>JBBDHG010000266.1:230000-352500 GCA_037951165.1 Lophius americanus | reverse complement strand
AGGGAGAGAGAGAGAGACAGAGAGGGAGAGAGAGAGACAGAGAGGGAGAGAGAGAGAGAGACAACAGAGAGAGAGAGAAGAGAGAGAGAGAGAGGGAGAGAGAGAGAGAGGAGACAGAGAGGGAGAGAGAGAGAGAGACAGAGAGAGAGAGAGAGAGACAGAGAGAGACAGAGAGAGACAGAGAGAGGAGAGAGAGAGAGAGAGAGACAGAGAGAGAGAGAGAGAGAGAGAGAGAGAGAGAGAGAGAGAGAGAGAGAGGGTAGAGGAGAGAGAGAGACAGAGAGAGAGAGAGAGAGAGAGAGGAGAGAGAGAGAGAGAGAGAGAGAGAGAGAGAGGGAGAGAGAGAGAGAGAGAGACAGAGAGAGAGAGAGAGACAGAGAGGGGAGAGAGAGAGAGTTTCACTGAGTTTCAGACAAACTCGTTACACATGAATTATCTACTTGTAATTTATTTGTTTATTTGTTTATCCATCAATTTTTACATATTTTTTTAAGAATCTTTTTATTTATTTTCTCCATTCACGCATGAGTTATTTATTTATTTATTTAATTATTATATAAGCTATAGGAATGAATTATCATAGAACTATGAATCCATTCTTTTCTTTTTTTATATATATATTCTATATATTTTCTTTTTTATATGTTTCATGTTTTAGGAAGGATGTGTGCCGAAGCAGACTGAGCACGCTCAGGTCCGTCCCCTGTCTGCAGGTACATTCTACATTCTACACAGATTCTTTTATATTTGAATATTCTTTCATTAAAAGTAAACCTTACTGCTACTTTGTGGTGTTTTCTTTGTTGCCGCTTTCGTTGGTTGGCGTGGATGTGGTTGGCATGATTGTTGGTGGGATGCATGTTGGTGGCGAGGATGTTGGTGGCGAGGATGTTGGTGGCGTGGATGTTGGTGGCGTGGATGTTGGTGGCGTGGATGTTGATGTTGGTGGCGTGGATGTTGGTGGCGTGGATGTTGGTGGCGTGGATGTTGATGTTGGTGGCGTGGATGTTGATGTTGGTGGCGTGGATGTTGATGTTGGTGGCATGGATGTTGATGTTGGTGGCGTATATGTTGATGTTGGTGGCGTGGATGATGATGTTGGTGGCATGGATGTTGATGTTGGTGGCGTGGATGTTGATGTTGGTGGCGTGGATGTTGGTGGCGTATATGTTGATGTTGGTGGCGTGGATGATGATGTTGGTGGCATGGATGTTGATGTTGGTGGCGTGGATGTTGATGTTGGTGGCGTGGATGTTGGTGGCGTGGATGTTGGTGGCGTGGATGTTGGTGGCGTGGATGTTGATGTTGGTGGCGTGGATGTTGATGTTGATGTTGGTGGCGTGGATGTTGATGTTGGTGGCGTGGATGTTGGTGGCGTGGATGTTGGTGGCGTGGATGTTGGTGGCGTGGATGTTGATGTTGGTGGCGTGGATGTTGATGTTGGTGGCGTGGATGTTGGTGGCGTGGATGTTGATGTTGGTGGCATGGATGTTGATGTTGGTGGCGTGGATGTTGATGTTGGTGGCGTGGATGTTGGTGGCGTGGATGTTGGTGGCGTGGATGTTGGTGGCGTGGATGTTGGTGGCGTGGATGTTGATGTTGGTGGCGTGGATGTTGGTGGCGTGGATGTTGATGTTGGTGGCATGGATGTTGATGTTGGTGGCGTGGATGTTGGTGGCGTGGATGTTGATGTTGGTGGCGTGGATGTTGGTGGCGTGGATGTTGATGTTGGTGGCATGGATGTTGATGTTGGTGGCGTGGATGTTGATGTTGGTGGCGTGGATGTTGGTGGCGTGGATGTTGGTGGCGTGGATGTTGGTGGCGTGGATGTTGATGTTGGTGGCGTGGATGTTGGTGGCGTGGATGTTGATGTTGGTGGCATGGATGTTGATGTTGGTGGCGTGGATGTTGATGTTGGTGGCGTGGATGTTGGTGGCGTGGATGTTGATGTTGGTGGCATGGATGTTGATGTTGGTGGCGTGGATGTTGGTGGCGTGGATGTTGATGTTGGTGGCGTGGATGTTGGTGGCGTGGATGTTGATGTTGGTGGCATGGATGTTGATGTTGGTGGCGTGGATGTTGATGTTGGTGGCGTGGATGTTGGTGGCGTGGATGTTGGTGGCGTGGATGTTGGTGGCGTGGATGTTGATGTTGGTGGCGTGGATGTTGGTGGCGTGGATGTTGATGTTGGTGGCATGGATGTTGATGTTGGTGGCGTGGATGTTGATGTTGGTGGCGTGGATGTTGGTGTTGGTGGCGTGGATGTTGGTGGGCACTGACACATAGCAAACATAACAGCAGCAGGGCCGAAGATGTCGCTCTGCAGGTTTCAGAGCAGAGGCACCAATTTGCAGACATGTTCTCTTCCAGGCGGATTTTTAAGCCGCCACAGACACACACACAAACACACACAAACTACCACACACACACACAAACACACACAAACACACACACACACACACACAAAAAAACACACACACACACGTCTTGTTAAGTCTCCCATCGATATCTGACACGTCCTCACCAGGTATGGGTGGGTCCAGTCCAGCTGGAACCAGTTCTTCATACAGTTTGTTACTGTTCTGGAGCTAGACTCAAAGAGGGCGGAGCCTCTTACACTCAGTAACTCAGTAACCTTGAGTTTTCTGTTCACTCAGGTTCACTTTATCTGATGATTAAACCGGTTTGAATAATCAGACACAGTTTGGTTTGAGACAGAAACGGAAATAGAAAAATCTAGAAGGAGGTGAAGCTTTTCTTCATAGTATGGTGCGTCATTCCCATGGAATGCAGCCATTTTTTCCTTCCCCTCTTCATAAATCCTTTGTTTGGTGCAGCGAATGAAGCCGCTGTCATTGTTTTACACCTGCTCACAGGTGAGTCATTACTCCGCCCTCATTTGCTAAATCTTTCCTGCTCGTTTATTCAGCCATCCCCACTGAGCAGGTCCCTCTGGCTCCGGTTAAGCTGGGCATGGTAGAGGAACTTCAGAAGTTCTTAGAACTCGTCTGGTTTGGTGAGTCCACTGTATTATAAATCCCACCCACTGACAGGTAACCAGATAATAAAACCCACCCACTGACAGGTAACCATGGTAACCAATCTTCATCAGTCCCTGTGGAGACTAATGTTAAAAGGCAGATCTGAGAACTTTGATGGTCCAGGTCTACAGAGATCTGAATGAGGCTACTAGACTGTTACCACAGCACTTTAGTGCTTTGCTTCAGAAAAGAAACTAGAGGGCGCGATGTAGAATTTTACACACTAGGAAAGCACCATTGACAAACAGGAGAAGAATACTTCCGGTCTGCAGAATATGCAAATTTCAAAACAAGAGCATGAAGAGCGTTCTGGAAGCTGTCTTTTACAATCGGGAAAATTACCTGCTACCTACTCGCTGTTATATAATAGAAATATTCACTTAAATGGGATGGATAAAAATATACGAGAAGAATTCTTATTCTATAGCTGCATATTTGTCACAGCCATTGAAATAACTTTTTTTATATATAAAATTTGCTTTGAAAACATTCGGCCATGGGGGGACTTTAAGGGAGTAGCAGTGCTTTTATTTTGAAAGTGTGATCCGGAAGTTTTTTCGGCTCCGCCCTCCCTGTCCTCTGATTGGCTGAGCCATCGCTGCTGCTGATGTGGTCCTGAGGAGTGAAGTTTATTTGCTTTACTTATTGAAGCATATTGTTGGACAGAATCGGAACCCTGTTTGGTAGGAATAATGCCTTTCTATCAGGTTTGGGAGGAGTTTGCGCGCGCAGCAGAGAAACTTTATCTGACGGATCCCATGAAGGTGAAAGAGTGTTTAGAAGAAGGTTAGCCGGTTAGCTTCTGACCCAACGTTCTAAAAGCTCTGGGGTGTTTCTGTCTCTGCAGGTTCGGGTGGTTCTGAAATACAGACACTGTGATGGAAACCTGTGCATCAAAGTGACCGACAACTCCGTGGTGAGTATGAAGAGGAAATAATTATGACCGATTAACAGTTGATGAGCCTAAAGAAGAAGAATACATATGTTTCATTAGAGTCACGTGGTCAAACAGAACCGAGTGTCAGTTTGTTTGCAAGATTAAGAACAACCTAATGAACGAATATGCATGAAATGTCACACAGAGTTCTGACTTATCCTACCGATCATTCAATTTTATGTCTTAACGGGACATTGTGTTTTCTTAGCCCCTGTGAGCTGGGGCCCTCTTGGACTTCTTTTGGCTGTAACTCATAAATTAATGAACATTTACAGCGAGATAGCTTCTGTCATGTCCCAGAGGTGATTACATTTTAATACAGTTATGTCATACAATCACTATGTGATGTCATAGTAACCTTCTCTTAACCACTGTGAAATGGGTTAGTTTGTTGTTTTGGCAATAACTCATCGATTAATGAGCAGATTTGCATGAGATTATACCCAGAGGCAGGTATTGTCAAACCCCTGACTGGTCTAGATTTTGGCGATGTTACGTGATAACCTCACAATGTTCCGTCATAATGTTAGGATCATGGGCCTTTCTATCAAATGTATCTACCTTTGGTCCTCTTGTGATTTGGTGGAGGTTGGCACGTTCTCAGTGCTTTCTAGTAGTTGTGATCAGAATCAATAAGATAGCTTTACTTTGTGAAGAATTAATGCAGATTGGTCCGTTCTTGTCAACCTCTAAATCTACCAAAAACTCAACAGACTGAGTATCTCTCAGGTCCTCTGGAAACTTTTTTTTCCTCAACCTCTGGATCGTTCCTCTGCTCAGGTCACGGACCCCATCCCCATCCCCACAATACCCCCTTTTTCTGGATTTTCATGTGATGAAAAGATTCAAATAATCCCAGCTATCATTGTTTTGATGAGGAGCAAGGAGGAGGTTTGTGTCACCTTTAACACACTATATCTCGATTTAAAAACATCTCTCCACATCAAACGGAACTTTACATAGTTTCAAGGCAGCACATCCACTTCTCCAGCCAGCTTTTAAATGCTGAGACATGTCAGTCAGAAAAGTGACTGTCAGACTCTTAAGGGTTCATTTAGGAGCTTTTGCAGAAGATCTCTAAAAGTTCCCTGTCTCCCAATGATAAAGAAAAACATGACCTCACCCAAATTAAATCTTCTCTAGGATTTGATGAGACCTAGCTTCGGGGGAAATTTCATGCAAATCTGTCTGTCAGTCATAATTCTAAGAGAGACAAACCAACGAGGGGAAAAACTTGACCTTAGTGGAGGTCATAATCTGGTCTTTGTTACATCAGAGGTATCAGTGCGTCCGTCTGGAACAAACAACATATTTTATTTTACCTTTATTCCACCATCTATGATATCCGTCTTTGTGAGGCGTTTAAACTCATCGGTTGATTAGAGCGATTCCAGTTTTACCTCCTTCCCACGTCTGTACAAACACTCGTTTCATTGAGAGCGCGAGTCTCTTGATCTCAGGGTTGTTTCCGAGGCTCCGCCCACTGCTCGTCAGGGATGGGTCAGATGCAGAGAAGTGTGAACAACCATCCAGCTCCTAAGGAAGAGCAGAGCAGATATAGGAGGGAGTCCATCCATCCAGAGCTTTAAAAACAAGCAGGGAAATCTTCAAACCAGTTCTAGCCGTCGGAGCAGAAGGTTCTGTTCACTGGTCAGGTTCTCTAGGAACATGTGGACTTTTTGAACCTGGCAGCAGCTGGACTCTGTGAATGTTCCACCTGCTGATTCCAGAACAATGTGTGTTACGCTCTTAGTCGTACATTAACCCTCGCCCTCCCCCTGTGGCGTTTTCTCCCTGCAGTGTTTACAGTACAAGACGGACCAGGCCCAGGACGTGAAGAAGATCGAGAAGCTCCACGGGAAACTGATGAGACTCATGGTGTCTAAGGAGACGCACAGCGGTGCCATGGAGACGGACTGAGACGCTGTAGAAGTCCAGGTCTGGTTGAGTGGCTTCTGGGAGCGGTGGAGATGGATGAAGCTGCCTCCTCGGATTTAATCCTCTCAGACATGTGATGTTCTCTCAGCTGTATATAGTTTGGTTTTATGATCTCTTAGTCCGTGACAAGCGTTTGGATCACGTCCCTGATGCCAGTCATGTCCAGTAGAACTGCAGGATGTGGACTTGGGTGGATGTGCGAGCGGCTCTGGCACCTTGGTTTTATCAGCGGAGACATTTTATTTGGTTTGAGAGGAGGAGGAAAACGCTGTTTTTGTTAGCGTCCATTTAACTTTTGTTTGGTTTGATTTTCTGCACAGCCGCCGGTTTTATTCTGTTTATGCCACAAACATGAAGCAGGAACTTATGATTTGTTGAGGACGCCGAGGAGACACGTCTAGATGCCATTTCATGGACTGTACTCTGTAACTTTTAAAATAAATGTTAATCTACCGCAGTGTCGCCTCCACCTCCTGTTTTAATCTGGGTTTGTGTGTTTGGAACGGTCAGGAAGTTCTACGTAAGTTAAACAGAATCAGGACCTCTGAGTAAAAATAAACCTCTGAGATATGAAAACAGAAAGTCCATGAGAGAACCTTTGTAAAATCTTCATTTTAGGATTGATGGAAAAGTCTTGCTCGTGGGGTAATTAATAAAAAATAAAGACTCTTTTTAGGTATCGGGATCAGAGCCCAGAAAGAATCTGTCTCGTGGAGGACATGCAGCTGGTCAACTGTACGCCTGTTGGTTACATCAGTGTTGTGATGACTTTATTCTTGTGATATCATCAGGTGAGATATTTGTTAAAGAAATAGACTTAAGTATTACATTTCTCTCAATTCGAGTTCCTTCTTGTGATACGATTCCAAAAATATATCTTTTTATGTGAAATCAAAGCCTTTTTTCTGAAATCATGACCTTATTCTTGTAATATTAGGACCTTACTCTCAGTAGATTTCCTTATGGTCATATTTTGACTTCCTCTTTATATTACAAATGTATTCTGATGATATTTTTGACATTCTCCTGAAATAATGACTTTGATCTCATAATAAAATTTGTTAAATTTTTACTTAATTTTTGTAAAGCTATTCCTCAGAAATTTGATGTTATTTAACAAATACAGAATTGTCCTTTTTTATTATATTTCCACTTCCCTCTTGCAATATTTCATTAATGTAAGACTGAAGACTAAACCCTTCCTATAAAACTAGACTTTTAGAAAAGTTACAGCTTTAGTCTCATAATATTTGAACCTGGAGCTCCGGCTCAGGAACTACACTGGCTTCTGACTCCAATGTGGCTGGGTTATAAAAAATGAAGGAATAAACTAATTGTGGTATTATGAAATTATTTTGTCTATTTGTTTATTTTTTGATGTCCATTATTTCACCCACATTCGAACAGATATAGGTGTTTTCATGTTTTTATTACTAAAGAGAAAATGGAAAAAAACAACTGCCGTATAGAATACTACAATTCCCATGATGCACCGCTGATATTTCAGCATTCACTCCCTTGACAAGTTTCTAATCCTCGTCCTTCCTATTGGGATAACTTTGAATAAGTAACTATTCATTATAATTTTGCCACTTCGGTGGATGCCGCCAAATTTTGAATCCATATAATTATGTGTAATCAATCGACGCAGTGAGCTGAGATCGCGGGACGGACAGAGCAGAGACCACCGACCAACGACCACCGACACGGACGAGCTCTCAGTCCGCATCAGGTGAAAGATCTGAAGACCTTTCAGCTCAACAGGTTTGTGTCTTCTGACCGGGTCAAACTTACAAGATGTGCTGCTCAGTTTGTTTCTTAATTAAAATATTTAAAAAACGGGCAATGAGAAAGCTTCCAAAGCTAATCTAAAAATGTGAACCTCATAAAAGGAATTACACTAGCAAAGAATTCAGACTTAACCCCCCGAAAAAGTGTTTAGTTAATAGTTAAACTATTTTTAATGGCGACGAGGAGCTATCGGGTCTATTCTTCTCAGGGAGACGCTTTCAGACAGTGGAGGTTTGGACCGAGAAGGTCCAGTCCCCTCGGTCCTAAACTGTTAGATAGCTGTTAAACTAGACTAATATAGTCTAGTTCTGACCCAGTAGATGGATGTAGACTAACATAGTCTAGTTCTGACCCAGTAGATGGATGTTGAACCAGACTAATATAGTCTAGTTCTGACCCAGTAGATGGATGTAGACTAATATAGTCTAGTTCTGACCCAGTAGATGGATGTTGAACCAGGCTAATATAGTCTAGTTCTGACCCAGTTGATGGATGTTGAACCAGACTAATATAGTCTAGTTCTGACCCAGTAGATGGATGTAGACTAACATAGTCTAGTTCTGACCCAGTAGATGGATGTTGAACCAGACTAATATAGTCTAGTTCTGACCCAGTAGATGGATGTAGACTAATATAGTCTAGTTCTGACCCAGTAGATGGATGTTGAACCAGGCTAATATAGTCTAGTTCTGACCCAGTTGATGGATGTTGAACCAGACTAATATAGTCTAGTTCTGACCCAGTAGATGGATGTTGAACCAGACTAATATAGTCTAGTTCTGACCCAGTAGATGGATGTTGAACCAGGCTAATATAGTCTAGTTCTGACCCAGTTGATGGATGTTGAACCAGACTAATATAGTCTAGTTCTGACCCAGTAGATGGATGTTGAACCAGGCTAATATAGTCTAGTTCTGACCCAGTTGATGGATGTTGAACCAGACTAATATAGTCTAGTTCTGACCCAGTAGATGGATGTTGAACCAGACTAATATAGTCTAGTTCTGACCCAGTAGATGGATGTTGAACCAGACTAATATAGTCTAGTTCTGACCCAGTAGATGGATGTTGAACCAGACTAATATAGTCTAGTTCTGACCCAGTAGATGGATGTTGAACCAGTCTAATATAGTCTAGTTCTGACCCAGTAGATGGATGTTGAACCAGGCTAATATAGTCTAGTTCTGACCCAGTTGATGGATGTTGAACCAGACTAATATAGTCTAGTTCTGACCCAGTTGATGGATGTTGAACCAGACTAATATAGTCTAGTTCTGACCCAGTTGATGGATGTTGAACCAGACTAATATAGTCTAGTTCTGACCCAGTAGATGGATGTTGAACCAGACTAATATAGTCTAGTTCTGACCCAGTAGATGGATGTTGAACCAGACTAATATAGTCTAGTTCTGACCCAGTAGATGGATGTTGAACCAGACTAATATAGTCTAGTTCTGACCCAGTTGATGGATGTTGAACCAGACTAATATAGTCTAGTTCTGACCCAGTAGATGGATGTTGAACCAGACAAATATAGTCTAGTTCTGACCCAGTAGATGGATGTTGAACCAGACTAATATAGTCTAGTTCTGACCCAGTAGATGGATGTTGAACCAGACTAATATAGTCTAGTTCTGACCCAGTAGATGGATGTTGAACCAGACTAATATAGTCTAGTTCTGACCCAGTTGATGGATGTTGAACCAGACTAATATAGTCTAGTTCTGACCCAGTTGATGGATGTTGAACCAGACTAATATAGTCTAGTTCTGACCCAGTTGATGGATGTTGAACCAGACTAATATAGTCTAGTTCTGACCCAGTAGATGGATGTTGAACCAGACTAATATAGTCTAGTTCTGACCCAGTAGATGGATGTTGAACCAGACTAATATAGTCTAGTTCTGACCCAGTAGATGGATGTTGAACCAGACTAATATAGTCTAGTTCTGACCCAGTTGATGGATGTTGAACCAGACTAATATAGTCTAGTTCTGACCCAGTAGATGGATGTTGAACCAGACTAATATAGTCTAGTTCTGACCCAGTAGATGGATGTTGAACCAGACTAATATAGTCTAGTTCTGACCCAGTAGATGGATGTTGAACCAGACTAATATAGTCTAGTTCTGACCCAGTAGATGGATGTTGAACCAGACTAATATAGTCTAGTTCTGACCCAGTAGATGGATGTTGAACCAGACTAATATAGTCTAGTTCTGACCCAGTTGATGGATGTTGAACCAGACTAATATAGTCTAGTTCTGACCCAGTAGATGGATGTTGAACCAGACTAATATAGTCTAGTTCTGACCCAGTAGATGGATGTTGAACCAGACTAATATAGTCTAGTTCTGACCCAGTAGATGGATGTTGAACCAGACTAATATAGTCTAGTTCTGACCCAGTAGATGGATGTTGAACCAGACTAATATAGTCTAGTTCTGACCCAGTTGATGGATGTTGAACAAGACTAATATAGTCTAGTTCTGACCCAGTAGATGGATGTTGAACCAGACTAATATAGTCTAGTTCTGACCCAGTAGATGGATGTTGAACCAGACTAATATAGTCTAGTTCTGACCCAGTAGATGGATGTTGAACCAGACTAATATAGTCTAGTTCTGACCCAGTAGATGGATGTTGAACCAGACTAATATAGTCTAGTTCTGACCCAGTAGATGGATGTTGAACCAGACTAATATAGTCTAGTTCTGACCCAGTAGATGGATGTTGAACCAGGCTAATATAGTCTAGTTCTGACCCAGTTGATGGATGTTGAACCAGACTAATATAGTCTAGTTCTGACCCAGTAGATGGATGTTGAACCAGGCTAATATAGTCTAGTTCTGACCCAGTTGATGGATGTTGAACCAGACTAATATAGTCTAGTTCTGACCCAGTAGATGGATGTTGAACCAGACTAATATAGTCTAGTTCTGACCCAGTAGATGGATGTTGAACCAGACTAATATAGTCTAGTTCTGACCCAGTAGATGGATGTTGAACCAGACTAATATAGTCTAGTTCTGACCCAGTAGATGGATGTTGAACCAGTCTAATATAGTCTAGTTCTGACCCAGTAGATGGATGTTGAACCAGGCTAATATAGTCTAGTTCTGACCCAGTTGATGGATGTTGAACCAGACTAATATAGTCTAGTTCTGACCCAGTTGATGGATGTTGAACCAGACTAATATAGTCTAGTTCTGACCCAGTTGATGGATGTTGAACCAGACTAATATAGTCTAGTTCTGACCCAGTAGATGGATGTTGAACCAGACTAATATAGTCTAGTTCTGACCCAGTAGATGGATGTTGAACCAGACTAATATAGTCTAGTTCTGACCCAGTAGATGGATGTTGAACCAGACTAATATAGTCTAGTTCTGACCCAGTTGATGGATGTTGAACCAGACTAATATAGTCTAGTTCTGACCCAGTAGATGGATGTTGAACCAGACAAATATAGTCTAGTTCTGACCCAGTAGATGGATGTTGAACCAGACTAATATAGTCTAGTTCTGACCAAGTAGATGGATGTTGAACCAGACTAATATAGTCTAGTTCTGACCCAGTAGATGGATGTTGAACCAGACTAATATAGTCTAGTTCTGACCCAGTTGATGGATGTTGAACCAGACTAATATAGTCTAGTTCTGACCCAGTTGATGGATGTTGAACCAGACTAATATAGTCTAGTTCTGACCCAGTTGATGGATGTTGAACCAGACTAATATAGTCTAGTTCTGACCCAGTAGATGGATGTTGAACCAGACTAATATAGTCTAGTTCTGACCCAGTAGATGGATGTTGAACCAGACTAATATAGTCTAGTTCTGACCCAGTAGATGGATGTTGAACCAGACTAATATAGTCTAGTTCTGACCCAGTTGATGGATGTTGAACCAGACTAATATAGTCTAGTTCTGACCCAGTAGATGGATGTTGAACCAGACTAATATAGTCTAGTTCTGACCCAGTAGATGGATGTTGAACCAGACTAATATAGTCTAGTTCTGACCCAGTAGATGGATGTTGAACCAGACTAATATAGTCTAGTTCTGACCCAGTAGATGGATGTTGAACCAGACTAATATAGTCTAGTTCTGACCCAGTAGATGGATGTTGAACCAGACTAATATAGTCTAGTTCTGACCCAGTTGATGGATGTTGAACCAGACTAATATAGTCTAGTTCTGACCCAGTAGATGGATGTTGAACCAGACTAATATAGTCTAGTTCTGACCCAGTAGATGGATGTTGAACCAGACTAATATAGTCTAGTTCTGACCCAGTAGATGGATGTTGAACCAGACTAATATAGTCTAGTTCTGACCCAGTAGATGGATGTTGAACCAGACTAATATAGTCTAGTTCTGACCCAGTTGATGGATGTTGAACAAGACTAATATAGTCTAGTTCTGACCCAGTAGATGGATGTTGAACCAGACTAATATAGTCTAGTTCTGACCCAGTAGATGGATGTTGAACCAGACTAATATAGTCTAGTTCTGACCCAGTAGATGGATGTTGAACCAGACTAATATAGTCTAGTTCTGACCCAGTAGATGGATGTTGAACCAGACTAATATAGTCTAGTTCTGACCCAGTAGATGGATGTTGAACCAGACTAATATAGTCTAGTTCACTGCTACAGGTGTTAGGTGGTAGATGGTGGGGGTTTGATGGGGGTGGGTGGGGGTGTTGCCATGCCTGCAGCTCTCCTGAAGAGGAAAACCTGGTCATGCAATCCTCTGAGGCGGGGGGGCGGGGCTTACCTAATCCTGTCAGCTGACCACAAACACCCCAACAGTGACACTTTTGTTGTCCGGCTGGCGTTTATGTTTTTAAGCTAGCCTCAGCTTAATTCAGAGGGGGGGATATTTGACCCTTTCTCACATGTTCACTCCCCCACTCTTTGTTCTGGCTCAGTGGATCACTTATAGTCGCCTGTCAAGAACACGGTCAGAACTCGGTTCAGTTCTACCTTCAGTGTAATAGCCTTGAAATCAGAGGAGACCTGTGGGGATGGCTGGTTCTCCTGGATCCGCAAACCTTTCTACGAGTTAGAAATACTCTGACTCTTTAGATTCTGCAGCAGAAACATTCCAGTTGCTCATCATCAACAGAAGAAGAAGACAAAGGTTTTCACGTGTTTGAATGTATCATTAGACCTTCAGGAGTTCACTAATCAGCTGGTGTTGGTTCTACAGAGTTCTACTGAAACTAGATGTTGATTGATGGTCCGTCGGATTGGACTGTAAATCATAGCGCTGTGTTTTTGATCTTTTCCCTACATTATCATTCTTATGATGAGTTTTAAAGAACCCAACACCTGCTGGTCCTTCAGTGTGTAATAACAATAATAACAGTTATGACGGAGGAGATAAAGCTCCGCTTTGTTTAGGACAAATCTAAATCTGTGAGAAGATTAAAGGTCCCTGCTGGACTCATCCTCTGATGTCCTTCCTCTTGGTATCGATCCATCTCCGTCCCAGGCAGCGCCGACTCAGCATCATGTTCGCAGAGGTGCTTCTGGCTCTGGTGATTGGAGGACTGGTCTTCTTCTTGGTTCTGAGGAGCAGGAGCCAGGTGCTCAACACTGAGGATGGCTGGTGGGGGGCTGGAGCCCCCCCTGATGGTGTGGAGGATGTCGGCATCAGTCCCTTTAAAGTTACCACCAGTGATGAAGAGCTGGAGGTGAGGTTCACCCATGAGGTACAGCAGGTGGAAAAGACGAGCGACGTCCAACAAATGTCTCTTTTTCTTTCAGGACCTCCACAGCAGGATAGACCGGACCCGTCCCGTTCTTCCACTAGAGGACAGTCAATTTCATTACGGCTTCAACTCCCACTACCTGAAGAGGGTGGTCTCATACTGGAGGAATGACTTTGACTGGAGGAGACAGGTGGACAGACTCAACCAGTACCCCCACTTCAAGACCAACATCGAAGGTGAGGCTGTTCTGGTGACCCCGTGAGGAAGAAGACATCGTCCAGTCTCTAACCGCTCCACCATTCCACCTCCACAGGCATCGATGTCCATTATGTTCACGTGAAGCCCAAGAAGCTGCCAGAGGGAACCGTCGCCGTTCCTCTCATAATGGTCCATGGCTGGCCCGGGTCCTTCTACGAGTTCTATGGCTTGATCCCTCTGCTGACCGAACCATCAGACCCAGCGGACCTGGTGTTTGAAGTGGTGTGTCCCTCCATTCCAGGCTATGGTTTCTCTGAGGCTCCGCACAAGAAAGGTAATAAGAACGAAAGTCAGTAAAAGTGGATATTAAGGTGGTTATTAGCAGAAAGAACACATTTAACAATAACACAAGAAGTAAAAAACCATAACACAGAATAAAAGTATAAACATATGGAATTTTAATGAAAGGGCACTTAAAATCATTGGAAGGATCAGTTTATTAGCTGAAGGTAAGACTCGTTATATTTGACCTTTAACCTATTGGTCACATCCCCAACATGAGCTTCAAACATCTCAAAACTACCAGGTGTGTTAAGTTAACACCCACGCAGACCTCAGGGCCAGGAAGGACCCGGTTGATTTTGGTAAAGGTCAGTTGTATAGTTCACCACTAGGAGGAGCTTTATCTCCAAAAGTATTTGATCCATCATTTCTCAATGTTTCGTCTAATTTAGTCCAAATTTGGTGCAGACGATTCAACTCATCTATCTATCCATCCATCCCTCCCTCTCTCTCTCTCTTTCTCTCTCTCCCATGAACAGGTTTTGATTCGGTTTGTGCGGCACGAATCTTCCACAAACTCATGAGGCGTCTGGGCTTCCAGCAGTTCTTCGCTCACGGAGGAGACTGGGGCGGGCTGATCACCACCAACATGGCTCAGCTGGAGCCAAAGTAAAAAACACAACCTCATACATATTCATTAAATATGAAATATTCCTCCTGGACACTCTGTTCTTCTGATGGCGTGTGATTAAGGCGTAAATCCGGCACAACGGTGTGTTTTTATGCCTCAGCACAGTCAAAGGGCTACACGTGAACTTTGTCCCCCCCTCCAAGCCCGGACTGACCATGGTTTTATCCATCATGCTCGGCCGTCGCTTCCCCAAGCTGTTCGGCTTCACTGATGTGGACATTCAGCGTCTCTTCCCCCCCATGGAGAAACTGGTGGTGGAATCCATCAAAGAGTCTGGGTACATGCACATCCAGGCCACCAAACCTGACACCGTAGGTAAGAACCAGTATCACTGCACCATGACATCATCTCCTCCATCACTGCACACGACATCATCTCCTCCATCACTGCACACGACATCATCTCCTCCATCACTGCACACGACATCATCTCCTCCATCACTGCAGCATGACATAATCTCCTCGATCACTGCACCATGACATCATCTCCTCCATCACTGCAGACAACATCATCTCCTCCATCACTGCAACATGACATCATCTCCTCCTTCACTGCACACGACATCGTCTCCTCAATCACTGCACACAATATCATCTCCTCAATCACTGCAACATGACATCATCTCCTCCATCACTGCACCATGACATCATCTCCTCCTTCACTGCACACGACATCATCTACTCCATCACTGCAACATGACATCATCTCCTCCTTCACTGCACACGACATCGTCTCCTCAATCACTGCACACAATATCATCTCCTCAATCACTGCAACATGACATCATCTCCTCCATCACTGCACACGCCATCATCTCCTCAATCACTGCACACAACATCATCTCCTCCATCACTGCACCATGACATCGTCTCCTCAATCACTGCACACAACATCATCTCCTCAATCACTGCAACATGACATCATCTCCTCCAGCACTTCACCATGACATCATCTCCTCCATCACTGCACACGACATCATCTCCTCCATCACTGCAACATGACATCATCTCCTCCAGCACTGCACCATGACATCATCTCCTCCAGCACTGCACCATGACATCATCTCCTCCATCACTGCACACAACATCATCTCCTCCAGCACTGCACCATGACATCATCTCCTCCAGCACTGCAACATGACGTCATCTCCTCCATCCCTGCACACAACATCATCTCCTCCAGCACTGCACCATGACATCATGTCCTGCATCACTGCAAAATTACATCATCTCCTCAATGACTGCAACATGACATCATCCCCCCCTCATTGCAAGATGTCATCATCTCCTCAATCACTGCAAGATGATTTTGACCTATTTAAGTGATCAGAAGTACCAAGGTATTGACATCGTACATCTGTGGGCCGTTACCTCCAAGGGTCTCCACTGCAGATCATCTGTCTCCGTCTCCCCCTGTCCTCCGTATCTTCCTCTGTCACACCAACCAACTGCATGTCCTCTCTCACCACCTCCAGAAACCTCCTCTTTGCTCCTCCCCTTCTTCTCCTGCCTGCAGCTCCATCTCCAGCATCCTTCTACCAGCAGTTCCACTATCCCTCCTCTTCTTCACGGGTCAGAACCATCTCAATCTGTCCTCTCTGACTTTGTCTCCAGGACGTCTAACCTGGAATGTCCCTCTGATGTCTCCTTTCTAATCCTGTCCTTCCTCCTTACTCAAAGAGAACATCTGAACATGACTCTTTCCCAGATCTCCACAGTGTGGGCCATCGGCTTTTTACTTCTGTATGGTAGACTCAGAATGATATTAGAGTTGCAGCGAGGAGATCAAGAAGTTGTTCAATAGACCTCAAAATATTTCGGTGCAGCTGAAACGACTAAAATGTTGTATGTTAAAGTGGTGGTGGATCAGAGGAGCATGACCCCAGCTGCTTCCAAAGCAGCTAGAACTGTGACCTATGACCTACTGTGCTACAGTCTATAGAGAAGCTGTGGGCCTGGTTGGTCCTGATAAGAGGATCCATAAGAAGCCATGAAGCCCATCATTTCTGACTTGATTTCCCATCAGGCCGAGGGCTGAATGATTCTCCTGTGGGTCTGGCCGCCTACATTCTGGAGAAGTTCTCCGCCTGGACGAGTCGTGACTTCAGGAACATGGAGGATGGAGGACTCACAAGGTGACTAGGTTCAAACAACACAGGACGGACATATGATCATCTTGATAGTGATTGATCTACGTAATTGAATAACTGTCCAAATGTTCGGATGTTCTCCACCCTGCTGTGATGGTAAACTCAGTAGGGATGAAGGGGAACACGCTGATGAACGAGAAGCTATTTTGCTGAAGAACATCCTGGTGTCTGTGTGTGCTGTCTTGCAGGAAGTTCTCTCTTGAGGACCTGCTGACTAACGTGATGATCTACTGGACGTCTGGCTGCATCGTCTCCTCCATGAGGTTCTACAAGGAGAACTTTGCCAAGGGCCTGAACCAGCCTCACTCCAGGTGAGTCATGGGTTTAATGGGACCAGATGGTTGCAGTTTCTACGAGCCTGCTCAGGACAGGAAGCGTGGGGTGGTTCCGGGTAAACGCTGCAGAGGGAAGGTCACCGGGTCTCCCTCTCGACTCTCAGAACCAGAGGAGGACCATCCTCCTCTGGTTGTGTGGTCCAGAACGTGCCAGAATAGCCTGCATGGACATTGCTCCAGTGAAGTGAGAGTGGTGGAGAAGCTAACCCGTCATGGTCTCTCCTCAGGATACCCGTCTACGTGCCAACTGGGTTCGCCTGCTTCCCCGACGAGATCATGCACAACCCCCAACTCTGGCTCAGACAGAAGTACCGCAAACTCCTCACCTTCACGCTCATGGCACGAGGAGGACATTTTGCCGCCATGGAGGAGCCCCGTCTGATGGCCGAGGACATCCAGAACTTCACCAAGACGGTGGAGAAGAAGAAGAAATAGTCGGGAGTCGAACGAGGAGCAGGAGGAATGAAACGTTTAGAATCTGTAGCTCCATCAGGAGGGGTTCTGATCACGCCCCCAGTGTTTAATCGTCAGTCTGGATCAGGACAGAACAAAGAGAAAACTCATGTCAATTGTTGTTTCTATCAAAATAGAGGTGAGAAGAGACGAGTGGAGCGATCTGGACTCTTCTCACCAGAACCTGTGCAGAACTTCAGGCCCAGCTGACTCACATGAAGGACGTGCTTCTCAGGTCGTCCCCCGACCAGAACCATCAGATCTTCTCATTCTGTGGCCAAACGTCATAAATACACAACACAAGGCATTATGTTAATGAGCGGGATCAGAGATCAGTCAGCGGGAAAGAAAAAAGATTCTCTTTCATCTATGAAATCACAAATGATGGGCTCTTCATTCTTTATTCTACTCAGACCCAAGAAAAGAACTGCCTTTAACAGGCAGAATCCTCCTGCAGGTCCCGACTTATAGGGTTGAATTTAGTAGTCATCATAGAATAATACTCTCACCACTACTATTACTACTATTAATACTACATTACTACTATTACCAATATCAATACTACTAGTACTACTACTATTAATACTATTACATTACTACTAGTACTACTACTAGTACTACTACTTATACTACATTACTACTACTACTATCAATACTATTACTACTACTACTATTAATACTATTACATTACTACTAGTTCTACTACTATTAATACTACTAGTACTACTATTACTACTACTACTGATGATGATGTCATCAGTGGGCATCGACCCGGTCCACAGCAGCAGATGCAGCCGTGATCCATGAGACCCTTCAGGGTGAAGAAGCACAAAGTTAGTAACATGGGATAGAGAAGGAGGGGCTCAATGCATCATGGGAAATCCCCTAGCTGTCTAAACCTAAAGCAGCATAACTAATAAGATTCTCTACGTGCCAGAGAGAGGCTGGACCCAGACTGGAGATGGTTCCTCAAGAGAGGCTGGACCCAGACTGGAGATGGTTCCTCAAGAGAGGCTGGACCCAGACTGGAGATGGTTCCTCAAGAGAGGAGCCTGACAGCTGAAGGATCTGGCTCCCATCCTATGTTTGGAGAGTCTAATTGGATAATGTGTTAAAAGTTATTGATTCTTCAGAAAACCTCAATGAGTCCTGAATCTGAGTAGAACTAAAATTCTGAAAATCACAGTAGTGTCAGAGAAGGAGAAGGAGATGGAGAAGACCCAGTCTGGGGTTCCACCTTCAGCTCCACCTGCCCAACGGTGCGGAACCACCATCCATGTCATGCGTCCTCTCGGGTGGGTTTGTGCCGTCCTCCGAGCTTCTGCAGCCCGGCGTGCAGCTGCAGACGGGGGTCAGGGGTCACTGGTTGTTATTGTGTTGCCAGGCATTCCTGGAGCTGATAGCAGAGAAGCACAACTGTCCTGCAACGCTCAGCTTTTCCCCAGCGGCTAGAAGAAGTGGTTCTTCCTGTGGATCTAAGCCTCAGCTGTGAGGGCACCATAACCTCCGAGAGAACAACAATCCTGACACGCTGATCTGAGAGCTGGAGTTAAATCTGCATCCTTTTCCTCTCTGGAGATGATTTACAGCAATGATGAAATTGTTGTTTAACTGGGTTTAAGACACAGAAGGAGGTTTTAGGACCTTCTGGAACACCAGACTGACACGACGTCTGTTAGACCATCAGGAATAAACTGTCTTGACACTGTCTTCACGTTTCCCTTTCTTTTTTGAACTTGATTTGAAAACAAGTGAGCGACCTCTAGTCTGGTGACAACATGAACCAGCGTTCACCCGTTAACACATTCACACACATTCACCAATTCACACACATTCACCTGTTCACACATTCACACACATACCTGTTCACACATTCACCTGTTCATACATTCACACACATTCACACACATACCTGTTCACACATTCACACACATACCTGTTCACACATTCACTTGTTCATACATTCACTTGTTCATACATTCACCTGTTCACACATTCACTTGTTCATACATTCACACACATTCACTTGTTCATACATTCACCTGTTCACACATTCACTTGTTCATACATTCACCTGTTCACACATTCACTTGTTCATACATTCACCTGTTCACACATTCACTTGTTCATACATTCACCTGTTCACACTTCGGTGAATTTGAGTCCAGACACTGGTGGTGGTGGCGGTGGCTGATGACTGTGCTGAGATGAAGTAGTAGTAGCAAACTTAGACGATGACAATGACGATGATGATGGGTGATTGATTTACCAAGAGATTTCTGTGCTGATATCATTTTATCACTCGTAGCTGTATTTGTTTATTTATGTCATATCTGTCCATCATCAACTATGAGCAAAGTAAACTACTGTTAGTGTTTGTAGCAAACGTCTCAGATACACGAGGAAACCAAGTGTCACTGTGTTTATAGCATCACCTGGGGGTCCGCATGAAGGTGGTCCTACGGCAGGACGGGACGTTTGGAGAATCATTACCCACTCCCCCATGAATGAAATATCTCACCAAGAACACAAACACAATGCTCCTAAACAACATCAAAAGTTATGAGAAACAAACAATGTTTGTTTACATGTGCGAAAAAAATATTCACCAAATAAATGTCTGACCAGCAGGGGGCGCAGCAGGAACTTGAGAGATTACATATTACCATCTGGATCACTCCTCCCCCTCAGGAGGCTCCTCCTCAGCCGAGGGCCAGAATCAGGCTTCTACCTGTTCTTAGGTGTATTTTTACAGGGTATTTAAGATATTAACTAAGGGCCCAGGTTTAGGTCACAGTCAAAGGTCATAGGGTGAAAATGGAGCTCCCTCTAGTGGACACAGGTGGTAATGATGTATAGTACATCAGAAATAATACACAAATATTACTCATAGTAACAGATTACTCACAGATAGTAACAGATTACTCACTCACAGTAACAGATTACTCACTCACAGTAACAGATTACTCACAGATAGTAACGGATTACTCACAGATAGTAACGGATTACACACTCACAGTAACAGATTACTCACAGATAGTAACAGATTACTCACTCACAGTAACAGATTACTCACTCACAGTAACAGATTACTCACAGATAGTAACAGATTACTCACTCACAGTAACAGATTACTCACTCACAGTAACAGATTACTCACAGATAGTAACAGATTACTCACTCACAGTAACAGATTACTCACTCACAGTAACAGATTACTCACAGATAGTAACAGGGGCATAAAGAGTTTACAGTTGTGAAGATTTCTGAGGGTTATGTTCAGGCTTCTCTTTAAATACGGATCAGTCTGAACAGGTTCAGACTTTGGAAGAAACACATCATTTATGTTTTAAATCTATTGCTCTCATCTAACATGATTGTCCATTTTGAGCTCCTTGTGTGTGAATCTGATGTTTTTGCGTGACTCTGTTTTTCTGTTACCTGCTGGCGATGTCTCGCCGCTGGTGGATTCAATAAATATTGTCATCGTTGAATTTGAATGGCTTTGCAGCTCGGCACAGACTTTGCGTGTAATCATGCCAGGTGAAGAATGTTCTGCGTGAAAGCAGCACCAGCGCCTTGAGGATTCATCTCCCTGCTTGAACTCTGGCTGAAGCTTCCCGAGATGAAGGAGCTCTGGAGACAGCGATGTCTGTGAGATATGGAGACAAGTAAACAAACGATAAGACGCCGGACAGCGCGTTAGCTTTAGGGCAGCCGTTACCGTAGCAACAGACTTCCACCGCCGTTCATCTTGTTTTCTGGAACACGTGCAAAAGATAATATAAGACTGCCCTGAATTTCAGTTTAACAGACCAAGTTAACTCGTCCTCCTCTCTGGAATACCACCCAGTGTTATAATTCATCCCTCAGAAATTCATCATCTTTTATTTCTTACACTCTAAAAAAACTGCATGTTTTACGGTAAATTACCAGCAGCAGAGGTTGCCAGAATTTCACAATAAAAAAATACAGTGATCATGATCGTGTTCAGGACATAACAGTAAAATACCCCCCCCCCCCAAAGAAAGAATGAAATTAACCCAGATCCAAGGTTCCTTTGTGGTTCAAGTGCTTGACATGAAATGACAGTAAATTATAAATGTCCCGATGTTCAAGTTATACACTCTTAACATTTTGTTTTTGTATTTTACTCTAAATGATACAAAATTTATTTTCAGTGTATTTTCTATCCCATCATAAAGAGGCTGTTGAAATGTTTGGATGCAGAGAATGTTTCCATCAAACCCAGAGAGAGAGAGAGAACGACAGAGAGGGAGAGACACAGAGAGAGAGACACAGAGAGAGACACAGAGAGAGACACAGAGAGAGAGACAGAGAGGGAGAGACACAGAGAGAGAGACACAGAGAGAGACACAGAGAGAGAGACAGAGAGAGACACAGAGAAAGAGACACAGAGAGAGACACAGAGAGAGAGACAGAGAGGGAGAGACACAGAGAGAGACACAGAGAGAGACACAGAGGGAGAGACACAGAGAGAGACACAGAGAGAGAGACAGAGAGAGACACAGAGAGAGAGACACAGAGAGAGACACAGAGAGAGAGACAGAGAGGGAGAGACACAGAGAGAGAGACACAGAGAGAGACACAGAGAGAGACACAGAGAGAGAGACAGAGAGAGACACAGAGAGAGAGATACAGAGAGAGACACAGAGAGAGAGACACAGAGAGAGAGATACAGAGAGAGACACAGAGAGAGAGACAGAGAGGGAGAGACACAGAGAGAGACACAGAGAGAGACACAGAGAGGGAGACAGAGAGGGAGAGACACAGAGAGAGAGACACAGAGAGAGACACAGAGAGAGACACAGAGAGAGACACAGAGAGAGAGACAGAGAGGGAGAGACAGAGAGGGAGAGATAGAGCGACAGAGAGGGAGAGACTTCCGCCCAACATTCAATGTCGCTCTGCCCCAAACCTCCGATCCCACCCGGTCCAGTTGTTCGCTCAGCGTTGACTTTCCCAAGCCCCCCCGTGCCCCGGCTCAGGACACCCTCCCAGCGCTGCACTCCCCCAGGCCTGACCGCCTGCCTGCTCTTCTTGGCAGCCAACAGCCAAGGGAGGATCAGGACGACCGGGCGGGTGAGATAAGGACCACATGAAGTTCCCCACATTACCTCACCCGATAAGGAAGCAAGCAGAGAGAGGGGGGGGGGGCTTCACCAGTTTAGGGGAGTGGGTAGAAGTCAGGGTCCCTCGCTGGCCTGGTGATCGGAGCTTGGAGATGCTGGAGCAGTCTCAGAGGAGAGACTGTCTGAACGTCTACTCAGACTTTATGGTACTGTAAAACTTTGGGGATGCGTTCAGGCCAGATGGAGCGATGACCTCAACGCGTCTCACTGCATTCTGAAGAAAGTAGATTAAAGACGTTTCACCCGCCCAATGAGAACAGACTCCACGCAGCAGCATCCATGGCGGTGAATCCTCTGGAAGGTCTCATGTCGGTTGCAGTCGACCAGCAGCTTATCTCCGGTTCTCCGGCCGAGCCTCAGAGTTCTGACCCGGCATCCCTTCACGGACTCAGGCAGAGCAAACGCAGCAGCAGCCGGGAGAGCAGGAAGTGGGTGAGCCGTTTTCCAAAACAAATGGAGCATCACCCAACAACCTAAGGCTTGTGCACACTGTAAAAAAAACCACGGTGTTCACTGATAGACTGAATAATTCATCATTTAATCGTGCTAAGATTTAAGTAATACATTTAATTTTATAGCATCACCAGTCACAATTACGTCTTTTCATTTACATCACCAACAATCTCTTCTGACAGTGTGTACTATTGGTCTCTAAATGAACAGATTCAGTCAGATTCAAACACCAACAAAGAAGAAATATTTATTTACTGCTTCATATTTTGGGATTTTTGATGACCAGCCTGTAGAAAAAGTTTTTGAATGAAATTTGGAAGGATGGAATTTCACTTATTTAATCTATTTGGGATGGAATCATACACTGTATAAAATAAAGTTGTTGATGAACATTTAGACATTGCTCTGCTGGGCTCACTGTGTTTGCGGCTGAGTCAAACCTGACTAAAAAAAAAGTAACTAAGTAACTAAGTAAAGACTAAGTAAAAAACCGGTTCAGCTCATCGGCGGGTTTGTGTTCTCCGTACATGTGGACCCGCCGGGCTAAGGCCCGTTGTCCCCCTCACGCCGCTCCACACCTCCTCTGAGCTCTGATGCTGGAGCCTGGACTCAAGTTTCTCCTTGTAGCTGTTCTCAGCCCTCCTCTGCTCCCTCCCCAGATCTTTTTGGACTGTCCTCACCCCCCTGTCCCTCGTGTCTTTCGCCAGGAATGTCCTCCTCTTCCTGTTAAGAAGAGTTTTAATGTCCGTAATATGTAGTATAGTTAACGTCTCCTCTGTAGTCCTCCAGAGAAAGGTCCCAGTGCGGGGGGGCTGCTGGCTGACCACAGGTTGTGTGTTGGTAACGTTGTGTCAGGTCGACGGCGGCAGGAGGACGTTGGAGCTGTTTCCACCGTCAACATTTACATAGAGCAGGTCTAAAGTTTTATTCCTCCTTGTTTTACAGTTCACTCCCTGCGTGCAGTCAGTCAGTGTTTGTCTCAGTGATACACTGCTGAAGTATCCATTGACTGAGATGAAGGTTTGGGGATGGCTCGTCTGTAAGCCTGCGACAGTAGTGTGCATGACGTCACACGCGCGCGACGCCGCCCCTGACGGCCGGACGTAAACAATGACGATTGGAGCAGAGGAAAAATCCCGTGGCAGATAATATGGCCTCAAACCCGCCGCCAGCAGCTCAGCGTCCGGAGTACGGATGCTCTTCTTCACGGATACACGTATGGAGTTTACAAAAACGGCGAACCTCGTCTCGCCGCTCGGTAGCCCCCGGTCCACCGGCTGACTCCACCGAACACTCCGCTATGATCTCGGTCAGCTGGGTCTCCGTGAAGCACATCGAGCAGCACCCCCGGTAGTCCCGCTGACTATTCACGGTTGCCGTTGGTTCAGTGACGGTAGAAGGTGAGCTTTGAACTTTTCCGCCGGTAGAACTCTGGCACGCGCTCGAGGCTCCAGGAGCTCCTTTCCGGTTTAGATGTCCGTTCACACAAGAATCGTGTTAAAAGGTTCCGTTAAGTTAAAGGTAGATTTTGTCTCACACGTTTAAGAATAAAAGTAGGTTTAGATGAGAATCAAAGATCGTAGGTTTAAACTATAAAGACTTTTTTTTAAGTCTCATTCTACTCGTTTTTCAAAGCTGCCAATAATTCTGTATAATATCTAAAATATCGAATTACTTTTCCGTCATGGTTCATTCATTCATTATCCGTGACCGCTTATCCTGTTCAGGGTTGCAGGGGGTGGAGCCTATCCCAGCTGACACTGGGCCAAAGGGCGAAGTCACATGTGAAGTAATCTAAAAAGGCTTCTCTCGCCACCATGGATGTACAGAGTCCTTGTTAACGTGTGATCACCTCCTAAGTCATCCAGGTTGTCCTAAAGGAGATCAAACCCACCTTCATTTTTAAATCGGACTATGAGCGTGAAGATTCTGGAAGAGACTATAATGGACCTAAATACTCACTTTACCACCAGTTCATTTCTGGTGCTCTTTATGTTGGGACATGGAGAACATCAGACCCGCAGGTTCATCTAAACATGCTCTTCTATTTTCATCTGCTGCAGGCATGTGGGTCCAAGTCAAACCCGGGTTCTGGTTTTGGGTCTGTGGTCCAATCCAGGACATTGAGGGGTCAACACTCCCCAGAAAATGCAGCGCGAGAGAGGAGCCGTGTTCGCAACCTGCGACAGGCGTTCCACAGCTTGCAGGTAGACATCCACCGGAGATGAGCGCTCGCACCTCAGAGGCACTTCGTGTTTAGCCGAAAGTGTTGAAGTTCTGGGTTCTGCTGAGAAACCTGCTGAGTGTACAGGATGATGGTCCTCATGACCGAAACCTTTTTTCATCTGTGTAATTGTGTTAAGAATACTTTGAAATCCAGAGTTGAAAAGTTGTCCTCCTCTTCTGTCAGGCGGCTCTACCTTCAGTCCCACCAGACACCAAGCTGTCCAAGCTAGATGTTTTGGTTCTGGCCACCAACTACATAGCTTACCTGACGGAGACCCTGGACCAAGGAGGGATCCTGGCTGAACACACCCTCCCCTCCAGGCCGGGAGGATACTTGCATCCTGTTAAGGTAAGGTGAGAAACAGACAACATGCTGCTGGTTAGGCTTTCTGTTATTTACACAGGCGACGAGGTGATGATCGTCCTGTTAGAGGGTCTCGCCCCGAGGGTCTCCACCGCCTGTTTCTGCTCAAGGCTTAGCTTAATTGAGCCTAAATGGCATCCAAAATATAAACCTAAAACATCCTTAATATTTCTCTCCTCTGATGTTTTTAGATATAAGGCTCTGACATCATTATCTTACAGAAACATGAAAGTAAACAATCAGTGAATTTGTTCAGAAACTCTTTGATAACTTCTGCATCACATCTGATAGAAATACAACAAAGTTCATGTTCTTCTACACAGTTTCTGTGGGTCGGAACCAGGGGGACTCTCCTTTTGGACCAGCTGGAGAGACAAAGGACCCAACATGGGACAGAAATGGGATTTTGGCTGTACAATACCTCCTGTGTCCACTAGAGGGACACATGTTCACACTACGACCTTTGACTGAGACATAAATGTAGGGTTTTATTTAAATCTAGTATTGTACACTGTAAAAAGGAAAAGGGACAGATTCTGGGTCCAACCTTTTCAAGTCTCACATGATTCTTCAGATCCCAGAAGCAGAGACTGAAGAGAATTCTGAACTTTTAGGAATCTCAGAATATCAGTTCTGAAACTATACCAAAAACAGTTTTAGTGGTAATCCTTTTGATAAGCTCCTCAGATGTTTTAGGCAGCTAACTAAACTTAGTTTTAACCAGTCACAACTAGTGTTTTAACTAACCATCATTACATCAAAGTGCAACATCTTTAATATAAAAGAATAAATGTTTTTCTTTCCGACTCCTGAGAACACCTCTGACCTCTGACCTCTGACTCCTCAGAAGTGGCCCATGCGTTCTCTGCTCTACTGTGGCAGCGTGGGAGAGCTGCTCTCAGGAGTCCCGGCCAATCAGATGCCTCCGTTTGGACAAGATGGGACACATCGTCTAGGTCCCGCCTTCGACGCAGGAAAAGAGTGAAAACAGAAGAGTTGATTTCTCTCCTTCCTCTTGTTCACAACAACAGAACAAGTTTGATGACGAGATGGAGACGCTCGCACACCTTTAAATACACAATTAAATATGAGATGTAAAATAGTCTAAACACATGACGTTCATTCCCAATATATCGTCCAACTCAAGTAACAACATTTATACAAACTTCACTTTCTGAACTTCAAACAAATATTTTCCTCTTAAGCATTATTGACACCCAGCATGCAATATTTAGCTCCGCCCCCTTTTTACCACAGTAACAGCCTGTGTTTCCTTCTGTGGTCTGTGAGGAGGTCTGAGGACATATGGAGAAGATCTGAGAACATTCCTCCACACAGAACCTCTCCACCTCCTTCAGGTTCTGAGGTCCACACTGGTGGACTCTCCTCTGCAGCACATCCCACAGATGTTCTGGTGGGTTCAGGTCAGGTGACTGGGATGGTCATGTCAGAACCTTTATTCTGTGACCTCTGAACCATTCTTGGGTTGATGTTGAGGTGATTTTCAGAACATTGTCCTGCTGGAAGGTCCAACCACGACCCACTTTAAGGTTCCTGACAGGCTTTTAGGTCTTCATCCAGTATCTGCTGGTGTTTGATGGAGTCCATGGAACCATGTCCTTAACAAGATGTTCAGAACCTTTGGAAGGAAAACAGCCCCACAGCATCAGAGATCCACCACCAGACTTCACAGTGGGTGTGAGGGGCTTTTCTCTGTGGCTTTTTTCTAGTTAAGCCACAACCATCTTAGATGTTTGTACCAAAAAGCTCTACTTTGGTCTCATCTGACCTCTGACCTTGTCCCCGTGGCGTTTGTCAAACTGTAGCAGCGTTAGCTTGTAGCAGCGTTAGCTTGTGTGTGGACGACAGCAGAGGCTTTTTTCTTGCTACCTTCCCAAACAGCTGGTGTTGGTGTCGGCGCTATCTGATGGTGGTTAGGGAGACTTTCTGACCCAAAGATTCAGCTGACCTTTAACCTCTCTAGCTGTGATCATTGGAGAGTCTTTATCCAGTCCAACCATCCTCCTCACAGTGTGTGGGTCAGTTTGCAGACACGTCCTCTTCCAGGCTGGTGTATAACATCTCCAGTCTCTTTAAACTTCTTCATTATTCATCTAACTGTTCAAACTGACCTTTGAACTGCTGAGAGATGTTCTTGTCTCCATTGTCAGATTTGTGCAGCTCTACAACTTTTCTTTGCTCCTCATTGCTGTGTTCTCTGGTCTTCATCATGATGAAGACCCTCAGAGAGAATCAAGCCTGTGTCACCTCATATTTATACCCCAGTCAAACAGGAAGTCACTGTTGAAATGATGTTGCTGGAGTCAGAGGTTAGATGTTTGTGAGTAATCTGAAGTGAAGATCTTTAGACCATAAACAGTTTGTTAGCATCTCATCTTACTCGTTTATTAAAGGGTTCCAATTATTCTGGACTTCTGTAACCATCATCTATCGTTAATCCTAATCAGCTTTTTGTTCAGTTATTGTTTGAATCTTTCCATGAATGTCTTCTGCTGCTCATTAACGACATGGAGGCGTTTCCACCTTCTAAACGTTCAAACGTTCAAGTCTCTTACCGAGGCTCAAACAGATACATCCACCGGTTCTTCTCCGTCTTCTCCGGTTCTTGGGGGCGACGTATGCGATAGATTGAAATGTTCTGCTGGCAAGTAAAGGGGACAAGATGACAAATAAATAATGAATGTTGATTTGTGGAGAGGAGACGGTAGAACGTGTTGAGATGATGAGACGTGTGGATGAGTCACTGGAAGCTGGAGGAACCTTCAGAATGAGGCCAAAGAAGAACCGGGATAAAAATAGTCTGATTTAAGGCTTTGCTGGCCTTGAGTTAGAAGTTATACATGTTTGGTGAGGTCATCAGAACCCACAGAATAAAGAAGTTATTTAGAACGAGTGAATTAAACGTGTTTCCCTCCACTAGTTAAAGAACAGACACAGTTTCATGTTTCATGTGGAGTGAAAACACTTTTTCTGACAGTTCTGGCTTTTCAAACTCAATAAATAATGAAAGGAAACTTAATCAACCGAATCAGTGTTGTTGTTGTTCTTCTCTCTCTCTCTCTCTCTCTCACACACTCACTCACACAAACATACAGATACACACACACACACACAAACATACAGACACACACACACAAACATACAGACATACACACACAAACAAACACACACAAACATACAGACACACACATAAACAAACATACACACACAAACATACAGACATACACAAACATACAGGCACACACACATACAGATACACAAACACAGCTACACACATACATATACATACACACACACATAAACATACATACACACATACAAATACACACGCACACAAACTTACACTCACACACCCACACACAAACATACACACACACATACAAATACACACACACACAAACTTACACTCACACACCCACACACAAACATACACACACACACACACAAGAGGGTTGGACATGAAGAGGTCTGATGTGAGGCGATGAAGTCGTGCTTCTCTTCTCTGGTGGTCATAGATGAGGAGAGATAGACGAGAGCAGACAGGTGAGGGTAGAGGGAGAGGGACCCTACCCTCACCTGTCTGTGTGTGTGTGTTTGTGTATGTGTTTGTCTGTGTGTGTGTGTGTGTGTGTGGGAGTGAGGGCTGGACGGACAGATGAGCGATGAGGGAGGGGTTGTTGTGGGAACACAGCTGTGGTCTGATCTCTCCTTATCTCCTCAGTAGTGACCACTTAGTTCTCCTCACAGCTCCGCCACAGAATCTAACCTTCAACCCTGAAGAAACACGAGATAGAGCAGCACAAATCTCTATGTGATACAGAGATGTCGCCTTTTTCTCGCTGTAAAGGCTTGTGATGTCACTGTGATGTCACCATGTGTTCTGATCAGAACCCGCAGGATATAAGTATATATAAATATAATATATATATATATATATATATAAATATAATATATATATATATATATATATAAATATAATATATATATATATATATATAATATAATATATATATATATATATATAATATATATATTATATTTATATATATATATATATATATTATATTTATATATATATATATATATTATATATATATATATATAAACCCACTTACAGTGAAGCTACTTCAAAGGAAAAGAATTCCACTTCAACACTGTTTGAGATTGAAGTAAAAAAGAAGAAAACTTTTTCAGATGAAAACTTTTTACAGTGTTTGTAGTTTTGTCTCTCTCCACTCATAATTCATCTGGTATCAAGTTTGGTTCTGGGCTCTGAAGCCCGGTCCAATCATTCCTTGAGATGTTTGGAGGTGGAGGAGGAGCTTCGCTGAAATCATCTCCCTCTGGAAAAAGATGGGCTCTGATCCACCAGCAGCCCCGCGTTCAAGGCTAGCTCCATAAATCTGTCCGGGGGGACGGGTCGGCGGGGGGAGGGGAGGGGAGGGGGGGGGTGATGACTAATTTGGATGTGCTGGACTCTGACTACAGACCACCAGGAGAAAACAGACGGTTCGGTGAAGAGAGACGTAGATGAAAGGAGAACTTTTCGCTGTCACCTTCCAGACGTTTGCTGCTCCGATGTTGAAAACGTTCATTCCTGAAGTCAAATGAACGGTTTTGGTTCTGGTGACGGAGAAACGTCATGAAACAGCTCTTTGTTCAGGAACACACCAAGGTCCCGCAAGAATATCACCTGAAGTTTGATCTAAAGTGTGATCCATATAGCTGCTGACTGCCTCCATGTGGACCGAGTTTGGATTCCAGCTGTGAAGCTCAAAACCGGTCCGGTCCAACTCCTCTACCTGTACAAGAGTCCCCTCCAGAACTATTGGCCCCATTTATTTTCTCTCTTCCTCTCTCACTGTCCCTCTTTATACACCCGACTCACTTTAATGCATGTCACTGGATTAATGCATGTTAGTGGATTTATGCATGTTAGTGGATTAATGCATGTTAGTGGATTAAAGCATGTTAGTGGATTAATGCATGTTAGTGGATTAAAGCATGTTAGTCGTTTAAAGCATGTTAGTGGATTAATGCATGTTAGTGGATTAAAGCATGTTAGTCGTTTAAAGCATGTTAGTGGATTAATGCATGTTAGTGGATTAATGCATGTTAGTGGATTAATGCATGTTAGTGGATTAATGCATGTTAGTGGATTTATGCATGTTAGTGGATTAATGCATGTTAGTGGATTTATGCATGTTAGTGGATTAATGCATGTTAGTGGATTTATGCATGTTAGTGGATTAATGCATGTTACTGGATTAAAGCATGTTAGTGGATTAAAGCATGTTAGTGGTTTAAAGCATGTTAGTGGATTAATGCATGTTAGTGGATTAATGCATGTTAGTGGATTAATGCATGTTACTGGATTAATGCATGTTAGTGGATTAATTCATGTTAGTGGATTAATGCATGTTAGTGGATTAATGCATGTTACTGGATTAATGCATGTTAGTGGATTAATGCATGTTACTGGATTAATGCATGTTAGTGGATTAATTCATGTTATTGGATTAATGCATGTTAGTGGATTAATGCATGTTACTGAATTAATGCATGTTAGTGGATTAAAGCATGTTAGTGGATTAAAGCATGTTAGTGGTTTAAAGCATGTTAGTGGATTAATGCATGTTAGTGGATTAATGCATGTTAGTGGATTAATGCATGTTACTGGATTAAAGCATGTTAGTGGATTAAAGCATGTTAGTGGTTTAAAGCATGTTAGTGGATTAATGCATGTTAGTGGATTAATGCATGTTAGTGGATTAAAGCATGTTAGTCGTTTAAAGCATGTTAGTGGATTAATGCATGTTAGTGGATTAATGTATGTTAATGGATTAAAGCGTGTTAGTGGATTAATGCATGTTAGTGAATTTATGCATGTTAGTGGATTAATGCATGTTAGTGGATTAATACATGTCACTGGATTAATGCATGTTAGTGGATTTATGCATGTTAGTGGATTAATGCATGTTAGTGGATTAATGCATGTTAGTGGATTAATGCATGTTAGTGGATTAAAGCATGTTAGTGGTTTAAAGCATGTTAGTGGATTAATGCATGTTAGTGGATTAATGCATGTTAGTGGATTAATGCATGTTAGTGGATTAATGCATGTCACTGGATTAATGCATGTTAGTGGATTAATGCATGTCACTGGATTAATGCATGTTACTGGATTAATGCATATTAGTGGATTAAAGCATGTTAGTGGATTAATGCATGTTAGTGGATTTATGCATGTTAGTGGATTAATGCATGTCACTGGATTAATGCATGTCAGTGGATTAATGCATGTCAGTGGATTAATGCATGTCAGTGGATTAATGCATGTTAGTGGATTAATGTATGTTAATGGATAAAGCATGTTAGTGGATTAATGCATGTTAGTGGATTAATGCATGTTACTGGATTAATGCATGTTAGTGGATTAATGCATTTTAGTGGATTAATGTATGTTAGTGGATTAAAGCATGTTAGTGGATTAATGCATGTTACTGGATTAATGCATGTTAGTGGATTAAAACATGTTAGTGGATTAATGCATGTTAGTGGATTTATGCATGTTAGTGGATTAATGCATGTCACTGGATTAATGCATGTCAGTGGATTAATGCATGTTAGTGGATTTATGCATGTTAGTGGATTAATGCATGTCACTGGATTAATGCATGTCAGTGGATTAATGCATGTCAGTGGATTAATGCATGTCAGTGGATTAATGCATGTTAGTGGATTAATGTATGTTAATGGATTAAAGCATGTTAGTGGATTAATGCATGTTAGTGGATTAATGCATGTTACTGGATTAATGCATGTTAGTGGATTAATGCATTTTAGTGGATTAATGTATGTTAGTGGATTAAAGCATGTTAGTGGATTAATGCATGTTACTGGATTAATGCATGTTAGTGGATTAATGCATTTTAGTGGATTAATGTATGTTAGTGGATTAATTCATGTTAGTGGATTAATGTATGTTAGTGGATTAAAGCATGTTAGTGGATTAATGCATGTTAGTGGATTAATGCATGTTAGTGGATTTATGCATGTTAGTGGATTAATGCATGTTAGTGGATTAAAGCATGTTAGTGGTTTAAAGCACGTTAGTGGATTAATGCATGTTAGTGGATTAATGCATGTTACTGGATCAATGCATGTTACTGGATTAATGCATGTTAGTGGATTAATACATGTTACTGGATTAATGCATGTTACTGGATTAATGCATGTTACTGGATTAATGCATGTTACTGGATTAATGCATGTTAGTGGATTAATGCATGTTACTGGATTAATGCATGTTACTGGATGAATGCATGTTAGTGGATTAAAGCATGTTACTGGATGAATGCATGTTACTGGATGAATGCATGTTACTGGATTAATACATGTTAGTGGATTAATGCATGTTAGTGGATTAAAGCATGTTAGTGGTTTAAAGCATGTTAGTGGATTAATGCATGTTAGTGGATTAATGCATGTTACTGGATCAATGCATGTTACTGGATTAATGCATGTTAGTGGATTAATACATGTTACTGGATTAATGCATGTTACTGGATTAATGCATGTTACTGGATTAATGCATGTTACTGGATTAATGCATGTTAGTGGATTAATGCAAGTTACTGGATTAATGCATGTTACTGGATGAATGCATGTTAGTGGATTAAAGCATGTTACTGGATGAGTGCATGTTACTGGATTAATGCATGTTACTGGATTAATGCAAGTTACTTACTTGACTTCTTCCCTGGAGTCTTTGTGTTTTCTCACCCTTTAAGGTCACATGGTTGGTGATGGTTCTGATGCTGTGGACCTGCTGGATGTCCAATGATCACAAGATGATGATGATTGTTGTTATTATTATAGTATTCCCCCATAAGTTATCACTATATGTTACATTAATATTAATGTTATTATCGACCATGGAGCGGTTGGAGAACTTGGATTATAGCTGATATCTTTGCTGCTTCTCCCCCGTCTGTATCTCTCCTCATCTGTGTCTCTCTCTCTCTCTCTCTAAACCCGACCGGTCATGGCAGTAGGCCGTCCCCCCTGAGTCTTGGATCTGCTCGAGGTTTCTGCCCGTTAAAGGGCAGTTTTTTCTCGCCATTGTCTCCAAGTGCTGCTCAAGGAGGAATTTGTTGTGTCTGTAGATAATTATATAAAGAGTTTGTTCTGGACCTGCTCTCTCTGGAAAACACCTTCAGACAACTGTTCAGTAACTGAATTGGCGCTATATAAATAAGATAATTTAGGAAACTATCAAGACATGCGAAAAAATGTCTGATTTATGTCTAATCTAATCTCTAATTCAAGTAACAACATTTGAACAAACTTCACTTTCTGAACATCAAAGAAATATTTTCCTCTTTAAAAATTATTGACACCCTGATTTAGCTCCGCCCCCCTTTTATCGCAGTAAGCCTGAATCTGTCATCTGTGAGGAGGTCTGACGACACAAGGAGAAGATTTGAGACCATTTCTCCACACAGAACCTCTCGACCTCCTTCCGGTTCTGAGGTACACACTGGTGGACTCTCTTCTGCAGCAAATCCCTCAGATGTTCTGGTGGGTTTGGGTCAGTTGACTGGGATGTAAAGGGCAGAACCTTTATTCTGTGACCTCTGAACCATTCTTGGGTTGATGTTGAGGGGATCTTCAGATCATTGTCCTGCTGGAAGGTCCAACCACGACCCACTTTAAGGTTCCTGACAGGCTTTTAGGTCTTCATCCAGTATCTGCTGGTGTTTGATTGAGTCCATGGAACCATGTCTTTAACAAGACGTCCAGAACCTTTGGAAGAAAAAGCCCCACAGCATCAGAGATCCACCACCTGACTTCACAGTGGGTATGATGGGCTTTTCCTTATGCCTTTCTTTCTTGCTAGGCCACACCCATCTTACTTTGGTCTCACCTGACCTCTGACTTTGTTCCAGTGAAAGTACCAGCGCTGTTTGTCAAACTGTAGCAGCGTTAGCTAGTGTGTATCTGTAACTTTGTATGTTTGAGAAAATGTGTACCTGTATCTGTGTAAATGTACGTGTGTATATGTACATGTGTGTACATGTATGTATGTTTGTGTATATATGTATGTGTGTATGTACATGTGTGTATGTACATGTATGTATGTTTGTGTATATATGTATGTGTACGTGTATCTGTATGCGAGTATATGTATGTGTGCATACGTACGTGTGTATGTGTTTGTACGTGTATGAGTGTATCTTTGTGTGTACGTGTATATATGTATGTGTGTGTATGTACATGTGTGTAACTATATGTGTGTACATGTATGTATGTGTGTGTGTATGTACATGTGTGTAACTATATGTGTGTACATGTATGTATGTTTGTGTATATGTGTATGTGGGTACGTGTATCTGTATGTGAGTATATGTACGTGTATGTGAGTGTATCTATGTGTTTGCGTGTGTATATATATGTATGTGTGTGTATGTATAATTGTGTATGTATGTGTGTGTGTGTGAGAGAGAACTGCTGGACATAATCAACATACTTCCTGTATCTTCTTCTCATTATGGCCAGAACTCAGTGACTGCAGACTAGATTTATGAGCCTCCCTCCCTCTGTTGCTCTGCTGGAACCAGGTTCAAGTCCAGACGGAGGAAGACAGCGAGGAGGAGGATTGACTGCAGAGGAAGATGAAATGAGGAGGGTGCAGAAAGTACATGTAAAACATAAGAGAGGGATGAGGGATGGAGGTGAAGAAAGTGTGATTCCTTTAATCCGGCTGGGCTGCTGATGTTGGAGATAAATGTCAGCTCAGGGGGGTTGGAAGCAGAACATCTTCATCCATGTTTCCCTCGTGCTCAAACGTTGGTGCTGCTAATTTACGCCTGAGAAGCTCAGGGTGGAACCTCACAGAAGAACCCGAAGGTTCAGATAAATACCTCCAGATATATATCATGGAGAAGAACAGAGAAGGTCAGAAGGAGCTGCATTGTGCGTTAGTGGATTTAGAGGAAGAGTAGGACAGATTGACGAGGGAGAAATTGTGGGACTACAAGAGGTCTGGAGGGACAGGAAGTATGTTAGAGTGGAACACGATATGTATGCCAGCGGTGAGGGGAGCAATAAGAGTGATTGATGGGTTCAAGGTGGAGGTGGGACTGCACCAATGATGGGCTCTGAGCCCCTTCTTGTTTGCTGTGGTGATGGACAGGCTGACAGAGGAGGTCAGCAGGAGTCTCCATGGACTATGATGTTGGTGGAGGACATTGTGATCTGTAGTGAGAGAAGGGAGCAGGTGGAGGAGAACCTGGAGAGGTGGAGGTATGTGCAGGAGAGAAGAGGAGTGAAGGTCATTGGCAGCGAAACAGAATACATATGTGTGAATGAAAGGGAGGCAGGAGGTGAGGATGGAGGAGTAGAGGTGGTGGGGGTGCAGGAGTTTAAGGAGTGTGGAGAGTTGATGAAGAAGAGAGTGCAGGCAGGGTGGAGTGGTTGGAGCAGAGTATGAGGAGTTATCTGTGACAGAGGAGGGGAGCAGCAGGAGTGAAGGGAAAGGTTTCCAAGATGGAGGTGAGAGCTGTTTTGCTGGAGGGTTAAGTGACGGTGGTTCTGAGCAGAAGACAGAGATGAAGATGTTCAGATGTTCTCTGGGAGTGAGGAAGAGGAGGAAGGACAGGATTAGAAAGGAGACATCAGAGGGACAGTCCAGGTTAGATGTCCTGGAGACAAAGTCAGAGAGGACAGATTGAGATGGTTCTGACCCGTGAAGAGGAGGGATAGTGGATCTACTGGTAGAAGGCAGGAGGAGAAGGGCCGGGAGCAAAGAGGAGGTTTCTGGAGGTGGTGAGAGAGGACATGCAGTTGGTTGGTGGGACAGAGGAGGATGCAGACAGATGATCCTGTGGAGACCCTGAAGGAGGACACTCAGGAGAAACTTGCGACACAAACTTCTGACAGCAGATTTCTCACAGTGGCTTTTATTTCTGGTTGGACAACAAAGGTATAAATCTGACGCTCGTACATCCAAACACACCAACAGCAAAGATTTAAAGGTGCATGCAACAGTTTTCTGTTTCTCACTCTCACACAACAGGACCTTGTCTCCCCTTCAGAACACAGGACTCAAACTCCTCCACAGATCTGGGTCGCGTCCGTAATAAATAAATCATAACATGAAGGCACGGCCAGAGGACAAGAGGCCACGCCTCCTCTGTGTCTGGGCTGGGGTTTTTTTTTGGAATGTATCATAGGATGAATTCTTGTGGATGTAGAACAAATATAATAAATATTGTTCAAAACAATATTTATTGTTGCTGGAAATTACTCAGTGGTTCTTTATCTTCTCAAAGAATCCCCTCTACCGCTGAAGGCCACCGACCAGCACCAGAACCCTCCACGCAACACCTCTGTCAGGAGTTTGACACCCATTTCCTTCAGAGACCCTCCTGTAGGACCACTGAGAGATGTCATCACTGGGTTATGACATCACTGGGTTGTGACATCACTGAGCTTAATCGAGCCTGTTAGTGCTTATTAATAATTATTATAGTGACACAGGGCTCCAGTGTCTTCAAATGCATCATCAATAACATACAGCTCATTAATTATGCGTTAGAAAGGAGGGGTAATTAAAGGCACACCAAGTAATTTCAGGTATGAGGGGGGGGATGGGGGGTCAACAGGAAGAATCATAAATAATCATCATGAGATTTTAAAAACTCTGGAAACCATGAAGGCGCTTTGGGGAAATGTGACTTGGGGGGAGCAGAACCGCGGGTCCAGTTGAAGGCAAACAATGTTCAGATCTCGGAGTGGAACGACCGATACTTCCCCCCCCTCCACTCTGACGCCCCGTCCCCAAAACAAGCTTTCATGGTTCTTGCATATAGAATAAGACATTTCATCTCAGGAAATGTGCTCAGGCTTCATGTGCGTTTAGAAAAATATCACAAACATCTACTGTCGGTACACAAAAACAAGTGATGATGTCATGAAGGGTATTCTATATGCGGGGGGTGGGTTACCGGTAACGGACCGCTGGTAAACATGACGCAGATTATTTTCTGCTGGAAACTACCACAACCGTGACTTAAAGGAACAGTTCCCCCAAAATGTATTTCAGGCATTTACTTGTCTCCCCGCCGACAGCCCAGTGGACCTCCAGATGCTGCCCGCGAGGAAGAACGGTCACCGGGCAGCATGAGACAGGAAGTAGAGGAGATGTGACCTCTGGAGCTCAGAGGTCCAGAAACATATCAGCGTTTTTAGAAAGTTCATCCTGGAGTATTTCCTGCTAAAGTACCTTGGCTTTCAAAAGTATTCACACCCCTTGAACTTTTCCACATTTGTCACGTTACAAGCACAAACGTAAATGTATTTGTTGGGTCTCATGTGATAGACCAACACAAAGTGGTGCATAATTGTGGAGTGGAAAGAAAATGATTCCTGGTTATTAACAAATAAAACTCTGGAGGCGCTGCAGAGATCCACAGCTCAGGTTGCAGAATCTTTCTACAGGACACTCCACAGATCTGGCCTTCAGGGAAGAGTGACAGGAAGAAAGCCGTTGTTGAAACGAAGCCATAAGAAGTCCCGTTTGCATTTTGCCACAGGCCGGGGGTCGCAGCCAAATTTTGAAGGAAGGTAATCAGGTCAGAAGTGGTGGAAAACTAACACTGCACATCACCCTGAACGCACCACCATGCAGCATCATGCTGTGGGGATGCTTTTTTTCAGCAGGGACATGGAAGCTGGTGAGAGTTGATGGGAAGATGGATGGAGCCAAATACCTGTTAGAGTCCGTGAAGACCCGAGACTGGGGCGGAAGTTGACCTTCCAGCAGGACGACGACCCTGAACATACAACCAGAGCCACGACGGAATGGTTGAGGTCAAAGATCAAGTGTTAGAACGGCCCGGTCAAAGTCCAGACCTACACCCATCGAGAATGGCTAACTTATAAACTAATATATTATTATATTAAAGACTAAAGATAGATGAGCGGTGCTGGTAGAGACACACCCAGAAGACCTGCAGCTGTAATCACAGTAAAAGGAGGTTCTACAAGGTCTCCACGGGGGCGTGAATACTTTCACACGCCACACTTCTCAGTTGATTTGTAAATAAATCTGAAAACCTGGAATCATTTTCCTTCCACTCCCCAATTATGCACCACTTTGTGTTGGGCTACCACATGAGACCCAACAAATACATTTACGTTTGTGGTTGTGACGTGACAAATGCGGAAAGTTCAAGGGGTGTGAATACTTTTGAAAGCCAAAGTAAAGTCACATTTAACCTTAAAGTGTTTGAATGTTACTTTCTCATCTTAGTGCAAGTACAGAACGGAGCAACTTCACGATACAGAGGGAAGAAACTCGTCTGTGGATGGCCGTGGATAGGCTCTGCCTTCTTAAAGAAACAGTAAATGAGGGTTATTATCTACAGACAGGACATGTGCGACAAACAGACTTCTACCGTAAAAATAAAAACTTTAGGTTTAGATAGGAAGTCGTTATGATTCCGTCTAAACGACAGATTCTGCTGGTATGAAAACTCAAATAACTTTCACCATTTAGTCCAATGAATATATTTGTGCAATAATGTTGATTTCCAGGTTTGTTTCTTTGTTTGTAGTTTACGGTGGTTCAACGTATTATGTAAAACGTGAACATTGTGTTTCTTTTACAGTGTAGCTCTGTCTGAGAGCCGCCTCTTACTCCAGAGATGGGCTTTACTCTACGGTTTACGGTTTCTGCTCCGTCTGAAATCCACAAGAACCCGTTCTGCTGATGGAGTTTCATCTACAAGCTGAAGCTACTTGGGTTCAGGACCGTTGGGCTATTTTTGCCCGGCGGACACATCTGGGACCGGCTCCGGGTTTGTTTGTGCGGTGAAGCCGGAGGGATTAAGGTCACACTCTCCTTCAGAGGAGATGTGAAGATGCAGGATATGGTTCTGTTCAGGAGAACGCTGGAGATCCACAGGGGAGGGACAAGAACCGTCGGCATGGAGGACAGCAGACACCCCTTCTCCCACTGACCATCTGAACGCTGTGATGGATATCTCTCTGCATCGCTAACGAGTCAAAGACGAGTCCAGCAGAACCCGGAGAACCACACACACACACACACACACACACTTCTGACACAAACAGCACCAACCACTGACAACATGGAGCTCAAGAATTCGGATTCCAAAAGACACGACATCGAGAAGATTCAAGGTCAAAGAATGAGATGGTTGAATCCAGATCGGAGTACGATAACGTTTATGATGGAAACAGAACCGGTTTGGACTCCCAAAGTAAGACTTTGAATGAGTGTGTGTGTGTGTGAGAGTGTGAGTGTTTGAGAGAGAGTTGTGAGTGTTTGAGAGAGAGTTTGTGTGAGTGTCTGTGTGTGTTTGAGTGAAAGAGTGTTTTGTGAGAGAGTGTGTGTGTGAGAGTGTATGTGTGTGTGAGAGTGTTTGTGTGAGTGTGTGTGTGAGAGAGTGTGTGAGAGTGTATGTGTGTGTGAGAGTGTATGTGTGAGTGTGTGTGTGAGAGAGTGTGTGAGTGAGTATGTGTTTGTGAGTCTGTTTGTGTTTGTGTGTGTGAGTGATAATGTGTGCGTGAGTGAATATGTGTGTGTGAGTGAGAAGGGTTAGGGTGTTAGTGTGTGTGTGTGTCTGTGTGTGTGTGAGTGAGTATGTGAGAGTGTGAATGAGTGTGTATGTGTGAGTGAGTATGTGTGTGTGAGTGAGTATGTATGTGTCTGTGTGTGTGAGTGAGTATGTGTGCGTGAGTCTGTTTGTGTGTGAGTGAATATGTGTGTGTGAGAGTATGTGTGCGTGAGAGAGTGTGTATGTGGGAGTGAGTGTGTATGTGAGTGAGTGTGTATGTGTCTGTGTGTGTGAGTGAGTATGTGTGTGTGAGAGTGTTTGTGTGAGTGTGTGTGTGAGAGAGTGTGTGAGAGTGTATGTGTGTGTGAGAGTGTATGTGTGAGTGTGTGTGTGAGAGAGTGTGTGAGTGAGTATGTGTTTGTGAGTCTGTTTGTGTTTGTGTGTGTGAGTGATAATGTGTGCGTGAGTGAATATGTGTGTGTGAGTGAGAAGGGTTAGGGTGTTAGTGTGTGTGTGTGTCTGTGTGTGTGTGAGTGAGTATGTGTGCGTGAGAGTGTGAATGAGTGTGTATGTGTGAGTGAGTATGTGTGTGTGAGTGAGTATGTATGTGTCTGTGTGTGTGAGTGAGTATGTGTGCGTGAGTCTGTTTGTGTGTGAGTGAATATGTGTGTGTGAGAGTATGTGTGCGTGAGAGAGTGTGTATGTGGGAGTGAGTGTGTATGTGAGTGAGTGTGTATGTGTCTGTGTGTGTGAGTGAGTATGTGTTTGTGAGTCTGTGTGTGTGAGTGAGAGTGTGTGTGTGTGTGTATATGTGTGAGTGAGTGAGTATGTGTGTGTCTGTGTGTGTGAGTGAATATGTGTGTGTGAGCGGTTGTGTGTCTCTATGTGTCGGCCTTATGATGAACTGGCGACTCGTTGTGGGTTAACCCCGCCTCTCGCTTGATGTCAGCTGGGATGGGCTCCAGCCTCCCGCCACCCCCAGGCCCAGTGACCAGACCTCAGTAGCAGCTTCTTATTTTAAACCAAGGCCACATGAACACGCCACAATATTCTCTGAAACATTACGACATCAAGTCTCTTTTCTTTCTAAATATTTTCTTAAACATATTTGACTTTTGGTTCCTTCTTCTCTGCAAACACATCTAACATCTGGGATCTATTGACTACCTGAATTTTGACTGGTGTGAACTGGATCCAGTCAGTACCAGCCTCAGTGCACATTTCCAGCCTAGCAAACATTGATTAGAAGGGATTGAGAAATAGAAGAAGCAGGAAAAGAAGAAGGAGAAGAAGGATCACAAGGCAGTCTCCTCCACCGTATGAGCGGTCAGCTGACAGGAGGGAGGAGCCAATCTGGTTTCCATGTGGTCCTCCTCGGTTTGCGCTCCATCCTTCTTTGGCTCTTTGTGCTCTTTAGAGTAAGCTTCTTCGTTGCTCTCCTTCTCGGCCTTCTGGTATGGCTGTGCGTGGATCTCTTTGTGCTGGAGGAGATGATGATAGAGAAAGCTCTGGGTACTGGAGACAGAGGACAACAGACTGGAGGAGAGACTGGAAGCTACCTTCTGGACCAGAGGAGTGATGCAGCAGAGGTTCCCTGTGTATCGCTCCGGCAGAAAGGAGAGGAGTGGTCTCAGGACTGGAAACACTGTTCCGGGGGTCAGATCCTTCTCCCTCATAGGTCCTGATAGACACACCAACAATAGAGAAGGTGATCATCTCCAGCTAGACGAAGAGCTGCGAGGTTCTAGAAACAAGACTACATAACTGCTCCTCCGCCGCGCTCCCAAACCAGTAACAGGCATTAATCCAGTAACAGGCATTAATCCAGTAACAGGCATTAATCCAGTAACAGGCATTAATCCAGTAACAGGCATTAATCCAGTCACACGCATTAATCCAGTCACACGCATTAATCCAGTCACACGCATTAATCCAGTCACACGCATTAATCCAGTAACACGCATTAATCCAGTAACACGCATTAATCCAGTCACACGCATTAATCCAGTCACAGGCATTAATCCAGTTACACGCATTAATCCAGTTACACGCATTAATCCAGTAACACGCATTAATCCAGTAACACGCATTAATCCAGTCACACGCATTAATCCAGTAACAGGCATTAATCCAGTCACACGCATTAATCCAGCCACACGCATTAATCCAGTCACACGCATTAATCCAGTCACACGCATTAATCCAGTCACACGCATTAATCCAGTAACACGCATTAAAGTGAGTGGGGTGTATAAAGAGGGACAGTGAGACAGGAAGAGATAAAAGCTCAGTGCATCATGGGAGATCCCCTAGCAGTCTAAACCTTTAGCAGCATAGCTAATTGCTAGCTTATACCAGCCTTAATTATAAACTTTATCATAAAGTAAAGTTTTAAGCCTACTTTTAAATGTAGAGAGGGTCTCTGCCCCCCGAACCAAGATTGGGAGATGGTCGGAGAGGGTCCTGATAGCTGTTGGTCTCCAGCTCTGGCTGGAGACCAACAGCTATTCTCCAGAAGTAGCTATTCTACTTCTGGAGACTCTAGGGACTACAAGTAACCCTGCATGTTGGGAGCGCAGAGTTCTGATTGGACAATATGGAACTATGAGCTCCTTCAGATACGTTGGTTCTGACCGTTAAGGGTTTTGTACGTGAGCGGAAGAATTTGGAATTTGATTCTAGATTTTACTGGGAGCCAATGAAGGGAAGTTAATACAGGAGAGATATGTTCTCTTAACCTGGTTCTGGTTCTGTTCAGCAGCGTTCTGGATCAGCTGGAGGGGCTTCAGAGATTTATTGGGACTACCTGCTAGTAGGACATGACAGTAATCCAGCCTGGAAGTAACAAATACATGAACCAACTTTTCTGCATCTTTTTGTGACAGAATGTTCCGTATTTTATAAATATTACACAGATGAAAAAAGGAAGTCCTAGAAATCTGTTTTATGTGGGAGTCAAAGGTCATATCCTGATCAAAGATAACTCCCAGGTTCCTCACAGTGGTTCTGGAGGCCAAGGTCATACCATCCAGAGTAGATATATCATCAGATAAATTGTTTCTAAGGTGTTTGGGTCCCAACACAATAACTTCAGTTTTATCTGAATTTAATAATAAAAAGTTGCAGGTCATCCAAGTCTTAATGTCTTTGAGACACGCCTTTCAAATTATGTAAGTGATTAGATTCACCTGGTTTCATTGATAAGTACAATTGTGTGTCGTCTGCATAAAATTGAAAGTTTATGGAGTGTTTCCTGATAATGTTGCCTAAAGGGGGCAAATATAATTTGAATAATATTGGCCCAAGCACAGATCCCTGGGGAACTCCGTGGGTAACTTTGATCTGTATGTAAGATTCATTGTTTACAGATACAAACTGAGATCTTTCACATAAATATGACTTAAAGCAATTTAATGCAGCGTCTTTGATGCTAATTAGGTTTTCAAGTCATTGTATTAGAATTTGGTGGTCAATAGTATCAAGGTCCAACAAGACCAGAACAGAGACCAGAACAGAGACCAGAGACCAGAACGGAGGCCAGTCCCTCATCAGATGCCTGGTCAGGTCATCGTAACTTTGACCAGTGCCTTTTCTGTACTATTTTGAACTCTTAAACCCCAAATGATCAATGATCATCCGTCATTCCATCATCAAAACTACCCACAACTTCTTCTCTCCATCCAAAACTCCACTGTGACTCCCTCCACTCACATCTAAAACCTAGCCTAACCCCTAATCGTCAGGAACACAGCGTACCCTAACCCTCAGGAACACAGAGTACCCTAACCCTCAGGAACATAAAGTACCCTAACCCTCAGGAACACAGAGTACCCTTGCCCTCAGGAACATAAAGTACCCTAACCCTCAGGAACACAGAGTACCCTTGCCCTCAGGAACACAAAGTACCCTAGCCCTCAGGAACATAGAATACCCTAACCCCCAGGAAAATAGTGTACACTAACCCTAACCCTCAGGAACACAGTACCCTAACCCTCAGGAAGATGGAGTACCCTAACCCTCAGGAACACAGAGTACCCTAACCCTCAGGAACATAAAGTACCCTGACCCCTCAGGAACAGAAAGTACCCTGACCCCTCAGGGACAGAAAGTACCATGACCCCTCAGGAACATAAAGTACCCTGACCCCTCAGGAACATAAAGTACCCTGACCCCTCAGGAACATCCGTAAGACTGAAAAAATTGTGTCGACCTGGAAAAGGAACCTTTTGATTGGTTTGGGGTTTTTCTGAGTCCGTGTGTGATTATGCTGGTGTAGCGTGTCGGCGTACCTGTGAGCAGGCTGACTATCAGTCCCACCACCACCACAGTGGCGGAGTTGTGAGCGCTGTACCACATGTAGGACAGCGAGTAAAGACCTTCCAAACCCGTGGGCCTGTAAGAAAGAGGGAAGATTAGAGCGGAATCCTTTCTCAACCATCGGCAGCAGGAAAATTCAACTCAAACAGGTCCAGTAATTCAACTTTGCTCCGAGACACAGGCCCATAAACACCAAGCATAAAAAAACCCAAACTCCAGGATTCGGGCTGTTTGATGCTACAGTTATAGAATGGATTCATCTTTAGGACCCCTTCCTTCAAGGTGGGCCGACCCAGTCAAACTCAATCCAACCCATTCCTCTTATGAAATCATACAAATTTAATACGACCTCCCGGTCGAGAGGAAACCGGGGTATAACACGGGCTTTGGTCCCGTTCTCCTAAAGCTAACAATGATCCGCTAACCAAAATGCAAAAACTAGACGTACGCTGTCATCTCCAAGTATATACCTGCCAAGCCCCCAGTCCCGTGTTGTACCAGAGTAAAACAAACGTGACGTTATGTCAGAAAAACAGTTTTTTCAGTATATAAAAAAAAAAGCTCCCCTAGTGGGGAAAATATGAGCTACTGCGGGAAATTAATTAATATAAAAGAATAATCTCTTGGGTTGAGAAATTATAACCCAAAAGCCTTTGGAGTTATAATGTAAATCAAACGATGGACAATCTACCTCACGCCTGAGTCAGAAACGGGGGGAACCGATTCCAAACAATAAGCTCAACTCTCATCTACCTGCTTCTACTACTTCTAGACCCATCTTTCCCCCCATCACGTCAAAAGGCTTTGGTGATTCTGGTAGACGGCCCGGGTTTCACTGTCGCTTTGTTGCCCTCTACCTCCTATTTTGTCTCCTGGTGAAGACAACACCACCAGTGCACCGTCTTACCTCGGCTTGACCGTGCTGGCAGTGACCAGTGTCGTCATGAAGGCGGTAGTCATGTTGTCGAACAGGGGCGGAGCAGTGGCGTTGACTAGTGGAATCGAGGAGGCTGCGGACACGCGCATCACAAAGCTGCCGATGCCGATCCAGAAGGCCATGACCAGGCCCGTTACTAACCCGACCAAAGCCCCCTGTGGACACAGACGGAGACGTCCACATTCAAGATTCTTTCATTGTCACACACACAGTAGGGACTTAGTTCACACTGGGCAATGAAATTCTTATTTTGCAGATTCCCTTCACACAAATAGAAAATACAATATAAAAGAGTAAAAAATATATACTAAAATTAATATAGGTATAAATGTATAGAATATATAATTATTTACAAAAGAACAGTGTATCCACAGTCTGTGCCGTTTAGCAGCATTTTTAATTTTCTGTTTAGGCCCTGAGATGATATGGATGTAGTGCAAATATGAAATATGAAATAGAGCGTTGAGCAAATATACAGCTCATTGTTTTTGTTGAGTGTGTGGTACAGAGTCATTCAGCCTGATGGCTTGTGGATAGAGACTGTTTTTAAGTCTAGTTGTTCTGACTCTCAGACTCCTGTAGCGTCTGGCAGTCGGTAGTAGTGTGAAGAGTGTGTGCTTGGGGTGTGTATGACCAGTGTGTTACATGTGAACTGTGATGGTAAGGCCTCATCACACGATGGACAGCCTTTCCTCTCCTGTGGTCGGGTCCCACACCACACTGTGATGGCGTTTGTCAGGAGGATCTCGACCCTTCATAACTCTTCATCTACAGAAGTTGCTGAGGAGTTTGGTGGATAATACAAATTTCCTCAGCCTTCTTATGAAGTAAAGTCGCTGGTGAGATTTCCTGACGATGTGTTGTGTGTCGTGAAACCAGGAGAGATCCTCCCTGATGTGGGTGCCGAGGATTTTAAAGGTTTTCACCCTCTATACCTGAGCCTCACCGATGTGTAGTGGCGTGTTCTGGTCCCTCCTCTTTCTCAGGTCCATAATCATTTCCTTTGTTTTCTCCGTGGTGAGGGAGAAATTATTTTTGTGGCACCAGGACACAAGGTGAGTCACCTCCTCCCTGTAGACTGACTCTACTCCACCAGTGATCCCCCCCATGACTGTTGTATCACCCACAAACACGATGATGGTGGTGTTTCACTGGGTGGGAAACGGTCATAGGTGAAAAGAGTGTGCAGGATTGGACTCAGCCCACAGCCCTGGGGGGGCGGGCCCTGTGCCCACCGTCCTTGTGCCCGATGTCCGGCTACCAACTCTGACTGTCTGGGGTCTGTCTGTGAGGAAATACAGAACCCAGCTGCAAAGGGAGGGTATCAGTCTGAGTGGGAGGAGCTTCTCAGACAATCTGGTTGGGAGGACACGGTTAGAAGGCGAGCCGTCGTCGAAGAGTTTGAAGAGCTGCCGGTATGATGGGTAGAGGAACACGGAGATGTGTTTGGACTTTCCGAAGTGGGCCGAGGCAGAGCCATGTAGGCGCCCTTCACACTGCTGTACACGTGGACCAGGATGTTGTTGTCCCTCGCCGGGAAGCTCAGATGCTGGTGGTTCCCGGGGAGAACAGCAGGTTCTGAGCTGAGAGTGGTTAAAATCTCGCCACAACAAACACAGCGTCCGGGTGTATAGTCTTGTGATTGATGATGGTGTCGTGCAGAAGTCCTAACGCTGCGGTCCGGTCCGCTCGCGGGATGTAAACAGCCCGAATAAACACAGCGCTGAACTCCCTCGGTAAATAGAAGGGTCTGCAATTCACCATCAGCACTTCAATGTCCGGTGAACAATGTTTCTTCACCACCTGAACATCCGAACACCATCTGTTGTTTAATGTAAACACAGACGCCGCCGCCCTTCTTCTTCCCCGAGGCTAATGTGCGATCTCCGCGGTGAACAGAGTGCGTCTGAAGCTGGATGGCTAAGTCTGGCGTTATGTCCGTAGTCCAGGTTTCTGTAAAGATTAGAGCACAGCTCTCTCTGATCTCACCTTGTGTCGTTTTCCTGGCTCTCAGCTCATCCATCTTGTTAACGAGGGCTCGGATATTAGCTAGCAGCAGGCTACGTAGCGGTGGTCACGTAGCTCTAGCCTTCAGAATAGCATGTAGCCCACCTCTCTTGCTTCATCTCCGCCTTGGAAGATGAAGCCATCGTCTGCGCCGTCTACTCAAGCCCGGTGGTTTAGTTACCTGCTGGGTGTAGTTGGTGTCCAGGCGTACAAGGAAACCAAAGTTCAGAAAGTCTGATGCAAGCTCGTGGGGAGCTTTTCCAATGTCCAAGAGTTCTTCTCTGCTATACACAATCCTTGTTTGCCAACATTGAACATTAAATACACATTATAACATTAAAATCAATACTAAAATAAGTTGGTGACTGGTTAGGACTTTGCAAACTCGTCTGCCACGCAGGGCCCCATGTTTCCAAAATAAAAAAAAAGGTGACCTACAGACTTTGGGTGAGAGTTGAGACGGGACAGCGGGTTACCAAATCAGAACACTCACCACAGAGTTGGCCCACGGAAAGAACATCCCCAGACAGAAGAGGCCCAGCAGAGGACCACCCACCATCCCAAAGATGCTGAAGGCGGCCTGTGGGTACAGAGCAGACAGGATGGCACGCATTTTTCCAGCAGCACTACCCTAATCCAGCACATGTCCATGTGAGGAGCTCCTTACCTGCAGCACTGACCCCATCAGAGAGGCGATGTAGGCCATGGCCAAACAAACCAGTCCGTAGGCCAAAGCTGTGGGCAGGTAGAACAAACACTTAGCAGCCTTATCCACCATAACAGTGCTTTTCGTGAAAGAGGTCCCCCTAGTGAGTTGAATATAAAATATTACAGTACAATATAATATATAAGAGATATATCTCACTGTGTACCAAATTACAACTAAATGAGACCAATGATTGAGAAATGATGGTCTGGAAACCTTTAGTGATAAAGCTCCCCCTAGTGGCGGATATACGATACTGAGCTTTCCTAAAAATCCCTGCGGCTTTTCTTCACACTTAGGTCTATATGGTATAATACCTGAAATAATAAATATATATAAATGTATTAAATATATATCCACGGTAGGAATAGGGAGCAGCGCTGACCCAGACTTCAAGAGGATATAAATGGACAACATGTCCGGGGGAGGGCCAACAGGCGGCGCTTCTTACCAAGTCCTTTGGACAGCAGCGTGGCCCTAGCTTCATTCATGTTTGGATAATGAGGCTTGATCAGGTCCTCCATGGTTACCGTTGCTAGGGAGTTGAAAGCTGATGAGATGGTACTGGAGGGAGAAGGAGAACATTGATTGAGACTTTGTCCACATGCTAAACGTCATTATCTGTAGGAGGTGACTCCAAGGCAACACAAAGTGACGCAGCAATAGTGAAGGTATCTCCTCCCACTGGGGCTCCATCATCATCATCACGATTATATTCAGAACGGATAGAATAAAAGGCTGATCGGAGACCGCACACAAAGTCCATCACAGTTGAGTCTCAAATGGTCCATTAAAAATTATACACATAACCGTCAGAATGGAACGACCAGTGTCTGGGGTTTAATCAGCTGTGTGGCTCCAGTCCGGCTTCTATCACTGGTTCTACTGCCTCTCACCATCATTGCTGGTACTGATGATGTAATGGGTATAGACCGGATGAGGACAATGAGCAGTCTAAGGGATGCAGTAAGTTGAATCCAGTCTTTCAACCCGTCAACTTTCTCCACTCATCTGCTGCTTCAGTAAAATCATGATGATGATGATGATGATGATGATGATGAGGATGATGATTCGCTTCTATATATGCTTTCTTTGGTCTCTTACCTGAGGGCTCCGCTGAAGAGACAAGCCACAAACAGTCCGGCGAGGCCGGGCAGATCCTTGAACACGTCCATCACAAAGTACAGCACCATCTGTACCAATAAAGTCCACAACAAAGCTTGGATCAGAACATTTGATTTGTTTTCTGAATCCCTGCTCACCTATTTCTATGATGTCATCAGTCTGTTCTAGGATCAGATCCCACAGTGACTCAATCACGAAGATAAATACAGTTAACTAGTTTTCTAAGTTCAGGAATAAAACAAGACAGATTTCCTGGAGTCGATTCATAGAAGATAAATTCAGACACGACTGGACTGATGGTTGGGAAGTTACGGACCAGAACCAGTGTTTTACATTAGAAACTCCCCCTAATGAGTAAAACATGAACTATTAGGGTAAAATAAGATAAATACTAGATCTCCAGCAGTTGATTCATCTGCACCTAATCTGGACTAAATTGGACCAACAGTCAAGAAATGATGGTCCAAAAACTTCTGGAGATGAAACTCCCCCTAGAGGTGAAAATATACAACCAGCCTTTCCAAATGAGTCCAGTTCTTCCTCTCTCCGAGGTCTAAGAGGGGATGAAACTGATTCATCAAACACTGAGTTATCCTGGTGTTGGAAGAATATGCCTGTTCAGTCCGTATGGATAAGAACCACCCCTGGTGGTTAATTCTGAACGCCTACCCGGTCGTCGGTTCTGAAGGCTCACCTGGTCCTTGGATTTGACATAGCCTTTATCCAGAGGGCTGTCCTCGCCGTAGCGAGCGAACATCACCAGACCCATGAGGCAGCCCAAAGCAAGGACTATCTGCTGGCAGGGGAAAACGACATAACAGGACCTGAGAGGAGACAGGAGGCGGGGCCAAACGTTATGGAGTGTCCACGGCCAGGACATCAGGAAGGAACCCGTGAGAAGATTCTGGAATCCTTTCAGATGTGGTTTGAGATCGAAGGATCTAATTAATTAATTAATTTAGTGCTTTAAAGCCACGGCGTGTCAATTTATTATTGGTTAAGACTCTGATGAAGTGGATGGTTAATTAAATGACGTCTAATGACGTCTAGGGATCTGGATCAGTCCAGACCAGGGGAAACTAAAGCATGGAACAATCTCCAACAGCAGTCAGGGTCTATCCTCAAAAAGCCGCCAAACTCCTGCGTTGTACAAGCAATCGCCCTAATTGAAGTCCTCAGATTAAATGCGAAGTTATGTCCGAAAAACAGTTTCCTGTAATGAAGCGCCCCATAGTGAGTCAAACGTGAACCATTAGAGTCAAAAGAGAACCATTAGAGTCAACACGAACCATTACAGTCAAACGCAAACCATTACAGTCAAACGCGAACCATTAGAGTCAAACATGAACAATTAGAGTCAAACACGAACCATTAGAGTCAAACGCGAACCATTAGAGTGAAACGCGAACCATTAGAGTCAAACATGAACCATTAGAGTGAAACGCGAACCATTAGAGTCAAACATGAACCATTAGAGTCAAACATGAACCATTAGAGTCAAACATGAACCATTACAGTCAAACGCAAACCATTACAGTCAAACACAAACCATTACAGTCAAACGCGAACCATTAGAGTCAAACATGAACAATTAGAGTCAAACATGAACCATTAGAGTCAAACATGAACCATTAGAGTCAAACATGAACCATTAGAGTCAAACATGAACCATTAGAGTGAAACGCGAACCATTAGAGTCAAACATGAACCATTAGAGTCAAACATGAACCATTAGAGTCAAACATGAACAATTAGAGTCAAACACGAACCATTAGAGTCAAACGCGAACCATTAGAGTCAAACATGAACAATTAGAGTCAAACACGAACCATTAGAGTCAAACGCGAACCATTAGAGTCAAACATGAACAATTAGAGTCAAACACGAACCATTAGAGTCAAACGCGAACCATTAGAGTGAAACGCGAACCATTAGAGTCAAACATGAACCATTAGAGTGAAACGCGAACCATTAGAGTCAAACATGAACCATTAGAGTCAAACATGAACCATTAGAGTCAAACATGAACCATTAGAGTCAAACATGAACCATTAGAGTCAAACATGAACCATTAGAGTCAAACGCGAACCATTAGAGTAAACATGAACCATTAGAGTCAAACATGAACCATTAGAGTGAAACGCGAACCATTAGAGTCAAACACAAACCATTAGAGTCAAACATGAACCATTAGAGTCAAACATGAACCATTACAGTCAAACGCAAACCATTACAGTCAAACGCGAACCATTAGAGTCAAACATGAACAATTAGAGTCAAACACGAACCATTAGAGTCAAACGCGAACCATTAGAGTGAAACGCGAACCATTAGAGTCAAACATGAACCATTAGAGTGAAACGCAAACCATTACAGTCAAACGCAAACCATTACAGTCAAACGCGAACCATTAGAGTCAAACATGAACAATTAGAGTCAAACATGAACCATTAGAGTCAAACATGAACCATTAGAGTCAAACGCGAACCATTAGAGTAAACATGAACCATTAGAGTCAAACATGAACCATTAGAGTGAAACGCGAACCATTAGAGTCAAACATGAACCATTAGAGTCAAACATGAACCATTAGAGTCAAACATGAACCATTAGAGTCAAACATGAACCATTACAGTCAAACGCAAACCATTACAGTCAAACGCAAACCATTAGAGTCAAACGCGAACCATTAGAGTCAAACATGAACAATTAGAGTCAAACATGAACCATTAGAGTCAAACATGAACCATTAGAGTCAAACGCGAACCATTAGAGTAAACATGAACCATTAGAGTCAAACATGAACCATTAGAGTCAAACGCGAACCATTAGAGTCAAAGATGAACCATTAGAGTCAAAGATGAACCATTAGAGTCAAACATGAACCATTAGAGTCAAACATGAACCATTACAGTCAAACGCAAACCATTACAGTCAAACGCAAACCATTAGAGTCAACGCGAACCATTAAAGTCAAACGCAAACCATTAAAGTCAAACGCAAACCATTAGAGTCAAACGCAAACCATTAAAGTCAAACAAGAACTATTAGAGTCAAACAAGAACTATTAGAGTCAAACAAGAACTATTAGGGCAAAAACAAGTACCATTACAGTCAAACGCAAACCATTACAGTCAAACGCAAACCATTAGTCAAACGCGAACCATTAGAGTCAAACAGGAACCATTAGAGTCAAACATGAGCCATTAGAGCAAAAACAAGAACCATTAGACCAAAAACGAGAACCATTAGAGCAAAAACGAGAACCATTAGAGTCAAACATGAACCATTAGAGTCAAACATTAACCATTAGAGTCAAACACAAACCATTAGAGTCAAACATGAACCATTAGAGTCAAACATGAACCATTAGAGTCAAACTTGAGCCATTAGAGCAAAAACAAGAACCATTAGAGTCAAACATGAACCATTAGAGTCAAACATGAACCATTAGAGTCAAACATGAACCATTAGAGTCAAACATGAACCATTAGAGTCAAACAAGAACCATTAGAGTCAAACGCAAACCATTAAAGTCAAACGCGAACCATTAAAGTCAAACAAGAACTATTAGAGTCAAACAAGAACTATTAGGGCAAAAACAAGTACCATTACAGTCAAACGCAAACCATTACAGTCAAACGCGAACCATTAGAGTCAAACAGGAACCATTAGAGTCAAACATGAGCCATTAGAGCAAAAACAAGAACCATTAGAGCAAAAACAAGAACCATTAGAGCAAAAACGAGAACCATTAGAGTCAAACATGAACCATTAGAGTCAAACAAGAACTATTAGAGTCAAACAAGAACTATTAGGGCAAAAACAAGAACCATTAGAGTCAAACACAAACCATTAGAGTCAAACTGGAACCATTAGTCAAACTGGAACCATTAGAGTCAAACTGGAACCATTAGAGTCAAACATGAACCATTCGAGTCAAACATGAACCATTAGAGTCAAACAAGAACCATTAGAGCAAAAACAAGAACCATTAGAGTCAAACATGAACCATTAGAGTCAAACATGAACCATTAGAGTCAAACATGAACCATTAGAGTCAAACAAGAACCATTAGAGTCAAACATGAACCATTAGAGTCAAACATGAACCATTAGAGTCAAACATGAGCCATTAGAGCAAAAACAAGAACCATTAGAGTCAAACATGAACCATTAGAGTCAAACAAGAACCATTAGAGCAAAACCAGAACTATTAGAGTCAAACAAGAACTATTAGAGTCAAACATGAGCCATTAGAGCAAAAACAAGAACCATTTGAGTCAAACATGAACCATTAGAGTCAAACAAGAACCATTAGAGCAAAAACAAGAACCATTAGAGTCAAACATGAACCATTAGAGTCAAACATGAACCATTAGAGTCAAACATGAACCATTAGAGTCAAACATGAACCATTAGAGCAAAAACAAGAACCATTAGAGCAAAAATGAAACATTAGAGTCGAATAAGACGTTCACCAGTCAGAACTCCTATTTGAGAATTTCATAAATCAAACCAACAGCTGAGAATTACGGACCTGAAACCTTTGGAGATAAAGAGTTCTATTCAGGTTTAACATTTGAAATGAGTCTTGAAGTAGCTCAGGACTTATTTAGTTAAAACGGAGGATCTGCGACGGTTCATACGTGCATGTGTTGAATATTCTTCACCTGAAGGTCGATGAGTACCGTGAACCGTGACTACGGGTCGGCTGGAGCTGGTCTGAGGAAACAGCAGCTTTGATATAAAGCTTTAAAACAAACAACCTGAGCCGGGAAATAAACTCATCCTCTCTGTTCCCACATTACAACTCAGAACCTCCTGAACACGGTCAGCACCCACACTTCCCACTGAGGAGAATATCTGTGGATCACATGAGCGCAGTGTGAGGTGAAGGGGGTTGGTACTCACATGACGGCTTGTTTCTCAGTGCGGGCGCTGAGGTACCGCTGGACCTGCGCCTGGTTGACCCCGTACAGAGCCAGCATCAGGAAGATGCCACCCACGCCCAGCGTCCAGAAGGTGTGGCGCTCCAGAGGGTCGGGGTTCAGGCTGCAAACAAACAGTGAAGACAAACGTTTGGATGCTGCAGCAGAGGTTCGATATGTGGTTCCGATGATGCCGAAGACTCACTCTAGTCCAGCGATAAGACTGCCGTTTACCGCTTTCCTCCACACCTCTGCCATGCCACCGGCCTGACTCGCCCCCACCACAATGACCGCCAGCTGGCCCGCAAACATCACCACCGTCTGGAACACGTCGGTCCAGATGACCGCTTTCAGCCCGCCCTGAGACACGGGAGCAGTGGAGTCGGTGAGACGTTCTCCACTGACCCTCACACTGTGATAGACCCGGCATCGAGAGGCAGACCTCCTCTGTGGCCTCGCTGTCTGTCCACGGGTCAAGGAGGACCAACGAACCTAAACCTTCTAAGACGGGTTTAAGTTCCACATCTCTACTAACAAGCTTCTCTCTGGTGGTCTAATAACAGGAGAGAAAACAAATCTAACATTCTGGAAGAGAACAGGGAGTCCCCCGTTATAAAGACACCGCCAGCCTTCAGCCTGAGAAACAAGGGGTTCTGAAGAGTAGAGGACGAATGACAGATGGACTCACCAGAGCAGTGTAGAGCGTGCACACCAATCCCATAGCCAGCACCGCCCCCCACAGGTCAAAGCCCGTCACTGCGGGCAAACACAGGCGTTACCAAACACCTTCAGCCTCAAACTGATGTCATTCAGGAGAAAGTGTTCAACATTTCACAACAGAACATCTCACAGCTGTGGGACACAAACGTAATTCTGCTGGTACTGATGACTGCAGTCCGCTAGAAATCCAAACCCGGACTGATGCCTGGAGATCCCTCAGCTCCGGCCTCCAGCTATGTTCCCCAGGAATCTTGGCCCATTCCTCCCCCGCGACATTTCTGGGTTAATTTGCTGAAACCGTCACTGATAGCCACCGTGCAATGTTCCAGAACTTCTTCTGGAACCTAGCCTGGGGTAATTTGGAATTTTCTCGTTGCTGCTGATCAGTTCTGGTGCTGCTGGACTTCTGAGCTTCGATACCACGGATCATTCAACTCTACATGGTCTCCATCACTGGGTTGGAATCTCAGCTTGGGCTTTAAAGACACTTGAGTTCTGTGTTGTTCTGTTGTTGACTATCTGTCCTCCTCTGAGGGGAACCTCGGGGTTCTGCCGTGCTGCAGGAGTCCATGACGGTTGGCTCAGAGTAAGTTCTAATGTTCAGGAGGTTGGATCGGTCGGAGGCTGGAGTCAGACGTTTAGTCTTTTCTAAGTGATGTCTTACATGTTGCCAGTGAAGTTAATTTAAATTGAGGGTCAAATGATTTTTCTTTCACATCTGAAACCAGATTCAAGATTGAAGCAATCCAGCGGAACAATATCACTTTACACCTGGGTCCATAAACGACAGACATATAATATATATATATTGTATATATACACAATACACAAAGTTTTTGTTCTGCCTTCAGTCCAATCAGTAGCTGCTGCTGTGAGACGGGCTGTGATGGATCCGGTGTTAGAATCGTACCTGCATTCAGCGCCAAGGCAGGAGCGTAGAGGACCAATCCCATATAGATGACCTGCAGAAGAAGGAAGCGTGAGTCGGGGGTAGAGCTGACACGAGATTTGAAACTAAAACTTCTCTAGAGGAGGGATGTCACCTGCACGTCAACAATACAATAAAATAGGGCCCCGAAATATCTTTCAACCCTTGAAAGATATTTCGGGGCCCTGAAGATAAAAGGCCCTGATCAGCTGTTTGGTTGAGCTCCTTCTGAGCCTCTATTAAAAAATTGTGATTGAACCCATTTATAACCTGACCCAGTGGCAGAAGGTAGATGCTAAATAGTAAGGGGCCAAGGATGGAGCCCTGGGGCACACCACAGGCCAAAAGGGGCCACACAGGAGGAGGCGTTAACGTTGTCCACTGAGAGAGTCCTGTTGAGTAAAGTTATGTGTTTGGCGTATTGAAGCCCGAAGACTTTCTGAATAGAATTATGTAACTCGATGGAACCAAAAATTAGTCTAATGAAAGTCAACCAGTTTTCTACAAACAGGCGTTAGCAAAGGATGAGTTAATAAAATAACAATGGACTATTTCCCATTTAATACAAAATTTAAAATTATGAATTTGATTTGCTTTGCCGTTTAAAAACTTGACCAAACGATTTGTGTTTTATGGTAAGTATACTGTCTAAGACTTTAGATCCATAAACGTTTCAAAGCATTGAAACATGCAAAGAAACAAACTAACCATAATTTTGTAAGCTCCTTTGATAGAGACAAAGAAATGTTCTTAAAATTAAACAATTTTTGGTTAAGTATGAAGAAAGAACGTCAATAATCGCCTTAAAGCAGGTTTTCAGAAATATTTCATTTTATGGAATGCTAAAATGTCAACTTTGAACCCGTGACCTCTGGAAGCTCCAGCGTTTAGTGACGGCTCTGACTCTGACTTCTGACCTCGGGATACTTTAAGAACAACAATGTGTTCAAAGTCTTGGTTTCGGCTCCTCCCGTCTATCATTCCCTGCATGTTTATCATTCAGGTGTTTTTGTGGCGTCATGAATGGATTATGGTGCTGACGGCTCATAAAGAGCCCAATGGCACAATACAAGCTTCACCGGGGTCAGGCTGTCATCTGCGGGCTGAGTCAGAAAATCCAGATAAACTTCTAGACTGCTCTGGCCTTCAGCTGTAAACTTATTTATCTCCTATCTGAGAGAGAAATAAAAGAGATGCTGCGGCTCAGTTCACTGCCGACTCTGCTGCAAGTAACAGCGAGACTCCGGAGCTCACGATGACCTCCGGGATCCCTGCAAACATCCACACCAGAAGCTCAAGAGCAAAGAGATGGAGACAGATACCATCTGGAAGATGAAGGTCAGGGTCCCGCAGACACGGACAGTCTTGTTGAAGCGCAGCTCCAGATACTGTTGAGGGAATAGACGTCGAAGAAAAGAAAACAAATCAAAAGAATGAATAATAATATCATCTCGAGTCGTGAGCCCGGCTTCAGATTCACACAATCTGTTTGTTTGCAGGACATCACTGGCGCCGACTGATGGGAGCGCAGGGTGACCCGATCCCAAACACGCGAAGCTGAGCAGAACAATAACCCACCAGCGCCGCCAGGGTCCTTCCTGTTACCGCCGTGACGCTCACACTCTTTCGAGGATCCCTTTCAAACGTTACAGCACTTTCACCTTAGTGAGAGGAAGAACTGGAGTGATTTTGGGGAAAGATCAGTCCCAAATTTTGGACACTAGGGAGAGCTTTACTTCAAAACGATTTTTCAAGCGTCTAAACTGGGTGCCTGTGACTCGCCTGGAGGGATCCTTCTGGTTTCTAACAGTTCACGCCAACAGATCCTATTTGACCTTCTACAGGGAGATTCTTCATTTTGAAAAAATAGACCAACTGATTTCCCAACATAACTTGGCAGAGGATCGGGGGACAGCTTTATATCACGAGTTGATTTATGTACGGTAGAAAATAAAAACAAAGATGTGAGGGAGGTTACAAAGGGGTCAACATTCTATTTAAAACAACTTTTCCATCAATTAACTATAAATACAAGACATAAAAGGAACATGAAGTTCCACATCTCTAACATAATCTGCTGCATCGGCTTTCTGCATAAATATCTTTAAAAACCAGTTCCTCTTTCAGAGAGTGAACGTGAGCGAATCGAACTGAACTGGGATCCCATTGAAGTCACTGTGCAGAATTCACGAAAAAGGACACTTCGGATTTAGTTACGCGTTTTCTCAGAAACCCTTTGTCCGTCTCTACTTGAAACCTAAATCCACTCGGTGGTATTCCTGCTTATGTTTAAATGGATTTCAAGCCACAGGCCGTCACCACCATGACATTTCTGCTGACCAGTCTAACAAATAATTGTGATTAACATTTTAACAGTCCATTTTGGTGCCCTCACTGCAGTACCGGTCCGATTCCAGTGCAGTCACACCGCTACGCCCGATGAAGAGGAAAGACATTTGTAGTTGGACTCTTCGGAAAGCTTTGATGATGAGCTCAGTTTTATTGACAGCCCGCCTGTTTGCTTCATATCTACTGGATCAAATCCAGATATTGGAAAAGCGTCTCTCTGCAGTGCTGATTCATGAAAAGTACAGCGAATGCTAACATGGTCTCAGTTCTTGGGATGGAACCTGGTCACCCTGTGAGAGGAGGGCTACCTGTAGATAAAGACGCTGTAAAACAAGAGGGGGACAGTTGAAGGTTCACTCCTCAAGGATAAGCAGATAAGAGCACAGATAAGGAGGCTGAGCTCTGAGCTCATACGTACAAAGACAAAGCAGCGAGTTGAAGACAAACAGGAAAGAGGGAAAGTAAATACACCAGCAGCTCATTTAAAGTGTATTTATAATACAACCCATTTATAGTAAGGCAGGTCAAATTTTAGAATAGTTCTACCTCATAGGCACTGGAGAGCCGCAGTCTGTAGAAGACCGGTATGAAAACATAAGCTGGGATGAGAAGGCCCAGGAAGTAGGAGCAGCCCAGGAACCAGTACTGAGTCCCAAATGTGTAGATCTCAGACGGCGCCCCCAGGATGGCCACGGCCGACTGGAAGGTGGCCAGGAGGGATAGGGACACCGGCAGGCAGCTCATGGAGCGGTCAGCCATCAGGAACTCCTAAACACAATGGAGGGTTCAGCATGAAACCGAGCCTGTAGAACCAGAGAGGGCATCAGTGGAAACTGAATGTTGGTGCTCAGATCATCAAACCATGCCTGTGTCGTGCGCTGTCGCCCTCCAGAGAAGGCGTAATACAGGCCAATGCCAGTTGAGGCCACTAATAGCAGGACGAAGATCACGTAGTCCACTGTGGTGAAGTGCATTAGGACCACCTCTCCCATGATGCCTGTGGATGTGGCGGTGAAGGCAGCACAAACTCAGCGTCCAAAGATCACACCACCAGTGTGGTTGATCACTTGACCACACTGTCGAGCATAAAGAGTACAAGGCTCAAAACAACTGCTTAAGGAGGGTAGTTCTTGTTTATCCAACTCAAAGGCTGACAGAATTAAAAATAAAGACTATTCAAAATCTTTTACTGTGTGTGTTAGTAATCTGTTACTTAGTGTGTGAGTAATCTGTTACTGTGTGTGAGTAATCTGTTACTGTGTGGGTTATGTGTTACTATGTGTGTGAGTTATGTGTTACTATGTGTGTGAGTAATCTGTTACACTGTGTGAGTAATCTGTTACACCGTGTGTGTAATCTGTTACTGTCTGAGTAATCTGTTACTGTCTGAGTAATCTGTTACTGTCTGAGTAATCTGTTACTGTCTGAGTAATCTGTTACTGTCTGAGTAATCTGTTACTGTCTGTGTGTGTAAACTGTTACTGTCTGTGTGTAATCTGTTACTGTCTGTGAGTAATCTGTTACTGTCTGTGAGTAATCTGTTACTGTCTGTGAGTAATCTGTTACTCTGTGTGAGTAATATTTTACTGTGTGTGAGTAATATTTTACTGTGTGTATGAGTAATCTGTTACTTAGTGTGTGAGTAATCTTTTACACTGTGTGAGTTATCTGTTACTGTGTGTGAGTAATCTGTTACTTAGGGTGTGAGTAATCTGTTACTTAGGGTGTGAGTAATCTGTTACACTGTGGGAGTAATCTGTTACTGTGTGTGAGTAATCTGTTACACTGTATGAGTAATCTGTTACACTGTGTGAGTAATCTGTTACACTGTGTGAGTAATCTGTTACACTGTGTGAGTAATCTGTTACACTGTGTGAGTAATCTGTTACACTGTGTGAGTAATCTGTTACACTGTGTGAGTAATCTCGTTCGTTCATCATTACAGTCATGCATTCGTTCAGCTTCTTCCTCAAACTTCAATCAAGCCAAAGAAAGGACAGCTGTCCGTCTACGTTACACACCAAAACCCGTCAGCAGAACATACCAACAGTAGAAGCATCAAACCCATTATCCTGAGCGGAGAGGTTCTGTACCTGCTGAGATGACACAAGGACTGCTGCCGGAGGACCCAAACTGGAGGCTCGGCTCAGGAGAGGAGCTTTGTGAGCAGCTCCGATCAGCTCACTGTGGACCAAAGAGGAACTGAGAAAACTCCCAGAGAACGCAGTCAAAACTCATCCTGACACAATATTATTACTAATCATCCGGTACCTCGTCACGGGTTCACCAAACAGAACCTGAGCCCTCACTGTGTTGTTACAACAGGTCCACCACAGATTTCACTTCAGGGGGCGGAGGAGGCAGGTTCTGAGCTCCTCGCTGGGCTCATCTACAAAAATAAAGTCCGCTGCAAAACACCGTCTTTTCTTCCACGCTGTGTTGGAGCGGCGGCGCTGAGGAGCAGAGGGTCAGCTGACCGGACGGAGGAGCCAAAATGTCTGTGGAAACAGAGGACAGCCACAATTTATAAGTGAGGTGGAATGATGGAGGAAGATGGTCGTGTGACAGGACATGAGCTGAGAGAGGACAAGGGGGAATACATCAATAGTGACTACTTTTAAATCTCTTCCATCACTTGTTTTATTTTTTTCTGGTGTTTTATTGCTGTTGACGCCGTCTCTCTCCATCCATCGCTTCTATGTCACTGCTGTGATGTCATCGTTGACTTTATTCCCCGCAGCTTAGCATTATATTTGATTTCTCTGCTATCTTTTATTGCTCTGTAGGTCATCTTATCTTTACTCGTCTCGTACTCAAAGCTCCTCGTAAACGCTTCTTTTTAAAAAGGTGCCATATAAATCAAAGTTTACTTTTATAAGAATTAAATGTTTTATATTCAAACTTATTGGCGTCTATGCAAACGTTGAGCCGGTAGAGACTCATAAAGAACCACTCACACCAGAACCGTGACCCATTCGTCTTTAAATCAGAGTGACGAGGGAATCAGAAAACAGCTCAAATGGACCGGAACCAGGGACATTTATCGATGGGTGTTAGAACTCACTAACCCAGTCCGATGTTTCATTTATTGTGCAGGTCATTTTATTCCTCACCATATGTATCGTATACCATAACATCTTCATCGTTGTTTGAACGAGCTCGTCATCGAGAACGAACATGACCCAACACAGCCTCGCCGCGTCAAGCAGCAGGTCAACGCGTCCGCTGGAGTCAAACCAGCACTTGTCATGAATCATATTCACCATTGCGACTTCAGATCCTTCGTCTTAGCGTGATTACTCAAAAACTATTGAATGGATCATTTTCAATTGTGTACCTCTTTAGACCTTAGTGCGAGGAAGAACTGGATTGATTTTGAGAGAAGTCCGTTGTAATCCCTCTGTGACTCCGCGGGGATGTTTCTGCCTGACGAGGCCCGTTTGATCGGGACCTAGCCGAGTCATGAGACTATTTAATCTTGTTACATTTGATCTCCGCTGAGTGGAAGGAACAGAAGCTTCAGTTTAAAAGCAACCATCACTCGGATACTTGAAGATATAACAAAGCTTAAAAAGGATTTAGTCATTCCATTGAACATAGAGATTAATCCAACAGTTTGTGGCAGAGCAGACAAGACGCTTCCAGCATTAAAAATAACAGTATTCAAATACAACAAAATTACTTATACAGTGCAAATCACAACAAATATCTCAAAAAATCTGGACCGACTGTGTTCTACAGAGACCCGACAACTCTCCTCTGTCTCATGGACAATGACAACAGCGGATAGTATATGAATAATAGTACTGCAGTAATACAAGCAGTCATAGTAGTAATGTAGCTTAAACCGTTGTATTAGTACTAGTAGAACTAGTCCTATGCTGTCTTACCCCAACACAAAGGGTCTGTCCCTGAAAAGCCCCCAATCCCCTGCATTTTACAAGCAACCCCCCTGATTGAACTCAAATTAAATATGACGTTATAACCCAACAGTACTTTTCATAAAAAAAGCTCCCCCTAGTGAGTAAAACATGAACTAGTCATGAACTAATTATGTAAATAAGACGGATCCCTGAGTTGGTTCTTATGCACAGAGTTTGGACTAAATCAGACCAACGTTTGAGAAATTATAGCATATACATTTTTGGAGGTTAAGTTTCCCCTAACGGTGGAAATGTACAACCGATCTCTGAAAATCTATCCAGTTCTTCCTCGCACTGAGCCTGTGTGTGGGGGTAACATTTAAAAATGTTCCAGGGGGTAAATTGTTGTTCTGTTACATAAAAACTTCAGCTCCTGCTGAGTTTTGCGGTTGGAGCCGAAACCTTTTGTTCCACTGCTAGGCAGCAACCCCCCGCAGTGAAAAGATGCCAAAACGTAAAGGTCAGCGTCACTGAGAGAAAACCCCATCAAACCTGCCACATGCCAGATTCCAGGAGGGGGGGGAGAATGCCTCTGGCGCCATGCAGCTTCACAGAGCAGCGGTCATTGAATACAAGCTGGTAAGGCTACTAGGAATGTAAGGAAGCAGAGCAGACTGGATCAGTTTCACCTGCTTTGGTTCTGATGAAAGCGCCACCAGGTGGACAGGAGAGGCAAAGGCAGGACAACCCTTAAAAAGGGTTTTAGTTCTGCAGGTGGTGGCCACAGACCATTTCTCTCTCCTCATTCTTCTTGACTGATTAATCTCTAGTTCTGCATTCTGCTGGGGACCCGGTCTCTACTGGTACCATGATGTGGTACCTGCAGCCCATTCAGGTGGATCAGGTGATCCAGCTTCTCCAGGATGGAACATCCATGTGTGCCGTCGCTAGAAGATCTGCCGTCTCTCCAAGAACAGCCTCAGGAGCGTGGAGGAGATACCAGGAGACGGGCCGGTACACCAGGAGAGCTGGACAGGACCGTAAAAGGACAAGAACCCAGCAGCAGGACCAGTATCTGCTCCAGGAGGAGCACTGCCAGATACCTACAAGATGACATTCAGCAACTATGATTGCTGGTTTGGACCAAATTGTCAGAATAAGACTGCATGAGGCTGGTATGTGGACCCAATTTCCTCTTGTGGACCTGAGCGCACAGCCCAGCAACATGCATCTGGACTGATGTTCACCAGAGAATATCAGGACGGGCATGTATTTGGAATAAATCTTCAGACCTTCTGTCAGACCTTATTCTGGTGCAGTGGACGCTGGGTTCCTCCTGGTCCAGGACATGGCCCAGCCTCATGCGGTCAGTGTGTGTAGGCATTTCCTGGAGGATGAAGACCTTGATGCCATTGACTGGTCCTCATGTTCTAGACCCACCTTGGAACCAGTGGGACATTCTGTACGGCTGTATCAGACAGCACCAAGTAGAACCACAGACTGTCAGGAGCTCACTGATGTTCAGATCCCGGTTTGGGAGGAGATCCTCCAGCACACCAACCTTCGTCTCATCTGGATAGGGTCCAGATGTTGTCAAGAGGGCCTTCAGGACGTGGAGGTTTAAACCATCACTTAGACACATTATGAGTTGGATCAGAACATGTGATTTCAGTTTGTCCCATTGATTTTTGGTGTGGTTTAGATTTTTCCTTAAAGAGTTTCTAATATTATCCCCGTTTAAACATTAAAGGAAAGCTGGTGGGTCACGCCGGCAGACTGGTCTGAATATCCGAGAGAAAGATCTCCTCTCACGCCGTCAGGCTGACCTTACCGGCACACACTCAGGAAGCGATGCAAACAGACTCTGAGGCTATTCCTGGACTGCATGACCTGGGGGGTATTTCAAGAAGCAGGCTTAACATGAGCTTGAGCTGGTCCAAGCTTGAGATGACGAACTCGGGATGTCAGGTTTCAGAACAGCTTATGGGAATTGGTTCAATCAACTCAGAGTTTGTTAACACTCAGAAACTCTCATTCACCATGGCAGCCAGTGAGACGCCATGGTCGTCATACTTCCATTCCATACTTCCTGCTGCTGCTGAAGATGAAAGATAGATCCAGGGTTAATCCTGGGTGGACACAGATCTCAAAGCGAGGAATTTTATATTTCATCTGAGAACACTGTCCCCCCACCGGCCGGGATGAGCTTGAGAGGGTAGTGTGGCGTTAGCGGGAGCGTCTGCCAGCGCAGCGCTCAAGTTCTTTACGAATAAACTCGATGCACGGCAGATAGATTCATTATTCATTATATCTCACTTTGATTGCAAACTTATCTATAATACCACTTTTTTCAGGAGCTTTAATATATATTAAACAACCGACGCAGAAGCTTCCGTAAAAAACAAAAAAAACAAACAAAAAAAAAACGAGGGGAAAGACTTTGATGTGATGTAAAAGATGTCCACGCCGTGAGATGTTCCAGATGTAAGGTGAGCTCGGCTTATCTCTCGTTTTGGCACAGAAAAGCCAGAAAGAAAAGAAGAAAGAAAAAAGCCTGAGTTTCCTCTGATCTCAGGCAGCGTTTGAAGTGGAGGAAGGTTGTCTCTGTAGACGATGAAGACTTGTCTCTGTAGGCTAGTTAGCTAGCTCACTGTTAAAGGGCATGTACTTAACGCTTCTGTTAGGTTTAACGTGACTTTTGAAATGTAGTGAATTGTTAAAGACGTGAAAACCAAATAACTATTGTTAAATCACGATGATAGTCTTCACGTTAGAAATCTGCCCCTGCGTTAAAATCAGACACGTTCGAATGTTCATGGACACGTTTCACATCGCTGCTGAAAGTGTTAGTGTGTGGGGGCGTGTCCAACTTGTAAACGATTTATCCTGATGTAGTTGTTGACTACAGAATGCAAAAAGCACAAACTGTTTTCTTTTCTTCCCATGTTTATTTTTTTCACATTTACATGGATGTTTTATTGATTTCCAGAGAAACGGCTGTATTTTTTTATATTATTTATTTATACATTTTATTTACCTCTTGTATCAGCAGGGATGTGATGAAACATGAAAGGACTAAATTACTATAAAGCAACTATACTATACTACTATAAAGCAAGTAGTATAACGTTTATTAAAAGACATTTTGGAAAGAAGAATTCATTCAGTTCATTCATTCAGTCCAATTTTAACTTAACCTTTATTTAACAAGGAGAAGAAAATGATCCGATTAATCGACGATCAAAATAGTCGTTGGTTGCCGCCCTACCCCCGACTGACCTCACATTAAGGGGACTCATTTAGGGCTTGAACGATTCCTCGACGTAATCGGTCGTTCATCAGAACTCTGGGAGTACTTCAAACAAAGACCCAACAATGTAGTACTGTAAGTTCTGGGAAATGGAGATGGCGTACCACAGCAGTACAAGTACACGACGCAGCCACTGCAGAGAAGGTCGTGAGTCAGGAAGACAGCAGCGAGACGCCACCGTAAGTCTACCCCCGCCCGGGCATGATTTATGAAGATTGTTGAAACAGACGTTTTCTGTCAGCAGTAGTCATTTAAAGTTCATTTTTAAATGTTTCTTCAGCGCCACCTTGCTCAAAGTATTTTTTTACTTTTATAGGTAACGTAACATTATACATCATCTAACATTGTTTCTCGTCCGTTTTACATTTTTTGTGAAATGATGTGAAGTGAAGTGATGTTCTACTGTCTCTGACCTTCGTTAGTCTGTTAATAATTTCAAATATTTCTCCATACTGATGCAAAAGTACTTCTACCAATGATTATCTTAACTGTATATTATTACAGCCAATTAAGTCCATGTCTAAACCATTTAAAGTATAAAGTTAGATACTTAAAAAGTAAAAACACGGATTATTATTATTATTATTATAATAATTATTATTATTATTCTACTGGGTGTCTGTGTCTCTGTGTCAGGATGAGACAGACCATGATGAAGGAGGAACCCACCCTCAGACGGACGTTGATCGTACTGACTGCATCCTAAGGATGATTTTTAAGGACATGAGAATCCTTGCTGTTGTGGGTCAAGGCTTTAGAGAGAGGAACACATTTCACCCAGCATATACTGAGTACTTCCCTCTCGCCGCCACTTTACAGATCTGATGGAGAAAAGGTATGAGGCAATTTGAGAGCAAGTGAAAGACAACCTCAAAAAAATCAAATCAAATCATCTCCCGATTATGTAGACGCTCACATTCCTCCGCTGTCATTCCTAACTGTGTCTTTAAGGATGTTCTCCTCATCTCAGGGAAAGAAGCAGTGAGATTGTTTTCATGTGTTTAGTTGTGTGTAAACGTTGCTGATATTTGATTCAGAATGTAGTGCTTTTTATTATTCCCGTTTTAAATAAGTACAACGTTGCCCAAATTTTACAAATTTTCCCGTATGATGATACTGACAGGGAAGAGGTGGAGGAAGAGAGAAATAAATAGAGAGGAGAAGAGACTAAGTTCTCTTAGAATTTTTTTTCCCTAAAAATAAACTTAAACATAATGTTGCACAATGCTTTGATATACTTCCTGAAAGTGCTTTCATTTTGACATTATTTATTTTGTCGTTGAATTGACAAGTGTAGATTGAATTGAATCCAGTAAAGACTGGGTTCAGACCCTGATATTTCTTCTTCTTCTCTGCATATGTTTATAAGACAAGATGTTTGAATACAGCATTTAAATAGTAATGGGACACATTTTTGATATTTATTTTGGGTAAATTAATTAAATGCTAAAAAAATATTTGGAATAATCGAAGAATTAGGAGTTAGATTGATCGATAAATAAATAATCGTTCGTCTTGTTAAAAAATTTTAAGACAGTCCATAGTGACTCAACCTTCCTCTTTCCATGAAGTTAACTGTCTGTTTAAGGATCAGATCCCATAGTGACTTAATGATGAAGACAAATACAGTTAACTAGTTTTTCTGAGTTCAGGAATAAAACAAGACGGAAATTTTCCTGGAGTCGATTGATAGGAGATAACTTCAGACACGACTGGGCCGATGGTCGGGAAGTTACGGACCAGAACCTGTGTTCTCCACTAAAAGCTCCCCCTATTGAGTAAAATTTGAACTATTAAAAATTGAGTAGGATAAATAAAAGATAAATCTCCTTGTGCAGATTCATTTGGACTAAATCAGATTGTTTGAGAAAAACAGTCTGAAAGATTGGAGATAAATCTCTGCCTAGTGTTGAAAAAATGCAACTAACCTTTCCCAAATGTAATTCAGTTCCTCCTCACCCTAAAGTCTATGTTGATATAAAATTGAAAAATAACCTATGAAACAGATGTGTGTTGGTGCGTTAACAAAAGGCTCCGCGGCGATGACGATTCCATGATATCTCATTGAAAACATGACAAGAGAAAAAACAGCAGTTCGTTTATCTGCAATAATCTGTTGGCCTCAGAATTAGAGGCGCACTAGGCCTGCTTTCACCGATCGATCCATTAATTAATTGGCGCCGGGATGCCGAGTTTTTATGAAATAAGTTCAAGCAGCTCACGTTGGGGCGATTGCACGCATGCACCGTACACGCTAATAAACATGAGCTACCAGGGCTCCAAACATCTACCAAATAAACAAGACAACACAAAGATCAAAATTTACACCAGTAAAGTATCACACACGTCAAAATCACTTCAAAGAGCAGCAAGTTGAGAGGCTAAGGTTAGCAGAGAAGCTAAAGCTAGCGGGAGGCCAGAGCCAGCCACAAGACGTAGAACCTTGAACAAAGACAATATATAACAGATCGGACTGAATGAGGCTTACAAAGTTTTATTTTCAAAATGTCATACAATTGGTTTAAGTACGGAGGGTAAATTGGTTCCAACAGGTCAGAACACATACACATTAAACAAGGCCGATTAGCCATGTCACCTCCACTGTGCCCCTTCAAAATAAGAGCACGCAAAATACATTACTCATTATGGTTTTGAAACTTCTAAGAGAAAAAACGGGTTTGGCCAAGAAAAAGTGCAATCGAAGGAAATCAATCAATGAAGGGATGTGATGTTATCCTACAGAGGAGCACTTCCAGTGGGTTTTTAGTGGGTGGCTCTCAATAACTGCCTGCTGATGGATTCCTGCTCGGTCGCCAGTCTGATCGTGGAGGAAACCCTCTGCATGGCACCTCCACCTGCAGACCTTTGTCAGTCCAGCCTCATACATGTGCCGTGCACAGATCCGACTGCTTTGCCCATCTTTCCTTTACTGATATTTAACAAACTTAAAGGTGACACCGTCTTCAGTTATAAGTTTGCCGCTGCTTTGGGATGTTAAGTTTAAGGAAACATGGCTGTAAGCCAGCCGATCTTTTCTGCGGTGGTTGACCCTGGCCTGCTTCCAGACCGAGGTTTCTCTGGTTGACGCGGGTCAATACTTCTTCTCTCTCAATCAGTCATGCTTGTTTTTCAACCACAACAAAGACAACAAACAGAAACTCTGGTCTTTAACAGGTTCCCCGTTGGTCTGGGATTTACGTGATGCTGGTTTCCTGAGCACAGTGTCAAATAGGCGCTGGTTGCCTAACAACAGACGGACAATGACTAACCACTAGCTGAGCTCGTGGCAGCTTCATCCCCACTCCCCCGCCTCGTGTGCAAAAAGTGGAAAACAGGTCGGTGTTTGATGGAGGTTTAGCGGGTCAGACGCGAGAAGGTCTGCAGCTAAACCCATCTCTGAATGACTGCAGTTTCAAAAACAACGTCTCAAGGCAAAATGTAACATTTTGTTCAATACTTCAAATCCTGAACAGGCGGCGGACATGCAGTTTGCCAATATCCTCATGAGAGTTTCAACCACTCTGGTCATTATGGGATGGAACGCCACAGGCCTCGATATCACAGAACACTCAGTGCTCATTCATGAGGGCTTCCACCCAGTTCACTCGACCGCAGACACAAACAGCAGAGGGACCTGATGGACATCCGTCCCTTCGTCAGTGTACAGGGAGGACAGTCAGGCAAAAGCACTTAGAGAACGCAAACCTCCGGGAAGAAACCAAACCTACCTCTGAACCTACTGTGTCTCTTCCTCCCTCATTCTCTTCATGTGTTCAGCACCGTATTTTATATCTGCTCCACACTCCTAGACTCTCCGAGGTTTCTACAGATTACAATTAGCAACTTATTGAGAAAAGTATTCAATACGGGTCACTTAGTAATAAAATGATGCGTTTCCAATCAAAGATGTTTACCCTTTGACGCGTGTTGCAGCATTTCCTGTTCTTCTCCAGTAATCAGACATTGTTGCATCACTTCCTGTTCCTCTTTCCCAGTCCCCAGCTGCCTGCCCCCTTAGCTAGCTAGACTAGCTGACGACCTCTCTGCCTCTCTGAACTTCTCTTTACACCTCTCGCTCACAATCACCTACATTCTAGCGGAAAGAAGACCGAGGCAGTGCAAAGTGTGCATTAAACGTACACAAAATGACGCTACCGTGTAACGTCTGCGGCTTTTGATTTAAGAGGGTGGAAACACCAGCTAGACGCTGGAACATATGTCGTTGCAGCACGACATGAAAGAGCAGGACTGTTTGACGCCCCCAGCTGCAGGTCAACCAGCTCTTCGCCATCTCAGCGGAGGTATGTATGTCCTATCCTATGTAGCATTGGCACAACGTATGCAGGCGCGGCGTAAAAATAGATGCTTTATTTGACTTGAGACCTAAATGAAAACGTACGATGTACAGATAGTGTCTCATTTGATCCATTTTAGATGATGGCGCTGGTGAACCGAGCACTACTAGCAACGTTAACTCCCAAGCTAACATCATTGCAGCAGACGGTCTCACAGCAGCAGCAGACCAGCCAGTCCATCGGGGAGAAAGTGGAGCTTGAGGTCCAGGTGTACTGTGGCCTACCCCCAATCTCTGTATCAGGTAACCCTGCTCTCGGGTGTGGCAGTAAAGGGACACACGGCGCCCGTTATAAACAAACATGTTTATGTGTACAGGCGTCCATCTGAGACTCTTTTACAGCTGGAGACACAATGAGCCCCGAAAGATCCAGGATCCTCCCACAAAAAGCCGACATGTTTATCTTTCTGCACATGAAATGCTGATTTTGTACAAAAACCATTAACGTTGTGTTCGGAGCCTCAATTAAATTAGTGTCATTGACAAATACCTACTTTTTCTCCACACAGACAAATCCACAGAAATCAATAAGGGAATCGATAACGGTATTGGTATCATTAAATCTTATCAATCCCCATCCCTACTCCCGATCCAGTCGGATTACATTTTTACGACATATTTTTGAGGGCAGAAATGTGCCCTAATGTTTTTTTTCCCCCCCATTTCCAGATTTGTCCAGAAATTAAAGGTATATTTAAATATTTTGCGTATGCCCATGAATTGAGAAATGCAGAATATTTTTGGCCAATTTAAGAAGAAAATAATGTGTTGTGATGCTGTAGAATGTGTGCATCCAGGGGCCATAGTCTGAGAAATCATTAACCGCCCAGATGAACTTTGTGTCTCAGAGTCAGAGGAGATAGAGAGCTGCGGCTTAAACTTAAACTTACGACGGTAACTTAAGACGGTATATTGAATCCAAAAACACAAGCCAGACTGATGAAGGTGAATAAACCGTGACAAACACAGGTATCGTTTTAACACAACAGCTGAGAAGACAGTCGTCTGCTTTAAGAGCGTGTCAATCATTAGCTTGCAGAAGATGTGATGGATGGACAGCAGTTAGCAGATTACTAGGAGTCAGTGTGGGCCTCGCCAGATCATCTGCAGAGGTCAACCAGGAGACGCGGAACTGTGTGTTCAAACCGTCCCATTGCAGTAAAAATCATCATCGCACTTGTTTCATTTTAACAGGACTGCTCAGTGACTTGGAAACATATATTCAGTTTTAAATAAGATAAGATAAGATAAACCTTTATTAGTCCCACAATGGGGAAATTGCAGGGTTACAGCAGCACGAGCATGTTACAGAATACGGAATAACAAACAGGAGGTGTGCTGCGCCATGAGGCATAGTTTGAGGCGACCGGGAATCGGCAGCCAACATTAACAGAACGGCTAAAGCTAGCGAGAGCTCAGAGCTAGCTATAAGCCCTTAAAGTTTTTTTTTAACTTCCAAATGGCAAACAGTTGGTTTAAAAACGCACTGCGATGAAGAGAGAGGGTACATTGGTTCTAACAGGTCAGAATACGTATGTAATGCCAACTAGCCTTATTTCCACTGTAATCCTTCAAATTAAGAGCATTGAAAATACATGATACCTTATGATACTAAAACTTTAAAGAAAAAATATCTGTAACCGCCGCTCCGACTTTATAAAATTCGGCGATCGGCCTAGAAAATTGCAGAACGGGTCTTCCTTGATTAGTTGTCTGAGGGCCCGACGTGACCTCTGACAAAGATCTGTTTCATCACGACTAAAGCGTGACCTACATACAGAGTCAACTGTCACTCAAAAGACTCAGTCAACGTACAAGTTTCGTTCCTAGATTTGTATTTTCTAGTTTTGTAATTATGTGTTACTCACACACAGTAACAGTTACCATGTGTGAGTAGTATGTTTCTATGCGTGAGTAATCTGTAGAAAACAAACACCAATATTTCTCTCCTGAGTTTAGAGGACTGGGCTTTAGATCTTTTTTGATGTTGTTCCCTGACTTTTTTTTCCGAGGGGAATTCAAGGTCATCCGACCCTGTAAAGCTAATATTTACCTGCTGGTCTGCTCGTAACCGTTTGGACTGTTTGTTAACCCGATGTACCACTAAGCATCTAAAAACTGTTTGGCTGCCTTAATCTGTCCGGAGGCAACGGTGAAGTAATAACGAGTTAAATATAAATATGTACCTCTGTTTTTGAAGGCCATAGGCCGACACCGTCAGGAGAACAGAGCAATTGTAAACTGACATCAATGTGATGCTGACCTGGAATCAAACCAGCATCTCTGATCCGGCTCTGGTCAGGTCAATTCTTGTGTAGAAATATATTCCAATATGTGGTGGCATGTAATGAAACTTATCACTGAACACGAATCCTACTTTCACACTTCATTCACAGAAATGTTGGAAACGCATCACGTATTTATTTACTATTAAGAATACTTTTATACGGTTTCATGGTTAGAAATGACAAGAATGGTGAGTTTATATATTTGTTCTTCAACAATTACTAGAAAGAACACAAGTGAGTTTAGGAGGAAATGAATAGTAAGCTGTGAATCTGCTCAACAACATCAGGTAACAGATATTTCTAAATGTTTGGGTCCAATCTTTGTTCATTTACTTTATTACAACACATTTGTAACGGTGCTTTTTCACAACACAGCAATACATACACATATCACAGTATACCACAAATATCACTATCTACTGTATAGCAATACTTTCACTTTTAGAAAATAGTGCAGTACTCTAACAAGTTCTCCATCCGGAGACGCCGGTTCGGCTCCAGGTCGTTGTATCGTGGTTCCGGAGCCGTGAACTCCGAATCTGCCCCGGTTTAGGTAAACAGTGTCAAAATGTGGACCTGGTTCGGTCGCAGGCAGCAGGTTCGTTCAGAGCGAGAGGTAAATTCTGCTTCTTCTCTGTCGGTATCGGTGAACCACCCGAGCTAAAAGGTCAGGCGTGAAGTCCAGAAAAGTCACGAGCCAAGTATTTAAACGCTTGAGCGTGAAAGTGACCTAAAACTATTTCGTGTTTGACAACAGACACTCCTTCGGTAAAGAAGTCCCAACGTGAGCTCGTCTAACCGGCTCCGGTTCCACGTGTGGCCCAACAGCTTCTAACGGCTAACGAACATCTTCACTGTCATTTCCCCATCACATCCAGCAGCACATGGCTCGCGCCCGTACCAGCCTTATGCTAGCGCGCGCCCCCGTGTTTCACCGCCAACTTCACTGAAAATATGCTTCTAATTATTGAATCGGTGTATCACCGGACAGCGGTGTGAATCTCGGGGAAGCCGGCGTGACTTACCGTCGAACCGGTCTCTGTTGCTGGATCACTCCTCCCAGGTTCATCTTTCCACACGCGTCTGCTCGCGGGGTCACACCACCTACTCTCCTTGACTCGACCAACAGATGCTGCGTTCACGTGCAGCTCAGAAATCTGCAACAGTCAAAGGCTCAGCGTTTAAGAATCACGAAGAACTGGCCCGGTTTTAAGAAAATATTCACACTATCCTAGTTGGTGTGGAAAATGTTTCCAGTGACGTATATATGAGACAACTAGAGTGTGAGATAGAAGTTTAAGGGATGAGATTCAAGAAAGTCACTTTACAGAAGGTTTTATTGACCTTGCTCCTGCGTCACATTTTTCCAAAGCGCCATTTCCCGAAGATTGCGAGGGCAACACAGCACGTGCTTTAATGGGGTGGCGTGACCGGAATTACCGCGATATAACATTTGTTAGTCATTGGTATCCAATTTTCTACAAATGTGACCGATTAAAGAATTGGAAGATGTCAGAGGGGCACGTGATTCCATTGTTGTGAAAGAGGGGAATCACGTGACATCGAGACGTAAAGGACGCCTGGATGTAAATATTGCTGCAGCAGAGGAAGCAATGACGTCGTCAATCTTTCACCATGGCAAAAGTGGCTTTTTGCTTTATAAGACACAGCTGGTCGGTTCTCACCTCCTCCTTTAAAGGTCGAAAACACGCATTCGTCCCGCGGATGTTGTTAATGACAAGTCAACGAAGCCTAAGGTGAAAACACGGGACACGTTCACCAACACTTCGTTATTCCCCGTGATCCTCCGTGAAAACACAGCTGCACGTCTCCCTCTCCTCCTCCAGCTGCTGACTCATGCTTAGTGGAATTAAGTGCCACGTTTGAAAGGAAAAAGTTAAAAAAAATAAAAGTTTGAAAGGATATATATATAAACATAAATAAATCTTTGTGTATAATGTTTATGTAAACTTGTCTACAAGATGTCCTATTATATGGTTAGTCTTACATTTTTTCCTTTTGTAATGTCTGTCTGTTGTAACGGCTAAATGTGGGGATTAATAAAGTTTCTATTGGAAAACGTACAGTACTCATGCTGTGCTGAGGAAGAACAGGTAGAAGGAGAAACACCGGGAGGTTTGACATCTGTTGTTTTGTTGCACAGGAGCAAATACATGTTGGAGAACATCTGTATCTTCTTCTGAACCATCACTGTGACATAGGAACTGTTTCTAACAGTGAAATTCTGGAGACCAGATGCTGGCATTTTGCTGTTAATTCCAAATCTTTTCTTATTTGCAGACTTCAGAGTCCACTATGCTCCGTGTCAGAGGTCCTGGAACGTTCTAGAGCAGCCATCAGTCACACGACTGGAATCCCAGAGAAAATATCTGACGAGGTTCTAGAGGAATATTCCAGCACAATATAGCGCCAAGGCAAGGGCCTGTCATCCGAAATCCCCCGACCCCCTATGTTGTACCAGCAGTCCCCCTGATTGAACTCCTCACATTCGATGTAAAGTTTTGTCAGACATGTAACCGAAAGTTTCTAATCAATCCAGTTCTTCCTCACACTACAGTTAATGTGTATGAGTTAAACGTGAGCCACAAAGGTTTGTGGGTGACCAGGAAACATCAGTGACATTAAACCACACTCAGAGTCAAGTATCAGACTGAACTGACAAAAGGACAGAACCATGGTGGCTTTTATTGTAAATCAAAACATGAGTAGAGTAAATTCTTAACTTGACAGCGTTCAGCAGCTGTTTCCTGCAGGGAGGATTATTTAATTCAGGTTCCTGTGTGTAAGAACATAAAGGGAGATTTCTTCCTCACACATCTTTAACAGACAATATTTTACATTTCTACGTTTATCACACCCTTCTGCTCCCGCCTGCATGCCACTTGTCCAAACATGGAGCAGCAAAGTTCTGCACCTCAGGTCCTCCTGACGTCTCTCAGCGAGCGTTTCAAACTATACAGAGTCAGAATGGTTCTGGGAGGAACCGCTGAGCGTCTCAGCTAAAAAGCAGCAGCTGCCCCCAGAGAAAAAAGGCGGCGGTGAAGCTCCTGCCGAGTGTCCGTCCTTCACGCCCCTGTCCTCAGTTCAGCTGTCTAATGATGGTGTTAATGTCTGAGCCGCGGAATCCCGGGTTTCCCAGGTCCTTGAGGAGCCCAGCTTTATCCCTGGCGGCGTGACGAGCTACTGAGAGCTTGAACGGCAACAGGAAGTTGTTGACGGCGCGGAATCCCTTACCAACGGCGTAGATCTCGTGAATCAGATCCTCCAAACAGATGATGCCGTGTTTACCTGAAAAAGGAGGAGCAGGAGACATTTCAGATTCTACAACAACGCCCTGTTCTGGTAGCAGGAGGACATGCACCCAAACCCGCTTGACTCAACTCACAGATCTCTGGGTCCAAGATGAGAAGACTTGGTTTGTTCACTGAGATCATAAATACCATCAGTGACGTAACATCTTCTCTATTAGATGCAAGAAGAAGCTTTATATAATAATCTATATATACTTACTGATACTATCATTTCAATGAAAACACATTCTTCCCAACAGCCCATAACCGTTGATCATAGTTAAATCGGTTTTTCACTGTGCACAATGCTGGATTTAAATAAAACACTAATTTTAGCAATATGTAAATGGTGCCACCCCTGGTGGACACAGAGGGTATGATCCATTGGTCATCAAAGAGTCTCTGAGCAAATCGATTCATCCTTTTGTTTCAAGGTGTTTCTGTAACATAATGATGCCGGAGCCTTTTTTATGTAAAAAATAACTAGTCCCAGCTGTTAGGGTTACCCTATCCCTGAAAACCCCCTGCTCCCCTGCGCTGTACCTGCAATCCCCCCGACAGAACTCCTCTTGGATTACTGTAACGCACTTAATAATAATAATAATAATACATTTAATTTATAATGCACTTTACATTTGGATCAAATCTCAAACTTCTCATCGGGATCCCTGATAAAAGTCTTCAAAGACTTCAGTATGTTCAAAACAGTGCTGCAAGGATCCTGATGAGAATTCGTAAACACGAACACATCACCCCTGTTCTTCATTCCCTTCATTGTCTTCCCATCTCCACCAGGATTGATTATAAAATCTCTCTCCTCACTCACCAGTGTATCCATGGTAACGCCCCCCCCTACGTTAGCAGAACCTATAACTGTAATTAACATTAATGCTTTTGGTCACGTTTTTGTATAGTTATTATTTTATTTTATTTTTTTTTATTGATGCTTTTATCTGCTTTTGCCTTGTAGCACTTTGAGATTTGATCCAAATGTAAAGTGCATTATAAATTAAATGTATTATTATTATTATTATTATTAAATGTGACTCATTAATAATCTAAGACAGTCCATAGTGACTCAACCTAACTGTTTGTATGATGTCATCAGTCTGTTCTAGGATCAGACCCATAGTGACCTAACCTACTGTTTTCTATGACATCATCAGTCTGTTCTAGAATCAGATCCCATAATGACTCAACCTAACTATTTCTATGATGTCATCAGTCTGTTCTAGGATCAGATCCCACAGTGACTCAATGATGAAGATAAATACAGTTAAGTAGTTCTTCTGAGTTGAAGAATAAAACGAGACAGATTTCCTGGAGTCGATTCTTAGGAGATAAATTTATACAAAACTGGACTGTTGGTCGGGATATTTCGGACCAGAACCTGTGTTCTACTCTAAAAACTCTGCCTAGTGGGTTAAATATTAATTGTGAGAGTAAAATAGGACAAGTTAGATCTCTTAGAGTTGATTCATATGACGTAACTTTTGGGCCTGAAAACTTTTGGAGATAAAGCTCCTTCTAGTGGGGAAAGACCTTTCCCTAAATCAGTCCAGTTCTTCCTTGCACTATGGAGATGTGTGAAGGTTATTAGAAGAGGTTACTTTTGGTGCAGTCAAGTGTCCTGACTGGACTCAGAACCAGCTAGTAGTGCGGGTCGGAGCCTGAAAGGAGAGCTGGAGGCTCTGCTACGTTTGGAGCTGAGGAGGAGTCTTACCCATGTGTTGCTCTATGAAGGTGTTGTCCGTGAGGGGGACTCTCCTCCTGCCCACCCTGGTCTGTCCTCTCTTCAGAATGAGCTCACGCACAGACTTCAGGTTAGGGAACCTGTGGGGGCCGAGACCACCAGGTTAGAACATGCAAACATCAACGACAGCTGTGATCCAACGTGAACTCACCCCCACGCCACATAGGGCTCCACCACTTTCATCATGGACACAGAGTTCTGGTTGATCTTCATGAAGCTCCCACTGAAGATCTTCCTCAGCCTCAACATCCGGATGACCTTCATGACTTTGGGACTGACACCTTTAATCCTGATAGAAGAGGAAGACGAAACAGATACTTAATCATGTAAAAACTCTACTTCTCCTGCTACAGTCGTCTCTGAACCATCCCTGCATTCAGCGCAAGCGTCTTCAGGACTTTGTAGAACCTTTAGCTTCTCTGAGCTGCCTGTGCAGACAGCAGCGTTCCTGCGGGCCCAGAGCCCCTTCCTCCTGGACAAAGGCCCCCAGCTCTGGAATATTCTGAAGTTTACCTGCTGAAACCTCCTCCGTCAAATCCCAGCAGGAATGTTCACTGGATTCTAGTCAGGTGACTCTAGAATGTCCCAGGACTTTCTGTGGCACCAAGCCTGGTGGGCTTTGACGTCATTATCCTTCAGGAATGTACAAGCTTCAGCGCTCACAGACGGCAAGACCATTTCTTGTTTCCAACGATCAATGTTTCCCAAACAAGCAGGTGTTTTTGTCATCATGTCACATTTGTGGCGAATCTAAATCTTTTATATTTAGTATAAAAGTATATTTGGTCAGGGATGGCTTGGAAGTTGTGTCCCAAAAACAGTGTTTTCCATAAAAAAGCTCCATAGTGAGAAAACTCTGGTAAATACCAGCGAGATCTCCCCAGTCCATTCATCTGCATGAAGCTTTGACTTAATCAGACCAACAGTTGTGAAATGATGGAGAACTTACTCCCTGATGCGGACCACGAAGGCCAGCTTGTTCTTAGCAGGGGGCAGCGGCGGCGGCGGCCTGAGCCCGGACCTCTGGATGCGCGTTTCATCGCGGTGCTTCTTGTGACTGTCCTTCAAGAAGTCCTCCAAACGCTTGAACTTTATGGGCTTACCCCTGGACACCTGCATTAAGACACAAGGACACACACACACACACTCATATACTGATCCAGCAGTGGGCTGTGACACAAGACCCTCCTTACGAGGGGCGGGTATTGCAGTGAATTTTCGTTTCAGGTGGAGGTGCTTTTATCACCTCCACCTTCTGCAGTGAAAGTTTTTGACATGAATGTCACTCAATGACGTCTGATAGGAAACCAAACGTCTTCACTTTGATGCGGGGCGGGGGGGACAGGGGCGGGACATGTGGAACTCCAGATTAATGGACATAAATGTCAGAATGGCCCATCTGTAGTTTAGAAGCAGAAACAATGACGCGTGTTCTGTCATGGCCCGGTACCACACAGACTTTTATTCACAACAAAACCACACGTTCCGTTACAATCACACTCAAAGACAGGAATACTGGACCAGACGTAGACACGCACTCACAGCACCACATGCTCTGGATCCTTCATGGTTCAGTCTTACATGGAGATGGACCTGTCCTTCACACTGAACCAACTGTCCTTCACACTGAACCAACACTCTCCTCCTTTTGTTTGTGCTGATGATGATCACAGCGGACTGCTAACGCCTGCAACCGTAGGTGAACCTGAGGGACACGTCTCTTACCTTCCTCTTCTCCAGCAGAGCTAGTTTAGCTTGTGTTGCTTTGATGGCCTGATATGCTTTCCTCTTCTTCAGTAGGTACTCAGGAACCAACTTGATGACTTTCTTCGACCTGACAAGAGGAGCAGACAGAACACAGACTGAGAGACTACATCATCTTCTAGACCACAGAAGACAAGTCTGTGAGGAGACAAGGAGCTACAGCAGCTGGTGATGCTGACAGGGATAACTTTCTTCTTCTTCTCCACACTCCCCGCTACTCTGAACAGTTGAGCCCAAGTCCTGAAACTCCTCCACCTCTACTCCTCCCTTTCATTCACACACACATGTATTCTGTCCCGCTGCCACTGACCTTCATTCCAGCGCACACCTCCACCTCTACATGCTCCCCTCCACCAACATCATAGTCCATGGAGACTCCTGCTGACCTCTATCAGCCTGTTCACCACCATAACAAACAAGGAGGGGCTCAGGGCCTTGGTGCAGTCCCACCTCCACCTTGAACCCATCCATCACTCCTACTGACTGCTCCCCTCCAGACCTCATGTAGTCCCATAATCCCTCCCTCGCCTCTCTGTCCTACTCTTCCTCTAAATCTTCCACGATTCTCTCCCAGACCTTCATCGTGTGGACCATCAGCTTTATATCTCTGTAGCTGCGGCATTTCTGAACATCACCTTGTTCTTTCCTAAGGCATCCTGGAGGCGCTGACAACACGACTCAAAAGACGACCCGAGTCAAAAGACGACCCGACTCAGCCCCATGAATCACAAACAAACAGCTGAAAACATGAAACTTTGGTGAAAAAAGTGTTTGCTTTGAAACCTTTTGTCTCTCGCTAAAGTAAGCCTGACTCCATGTGAGCCTTAGCTCCATATAAGTTCCCTTTTCACCATCAACCATCAAAATATCTCTTTTACGAAATGAACAACCTTTCTGATTGTACAATACACTTGATAAGAAACATTTGAAGGCAAATAAATAATAGATGGACTTAGATAGAATTAACAACAATTACTCACTCGGATTCGGCCATGGTGGAACCGGAAGACTCGTTCGGCGCTTGGAGATGACGTCACGACACCACGTTTCCTAACTACCGGCCGTCCATGGACGCAAAACGCCATCTAGCGGCAGAGCAGGGGAAGCTACAATTAAAAAGTCTGGTTGGTTATAATAAAACTGCTTTTGAAACAATATATAAACAATAAAACTGTTTTGTTTGTGTCAATGAAAACATTTTTTATGAAAAAAAAAGATTTTTATCTGATTGACAAATATCATAAAATACCCCGACTCATCACTGCCCCCTCAGGGACGGGTCAAATGCAGAGAAATAATTTCACTAAGTTGTACTGTGTATGACTGTATGTGATCGATAATGGATTTCTTCCTTGTATATTTGTTTCTGAAGAATGGAATCATATGTATTCTTTATATACATATATATATATATATATATATATATATATATATATATATATATATATATATATATATATATATTTATATATCAATATAGGGGTGGTTGTATCCCAGTGGGTAGAACAGCTGTCAGGCTGTCAGGCTGTCAGGCTGTCAGCCCGTAGTTGGTTCAAGTCCCTGCAGATCCCCTGGTTGAGCCAGACCCTGAACTCCATACGAACCACCGACTCTTCAGAGGAACCCCTTTGAGTGGGATGTGTCAATGCAGAGAAATAATTTCACTGTGTATGACTGATTGTTGATTAATAGAGGACCCATTTTATATGCATGACTATATATGTTAATGCAAAATGTCTTTATTCCACAGTATTTCTCTGTATCTTTTTATATTTATTTTATAGAGAGATTATATGATTAGTTTATATATCCACTAGAAGTCGCTGTGGTTGTTACACAATCCTGGGGCTTTAAGAAAATCTAGCATTCTGCACTGTAAAAATAATAGCAATAAATAGGCAGAAGTCCATATAAGGGCGTATGAGATTGGTCAGAAGGTGGATCAAGTTTTTTTTTCACTTTCATTTACATTGTGATAGCCGGCTTCTTTCCACCGTTTTTGTTTGCTGCGTCTAAAGTACCTCGTAGATGAAACTTGGTAGAAGCTTCGGACAAGATGCGAAGAAGAACTCATTAGCTTGTGAGTTGATCTAGATAGCGCAGGGACTTTTTGTCTACCATGAAACTGGGTGGAGGAGTGGGCGTAGTTTACAATGGAGTGGATCCTGATAACAGGCAGGATCCACGAGAGCCGCTTTTTAATTGGAATAGTTAAGGAGGGATTTCAGAAACTTTAACCGCAGTTGGACGTCTGGGATGGAAAACAAATGATTCAATCTTCGGAAGAATATTTCCAACAGAACAGGAAATGCTGATGCAGTAATCTGTTACTGTGTGTGAGTAATCTGTTACTATGTGTGAGTAGTCTGTTACTATGTGTGAGTAGTCTGTTACTATGTGTGTGTAGTCTGTTACTATGTGTGTGTAGTCTGTTACTATGTGTGAGTAATCTGTAATTGTATGTGAGTAGTCTGTTACTATATGTGAGTAATCTGTTATTGTGTGTGAGTTGTCTGTTACTATGAGTGAGTAGTCTGTTACTATGTGTGAGTAATCTGTTACTATGTGTGAGAAATCTGTTACTATGTGTGAGTAGTCTGTTACTGTGTGAGTAATCTGTTACTATGTATGAGTCATCTGTTACTATGTGTGAGTGATCTGTTACTATGTGTGAGTAATCTGTTACTATGTGTGAGTAATCTGTTACTATGTGTGAGTAGTCTGTTATTATGTGTGAGTAATCTGTTACTATGTGTGAGTAATCTGTTACTATGTGTGAGTAATCTGTTACTATATGTGAGTAATCTGTTACTATGTGTGAGTAATCTGGTACTATGTGTGAGTAATCTGTTACTATGTGGGAGTGATCTGTTACTATGTGTGAGTAATCTCTTACTATGTGTGAGTAATCTGTTACTATGTTTGAGTAATCTGTTACTATGTGTGAGTAGTCTGTTACTATGTGCGAGTAATCTGGTAGTATGTGTGAGTAATCTGTTACTATGTGTGAGTAGTCTGGTACTACATGTGAGTAAAGAATTGATCTCGTGGACAGGAAGGTTTGGACAAAGAGGTCAACATGATTAAAGCGGCTCCAGATAAATGGAGACTACCTTTGACCTTCCTTCTTTCTCTCTCACTCTGCAAACAATCAGGACAACGACACTGAAGATTCGTCCTCTGGTCGTCTGCTGTATCAGTTTTCTGAGTTCTGGCGCGGTTCTGGTGTCCTGTTCAAAGGAATCTGTGCCTACCTCTCCTGACAAACGACCTGCAGCCTCCTGAAGACAGGACGCGCTCTGGACATGAGGTGACCTTCATCAGCTGCAATATGAGAACCTTCTGCTCCATCTGGGTCCTCTGACGGCGCCCTGGATCTCCCTGGTCACCTGATCCTCGCTGCAGAGAGAAGCTGACGGAACCAACTGTCGTGGGTCGGTCACTAAAGCCAGCCTCACCCCTGATCAATGATTTTATTGTCTTCATGGTTCTGCCGGGTTCAGAACTCACACGTTCAGAAATGCTGCTTCACCTTTTGACCTTCAGAACTTTTTTACTGCCGGATCCAATATGGTGCTACTGCTTCTGGGTCCCTCTGGGTTTCCTCTGAGTTTAGAGACAAACAGGAAATGACTTAGATCCAACTGGAAGTGGATTTTATAACAGACCAGGTTTCTTATTTAGATGGGCTCAGAGTTTCCTAAATAAAGCCATGTAGTAGGTTCTGGTGACAGAAAAGTCTCCCCTGGTTCTGTTGGGCCTGGGCTTCCTGGATTCACAGCGTCCCTCGTGGCGCTGAGGAGAAACACTCCGGCGGGTTATTATGGGCTGTCAGTATTTACAGCCTACTGAAGTGTTTGGATCGATACCCAACCGGGTCATCCATTCCTCTCTCTCCTGTTTCTCCTCTCTCTTGTATCTCCTCTCTCACCTGTCTCTCCTCTCTCACCTGTCTCCCCTCTCTCACCTGTCTCCCCTCTCTCACCTGTCTCTCTATCTCTTTCTTTCTCTCTCTCTCTCTTCCTCTCTCTCCGTCCTCCTCTCTTTGCTGTGTAATAGAGAGTGACATGTTTGGCAGCTCCTCTGCTCCTCCTCTCAGAAGGAATTATGTTCTGAAGGAATAATGTTCTGACCCACTTCCGAAGTTTGACCAACTCATCTCAGATCCAGCAGAAGAACTTAACTTTCATGTAACTAGTATAATATATTGAAAAATTCCCATAAAAATATTAATATTGTGTTAAATAGTTGGAAACACACATTCAAAAGAACCGACCGGGGTTGCGTGATAGAACCGGTACCGGTTTAAACCGCTACGATGACTAGACTGTTTCTCATGAAAACACATACCTTCGGAATTCTTTTGGCCTTGACCCGGAAGTCCCGCCTCCTGCATCAAAGTAGAGGTGTTGGATTTCTCACTGGACCTCACTGAGAGTTCGATACCGTCTGTTTGAAAAGTTCTCTTTCATCCCGACATTCAATCATTAGGTCTCCTGAGAGATGCTGTCAGGCGTCGTCAGCTGACAGTAAACTCTCAGGAAGGAGTGAAGGATTAAACATGGAGACGCTCTGGAGGGAAATACAGATCCAAACCAGAACCAGAAACACAAAGATCAGAATTAATCTTAAGAATTAACTTGCCGCTCTAAGATGAGCTGCAATAATGTGTTTATTGTCGTTAAGACCCGCGGATGCGGCCCGCGGGTCTGAGATCTATGCTGTAAAGGATGAGTGGTATGTTTGGAGAGAAATAAGTAATTATGTTTGTGAGCTGGTTTTATTTCTCATCTTGTTCTTCAGAGGATCATCTCAGCGGCGAGGAGCCGACGTGTAAACATGATCCAATCAGAAGAAGGAAAATGTTCATGTTCCTGTTCCTGTAGCGACAGACAGACACAGACACACACACACACACACACACGCACACACACACACACACACACACACACACACACACACACACACACACACACACACACACACACACACACACACACACACACACACAGTCAGAACAACATCACGTCTCGACGCCACATTTCTCTGGGCTCCGTGACTTTCCAGAACCTGCGGCTCTGGAGTTTCACACGTTGCCTTCAGACGCTGCGTTCCCACACTCTGAATCTGGCAGAGATTTATAGCTGCTTCTGGGTCGGGTCCATCTACCTGATGCAGAACTCCTCCCATCCTCAGAAGAACGAATGATTGTTCCGTTGGCAGTGCTGAGGGGAGGAGTGGCCCACGGGTCGCTGGTTCTGAGAGGAAGAGGAGGACAGGCAGCATTAGAGAAGCAGGAGGTGAAGAACAGCAGACAGACGTCTGGAGAACCAAAGGTCCTTCAGGTAGAGTAACGACAGCCAGGTCAGGTAAGCTGGAGGAAACAAACAAACACACGTCAGCATGCTTATCAGGGGGCTTTCAAATACTGTTGATGAGCTGTTCAGAGGAACATCTCAGAGGAACATCTCAGAGGATCATCTCAGAGGAACATCTCAGAGGATCATCTCAGAGGAACATCTCAGAGGAATATCTCATAGGATCGTCTCAGAGGAACATCTCAGAGGAACATCTAAGAGGATCATCTCAGAGGATTATCTCGGAGGATCATCTCGGAGGATCATCTCAGAGGAACATCTCAGAGGAACATCTAAGAGGATCATCTCAAAGGAACATCTCAGAGGAACACCTCAGAGGAACATCTCAGAGGAACATCTCAGAGGAACATCTCAAAGGAACATCTCAGAGGAACATCTCAGAGGAACATCTCAAGGAACATCTCAGAGGATCATCTCAGAGGAACATCTCAGAGGAACATCTCAGAGGAACATTTCAAAGGATCATCTCAGAGGTATATCTCAGAGGAACATCTCAGAGGAACATCTCAGAGGATCATCTCAGAGGATTATCTCAGAGGATCATCTCAGAGGAACATCTCAGAGGAACATTTCAAAGGATCATCTCAGAGGTACATCTCAGAGGAACATCTCAGAGGAACATCTCAGAGGATCATCTCAGAGGATTATCTCAGAGGATCATCTCAGAAGATCATCTCAGAGGAACATCTCAGAGGAACATCTCAGAGGAACATCTCAAAGGAACATCTAAGAGGATCATCTCAGAGGATTATCTCAGAGGAACATCTCAGAGGATTATCTCAGAGGAACATCTTAGAGGATCATCTCAAAGGAACATCTCAGAGGAACATCTCAGAGGATCATCTCAGAGGATCATCTCAGAGGAACATCTTAGAGGATCATCTCAAAGGAACATCTCAGAGGAACATCTCAGAGGATCATCTCAGAGGATCATCTCAGAGGAACATCTCAGAGGAATGAACTTTAGTAGTTTGGTGTTTCTGCAGTAATTAGGTTTTAGAAGAATTGGATCCCTCAGTGAAAGAATGTTGACTGATTTGTTGTCATGTTTTCTGCCCTTCAAACGGTCAACTTTGTGTCCGTCTTCTTGTTTGAAGCTGTGCTGTGATGAAGGTCATCCTCCTCCTCCTCTTGTCCAATCTTTTTGTTGTTATTCAAGTGCTGTGGTTTTTTTCATCTTAAATTATGCATGTTTTTATTTTTACAGTGCAGATGCTCCTCAAACAACGAATAAAAGGAGAATAGAAAAGATGGGAACTTTTTTAAAACGACATATTTCTTAAATATTTGGTCCTTGGGGGAGGAGCCAAACACTGATTTGTCTTTGTCTGATTGAAGAATCGGGTTTTATCTCGTGAATCGGCGCCATGACTTCCAGAAAAAGAACGACCCAAAGAGTTGAAGAACGGTTTCAAAGATGTTGGGAAAGATTGTTAGGAATGATAAATTATAAAAGTTTCTTTCCATCTAGATTCCCACTAAGACGGAGAAGAACATCATCTCTCGCTACCTCCTGCCCTTCAGAGGAGATGCAGCACCTGACGAGGTGCATTCTGCTGGTGCTGTTGGTGCCGGCGCTGGAGACCTGTCCCAACGTCTGCAGATGCTCCAGGAAGTCCTATGCAGAGAGGTCAGAGGTCAACTGTCACAAGAGAGGGCTTCGTAGCTTTCCCTCTGACCTGCCTTCAGACGCTTGGATCCTCAAACTAGGTGAGCGGCTGGTTCTGACACTCAGGTGAGGTTATACCTGACGTTTCCTCTGAAGACTCTCTGCATTGTGAAGGTGAGAACGGCGTCACCGAGCTGAAGGCCAACGCTCTGAGATCGGTTCCAAAGATTGAGAGCATCAATCTGGAGAGAAACGCCATCAGGACTGTCCACCCTCAGTCCTTTTCCGGTGCCGGACATCTGATGCTCCTCAACCTGAACGGGAACCACATCTATAGCCTTCCGCCAAATGGTCTGCAGGTAAACATCTGGAAAGGATAGACGTGACCAACAGTCTCCTTTTTTTCTGCCCACAATTAATGTTGTTCCTTCACTATCGCTAGGACCTCCTGAACCTCCGCTTTCTCATGCTGGGACAGAACCAGTTCGGCTTCCTCAGACCCGAGATGTTTGTAGGACTGGGGAACCTGTCAGATTTGGATCTTCCACTCAATGCCCTGACCTCGCTCCCATCAAATGCCTTCAAGCCTCTGATTGCCCTGAAAGTTTTAGACCTGTCCCAGAACCGCATCCAGAGGGTTTCCCCAAAGGCCTTCACTGGACTCAGAACGCTCATGTTCCTCAACTTAGACAACAACAGGTCAAAGCCAGAGGAGCTCCTTCTTCTCTTCTGCTGAAGCTGAGCACCTCTTCTTCTTCCTCTACCTCTTCCTCTCCCTGACCCCCTTCTACAGTCCATACCCTAACATGGTCCACCAAGAGCCACGTCCCATATTCCTCTCATCAATCATCTAAACCCATCAGAATCCACTAAAGCCAATTATACACCCTTCAGCCATGAGATTATAACCGCCGTCAGATGAAGTCAGGATACTATAGACCGATTCCCTGGTTACCATGGTTACCTGTCAGTGGGTGGGATATATTACCTGGTTACCATGGTTACCTGTCAGTGGGTGGGATATATTACCTGGTTACCATGGTTACCTGTCAGTGGGTGGGATATATTACCTGGTTACCATGGTTACCCGTCAGTGGGTGGGATATATTACCTGGTTACCATGGTTACCCGTCAGTGGCTGGTAGATATCAGAGTAGAAGGACATGGGCTTGCGACCCTATTGTTGCTGGTTTGAGTAAAGAATCGGGGTTTTGATATTTACTGTCTGTTTGTGTGTTTTCGCACTAATTTTTACTTTGTTCACAAATTCTTATTGTCTCTCATGTCCAGTCTGAAGAAGATTCCTGCTGGAGCGTTCAAGCCGCTGCGCTCGCTGGAGATGCTGGTTCTGGACAACAACCTCCTGTCCACTCTGAGCAAGGCAGCAATGGATGGCCTGGGCAACTTACAGGCAATTAGCCTTTTTGGGTTTTTATAATGAATGGAATCAGTTTGAGCGACCTGATTCAAATTCTGTTTAGTCGTTCTTCTCATTAACTCCGTAATTGGGCTTCCATCTATTTTTTCTCTTTCTGTTATTCCTTTACAGTGTACAACGCTTTTAATGGATTTTAATGAAACTAAACATTTATGCCACAGTCAAAGGTCATAGTGTGAGCATGTAGCTCCCTCTAGTGGACATAGAAATGGGACAAAATCCCATTTCTGTCCCATGTTGGGTCCATTGTCTCTGTTCAGTTGAGGCTTAACTTAGAATATAACAAGCAGAAGAGGTTAACTCTCTCTCTGGTGGCTGAAGCTGGTAGTGGAAGACATTATTTGATCTATTTAAAGCGTGGTTGTTCATGTGTTAACTGACGTTTGTGCATGGCCGGCTAAAATAAACGTGTTGACTGTTGAACCAGGAGCTCTACCTCAGTAACAACGAGCTGGAGCACCTGCCATCTCAGGTGTTTGGGAACATGGCCAAGCTCTCTCAGCTGGCTCTCAGTGGGAACCGCCTGAAGACCGTGGACGGGAGCCTGTTTGCCCGTCTGGCGGGTAAATCCAGCAGCATGACATTTTATTGTCTCATTTTCCCATTTCCTGATGCCAGCAGTCCCCATTGTTCTTCTCCGTCCCCTCAGATCTGAGAAGGCTTCGTCTCCATGACAACCCATGGCAGTGTGACTGTAACATCGTCTCCTTGGTGCAGTGGATGGGACACACCAACGCCACCCTGTCGTCTCTTGACGCCCTGAGGTGCGTGAGTCCAGCTCAGCTCCGCAAAAAGAGCCTCTCCAGCCTCCAGGCTGAGGAACTGCTCTGCCCGGCCTGACTCCAGAGAACCTGCATGAAGAACACAGTGTGGTCCTGGAACACCTTCATTCAAATACTGGACTTGTGCTTTCATCAAAGGTTCGATTATATAAAAACAAGGTGACTCCTAACCTGGGATTGAGTCGGTCTGTCTGTCACTGATCTGAAACACATCAGGTAGAAGATGCTGCTCCATCTCAGACGTCTCTGATAATACAGCTGGCTTCTACGCCCATAGTCTCCCTCATATTCGGAAAATTACATCAGCTGTGCGGTCCGTCTTTTTTTTAACTTCAGTTTAGGAAAAAAGATTGAGCTTTTTTATTTGCAATCCCAGGAGGTGAAAACAGTTTCACTGACATGATGCTGTTTCATGTCAAATATGATAGAAATGGTTCAATGTTACAGAAGGTCTGACCGGAACCTTCAAACTATGGATAGAAATCATGATTACAAACACAAAGCTGTTAAAAATAAATAAATAAAATATATATGAGGAACTTATCGTTTCAATGAAAAGATTTGATTGGTTCTGGGTGATTATAAATGTTTTTTATAGACCCAAAGAATGAGGTCCAGGATACCAGCGGCTGAAATGGCTTACTTCGGGGGGCGGGGCTGGACTCAGACTTAGAGATGAGTTGAGGAGCTCAGGGTGGAGGAGCTGCGAGCTTCACCTCTAAAGGAACCAGAGGAGATTCATCATCTGTTCAGGATCCTGCAGGACGTCTCCCTCTGCAGGTTTTCAGGAGGGTCCAGCACAGCGTGAGACTTAGAGGTATACAAATAAAATAAAAGTGAAGGTATCAAAATATAAAAGAGAATAGAATATACATATAAAAACAGGAAGAGGTATAAAAAAAAATAAAAATATGTAGAACGTATGTTTGTTTTGCGGAAATCAAAGTTATTTCACAAATTCCTCCTCATTTCTTCTTCTGTTCTTCTACGGGATGTATGTATATATATATATAACCCTAACCCTATATATATATATATATATATATATATATATATATATTTATATATATAGTAATTATTATAAAAATATAATATAAAAAAAAAGATAATAATAAAAATAACGGTAATAGTAATATGAATAATATGAATAATATGAATAATATGAATAATATGAATAATAATAAAGATAATGATAATAAGTCAGTTGGTTACCATCGCATCTCTAACCAGTTATGACATTTGGTCATCAGAGTCCTGAGCCTTGGCAGACTGGACCACACTGAATCTTTGGTGTTGGGGCTGAGGATGAAGCTCCATGCCTGCTGGACCTCAGAGCCCAAGGGGTTAATTCATCCTGGATGCAGTCTAATAGGATCAGGTGACTGTGTGGTTCATGGCATCTACAGCCATATCCGCATCCCTCTGGTCTTATTCTACAGACCACACTGTCCAGGACGGATTCTTGCTCAGGTCCGTTTCGGCTCACATTCATGTTTACGGTGACCTCTGACCTCCATCGTACGGTAGGCCAGAAGTGCGCTGCACATTGAGCTGACCCGACCTTCCTTTTTATTTTGACATTAATGACGGACAGGAAAAGTAAAACTAGCAGGGTTTGTTAGAAACATTTATGGGCTTTTATAAATAAAAAAAGTAGAAAGAGATAAATGAGAATAAAACAAGCCGGTTTCCGGTTCTGGATCCTCTCTGGTTGATGTGAACCGGCCGACGTTCAGTGAGTGACAGGCGGGTTAGAAGGACACAGACCACATTCACCGATAAGCAGGGATTGCAAACATAAGTGATGGTTACCATAGCAACAGAGGGCTGGAGCAGAGCGGGGGCTGCTCAGACTCATCTGTCACTTCCTGTTGGATAATGTTCTGTTAGAGGGACGTGTTCACCTGGATTCTCAGCTCAGCCTGCCTGCAGAAGATCACAAAGACCTCTGTCTGCAGGAAAATCTCATATTTACCGCTTCACTTTACTTTATTTACCGTTTGTGATCACAACAGTTTGTTGAAAACTGTGATGTAAAGTATTTGTCAACATTTTCTTTAAAGCTGAGACGAGCGCCGTCACACACCAACAAGGGTTGAGACTAAAATGTGCTTTAAACTCTAAATGTTCATTTTTTTTAACAGATTTTCACATTTAATGTGAAGCGTCAGTCAGGGGATTGATGTACAACGCAGTGGTCTGGGGACTTTTCAGTCACGTGGCCTCGCTCTGTGTCACTAAACAGCCAATCACAGTTTGATGAAACTTGACATCAAGCATAAAGTTGTGGTGAGTCCATGAGGTGGTTCTGAGTTGATGAGTGCAGATGTTCTGCTGGCGGCTGTAAACCCTCCACAGCCTCCGTCACCTCCACGAGCACAAACACCTGACACCTCTGCTCCACCTCATGAGGAGGCAGAAGACCCAGAATTAAGTCTCTTGACTGGAGTCGGTGGGTGGAGGAACACAGATGACCGGGTCAAACCAACCGTGATCAATATCCCAGCACCGATAACGGACCCCTGAAAACACCGGGGAGATCCGCTAATGAGACAGTCTGGTTCCGATAAAAACGTTGACAGCAGGAAAGTTTTTATCTTCAGACTAAAACAACTAGGTCATCAGAACTCCCCAAAAACACTAAACAAAACTTTACTGTCACAAGCCACAGAAGAAACTTGGTCTCAGACTGGATCGTCTCTGAGGGATCAGAAGAAGTCAGAACCTCAGGAACATCTTCATGAGGAACCCAAACAGGTCGGTTCCACCCACAGACTCTTCACAGTGGACAGTCACCAATAGCTTGAAGCCTGAGATGTTCCCGTTTGACAGATTCAGTACGACCCGCCCCCCCAGCTGCTCCGCCCACTCACACTCCTCACCTCCTCCACCTTCTCATCTGTTTCATACTGATATGGAGTTTAGGAGCCGCTGTGATTAACGCTGGTCGCTGGGGGAGTTCTGGAGAAGAGCATTAATGAAGCAGGGAGGGTTCTGGTCTCAGAGCTCACTAGGAACCAGGTCAGCCTGTGTCAGCACTTCCTCCAGCTGTTTCACTCATTAACTCCACATCCAAAGACCAGGAGAAACATCTCAGTTAGGTCGCGGCCCAACACCAACCTCTGACAAAAACACCAGCTAACCTCCTCGCTGCTTTTGGGGCGGGTCTTAGGGCGGAGCTACTTTGAGGGACCTCATCACGTGATCCCAGTCACATGATCAGTCAGTCACGGGATCAAAGTCATGATGAAGACAGAAAATGTCCCTGTGATCCTTTCGGATATATATACATATATATATATTTATGTATTTATATGTAAGAATCATCCTGTCATCTGAGTCATCGGAGAACTTCTGGAGATCATATGTCTGCTCTGCTTCAGATGGGGGTCCTCCTGTCATTGGTGGGTTTGTAGTTTAATGTAGTTGATATAAAAGATTAGTTTTCTTTACTCACAAAAAACAAGATGGTTTTCCGAAAAACAAGGCTTTATAAAAAACATTTTTAAAAATAGGAGTGTGATCAAGAGCCTGTGGAGAAGAAGACCTTAACCAAAACAGTGCTGAATGTTTGCTGAATTAGCCAGCCGAACCTGAAGGTACAACAGGATCATGTTGATTCTAATGATGTGTCTCGTTCTCCTCAGGTCCAGATCAGAGGGCCGACATCCTTTAATGAGGCTGAACCCGACCTGTTTCCATGGAAACGTAAAGGCCCAGGTACGAAAGCGAGCTCTACGTCCCTCATGGGTCGTTTTCAAGGCCGAGATACGGAGAGGTTATTCCCAGTTTACCTTCTCCTCCTCCCTCCATCCACCCTCCTCCTTTGTTGCTGCTGCATCTCTGGCTGGGCCTCTGAAGGCGGCGGATCAAACGCATCAAACAAACTTCACCCTCTTGCAGCATCTCTTCACTGCACATGAGGGAACCTTCTTCTTCTCTCTCATTCCTCTGTGGGTTCTAGCAGTCCCAGATGCTGGCTCCTCTCCTCTGATGGCCGCTGGCTGTTTCTCTCTGCTGCCTCGTATATTCATGCGTCAGGATCCCTCTGCAGATTCTCTCATGCTGTCCTTCCTCATCTCTGTCTTTGTCTCCTCCTCCTCTCTCTCCAGGGGTGCAGGAAGATCCTTGAGTCGTGATATTGCTGAATCTGCGTGTTTACATCCGTTTCCGCTGAGTCTGTTCATCTGTGTCTCTTTTTCTGTGTCTGTTCCTGTCTGTTTCCCCGTGTCTGTTTCCCTGTGTGTGTTTACGGGTCTGTCCCTGTGTCTGTTTCCCTGCATCTGATCCTGTCTGTTTCGTCCGTGCTGTTCCTGTGTGTCCAATTACCCATGTCTGTTTACATGAGTCTGTTTCCCTGTAACTCTTCCTGTGTCTGTTTCCCCACTGTTTTTCCCTATGTCTTTTTTCCTGTGTCTGTTTATGCGTCTCTGCCTGTGTCTGTTTCTCAATGTCTGTTTCCCTGTGTCCCTGAAGTCATGGTTCCTTATGTTTGTTTACCTGTCTGTTTCGTTGTGTCTGTTCATCTGCGTCTGTTTCCCTGTGTTTGTTTACGTGTGTCTGTTTCCCTGCATCTGTTCCTGTGTCTGTTTAACCATGTCGGTTTACATGTGTCTGTTCTCCTGTATCTGGTGCCCTGTATCTGTACACCTGCATCGGTTTTCCAGTGTCTGTTCCTGTGTTTGTTTCCCCATGTATGTTTCCCTGTGTCTGTATACCTGTGTCTCTTTTCCTGTGTCTGTTCACCTGTGTATGTTCAACTGTGTCTGTCTCCCTGTATTTTTTCCTGTGTCTTTTTCATCAGTGAAATGAAATGAAAAAGAAAGGCAGTACCTAAGGGATGTAAATAGATGCAAACATGATAGATAAATAGAAAGAAAGGAAGAAAAAAGAAGGTTGAGTCCGCCCCCTTTTGCCCCACTAAAAGCCTGAGTCTCCTTCTGTAGTCTGTGATGAGGTCTGAGGAAACATGGAGAACATCTGAGACCATTCCTCCATACAGATCCTCTCCACCTCCTTCAGGTTCTGAGGTCAACGCTGGTGGACTCTCCTCTGCAACACATCCCAGATATGTTCTGGTTGCTTTGGATCAGGTGACTAGGATGGACACTTCCTGCTGGAAGGTCCAACCAGGACAGGCTTTTAGGTCTTCATCCAGTATCTGCTGATGTTTGTGTTTTGAGTCCATGGAACCATGTCCTTCACAAGATGTCCAGAACCTTTGGAAAAACAGCTCCACAGTGTCAGAGATCCACCACCAGACTTCAAAGTGGGTATAAGGGGCTCTTCGCTATGGCTTTCTTTCTTTCTAGGCCACACCCATCTTAGATGTTTGTTGTCATAAAGCTCTACTTTGGTCTCATCTGACCTCTGACCTTGTTCCAGTGAAAGTCCCAGTGGCGTTTGTCAAACTGTATTTGACAAACCCAGCCCTAACCTACACACCTTAGCTTGTGTTCAAACTGTTGAAACTGACATTTTGAGCTGCTGAGAGATTTTCTTGTCTCCATTGACATCTTCTAATTACAATATTTCCTAGTGGTGCCAATAATTGTGGCACAAATGTTGGAGAAAAATATTTGTACTTAAATGTTTTTTTCAAATCTCATTTCTTGATTTAGAGGTTAGATTTCTTTGAATAATCTGAGTTGACAATCATGGATTCAAACAATGAAGAGATTTTTCGCATCGCATTCAAAGGGTCCCAGTAATTCTGGAGGCAACTGTAAAAATGTTTGGTGGTGTCGAGTAGAAGAGGTTCATAAATTTGTTGGATGTTTATTTTCAGGCAGATTGTTCCATTAGTATCATTCCAGGAGCAAAAACATGCCTCATTAGATTGGTTCATTAGCGTCACAGTGGGCCGCCGTCACCAACACATAATTAGAGCAGAGCTCCGATGCTACCAGAGTAAAACGCCGGCGTCGTTGTGAACGTTCATGTTTGTGTCCGTGAGAGAGAATCCACGTTAGTAGATAAACATCTAACAGAACCTCTGTGATGAAATCTTCTTACCACCAAACACATTCACCTGTCAGACTGAAGAGCATCCAAACGGGTCGGAAATAAACGACATGCAGAAAGTTTGAATCAAACCCGAATCAAACCACGAGTTCAAAAACAGATTTTGAACGATTTTGAACATAAAAAATCTTCTTCAGGGTCTTTTTTTTTTGTCCGAGTACAGACAGAAGATCATTGCTCTGATTTGTAAGAAACTGAGGTCCACAAATGTTTAGATTAGCACAATAGTGCTGCCAAAAAAATATTTTGAGTCTGAAAACATGAGCTTTTCTCCAGTTTGGGAGTTAATTCTTAAACGTCAGTCTTAAAACATTAAACTGGATCCAGAGTGATTCCTTCTAATGAAGGAACCTGACTCAGTCCAAGAGCTGTGTGAATGGACCTGTCAGTCAATCAGGATCCATGAATCAAGCATAATTCAAAGGGCTCCATAATAGATGGCTGTGTGGAGGATAAATGAACGCAGGCGGAACGATGTGGCTTCTGAACCTCGAACAAAACCTTCTCTTGTCTAGGAAAGTCCTGCAGCATCAGTCACCATGGTGATAGAAACAGGTTAAAGGAGTCACAATCTGAAATCTTTGACTCATTCACAGTGGTAGCGTGAAACAAACACTCACAATTCACTTTTAGAAGACAAAACATGAAGGACAATGTAGATCTTTTTTTCATCTGTTGCCTGGCAACAGTGATCTCCTGACTCCAGTTTAAGCACCAGGATGCAAAACATCCAAACATGCCATCACTCAAATCCCTATGCTCAACACAAACAAGCGAGCACACACACAACACACACACACACACACACACACACACACACACACACACACACACACACACACACACACACACACACACACACACACACGCACACCCACACACAAACACACACACAAACACACACACACACACACACACACACACAAACACACACACACACACAAACACTCACACACACGCACACACACACACAAACACACACACACAAACACACACACACGCACACACACAAACGCACACACACAAACACACACACACAAACACACACACGCACACACAAGCACACACACACACACACACACACACACAAACACACAAACACAAACACACACAAACACACACCCACACACCCACAAACACACGCACACACACCCACACACACACAAACACGCACACAAACACACACACACGCACAGACAAACACACACACACACACACACAAACACACACACACACACACACACACACACAAACACACACACACACACGGATACACACACAACACAAACACACACACACACAGGGAATATTTCTGGTTTGGATGTTACACTGCATGAAGAGGCTAAGACATCAGCGGGATCCACTCAAAGTCTTCAGATGTCTTCCGGTGTAATCAGGTGTCTCCATGTGTCTTCAGATAACCTCGGATGTCTCTGTTCGTCTTCAGATGTCTGCAGGTGTCTACAGATATCTCCATGTCAGAACTTGATCAGTGAATGGTTTAAGAATCTACAACAAATAAAGATAAACACAACTTAAATTCAGCTAAACAGAATCAAATAGGACACAATGATGACTGACTATCCAAACGTGGACAAACTGAAGGACAGGCGGACGATTTGCAATCAGACTGAAAAGGTTTTGCCATCAAATAAACACAAAAGGACCGTCAGGAGCAGAAGAGCTTCAAAGCCGAAGATCCTGACAGTAGATAAACTCAGAGGCAATGAGTTCACCTGTGGGTTCTGATGGATCAGCACACCTGGACCTCCACGTAGGAGGTGCTGCCGGACTCTCCAGTCAGGATCTCCTGTGATATTAGACAAACTGAAAACAAACCGTTACCCTTTAGATTGACACCAATGTTGAGTTGAACCCTGACCCCTTACAACCACATGAAGTCATGGGTCACATGTTCAGTACTTCTTCATGTTGACAGACCGTCTCAGCAGAGCAGACACAAAGTCATGCTGGTTTGGGTTTAACGTCAGGCTGGTGCCAATCATTTTCACATTTGTTGTGGTTTTACCCTTCGAGGAGGAGCCAGCGTGGTTTTTAGAGGTTTTTCAAAACGCCACCATTTCTACCTCAGTGTAAACTGAGAAACTAATCTGTGACATCAACGTCCCATCAACCCAAGTCTGTTTTGACTTCAGCCGTTTAGCCACGCCCACACAGAAACACAAACACAATCTCAGACTATCTGTTAATTTAGTGCTTGAGACTCGGAGTTTGTTCACACTCCTTCATCAAACGACAGCGTTTATGTAAGAAACGAGGGTAAGCTACACTTCCTGTTTGGTCTTCTTCTGTGGTATGAATAGTACATAGCGTCAGTCCACCTACATTTATGGTAAGTTATAAACTCCAGAAGATCCAGAACTTGTTGCTCGCCTCCTCACCCCTCACTTGCTCTCAGGATCACATCACCCCTGTCCTCCAGAATCTCCACTGGTTCGCCATCCTCCAGAACCTGCATTTCCTCCCTGTCCTCTACAACCTCCACTGGCTCATTCTCCTCCAGAACCTCCTATGGTTCTCCATCTTCCAGAACTTGTACTGGATTCTTGTTCTCCAGCACCTCCACTAGCTCTGGACCACAGCCTAGGTACTGCTGCCCAAGGATCATAGTCCCAGGACCCTAGTCTCAGAACAGCAGTCTCAGAACCGCAGTCTGAACGCAGCTTCTCATCCAAGTCTTTGCTCATCCAAGATCTCAAGCTCCTCCTCTTCTGCGCCCAGAACTGTGGCCTAAAAAAGTCTCCTGCTGAGTTTGTCTGTGAGAACTTTGTTATCTCCAGAATGCAGCGTGGGGCTAGAATGATTTTCTTCTTTTCCATCAGAGTAAAGCCGAGCTTCTGTTGATCTCAGTCTGACGTGTGAAGTTTGAGATTCTCCTCTGCCTCCAAGAGCCGTTAGAACTTCTCCAGTGGACCCCTCTTGGCTCAGCTAAGCCTGTTTTGGGTAAATTAGGAAGGAGTAAAAACAAAGAAACTCACAGTCAGCTGCCGGAGTAATGATGGGATAGTTTCTAATGGAAAGGAGAAGACTGTCATGAGGAGCAGCAGCGGAAGGAGAAGACCTCTGATGAGGAGGCCAACATTGGGTCCAACTGCGTCACTGGATATTCTTGTATTTCTGGCAGAGTGGATCGGTCTGTAAGTTTGTGATGAATCATGTCTGGTAGGGATGTGACTCCTTGCGTTCTCTCGCTTCATTCATCATAGCAGATGCCGTCTGAGCCAGAACTTCCCTCAGCCTGTTGAGCTCCACTAACTTCACCCTTTGGAACTCTGTCAAAGTCATCACATCGTTCTAGCAGCTATAAACTCACTGCTCCCACTGAAGTCAGGATCATTTTGATGTGTCTGTTGTAGGCGCTCCCATTGTACAAGGGCTCAGAGGTCAGTCCGACAGGTTTGCCACGGGAACTCTTCTGTGGGAATGGACCACAAGTTCTAGCATAAGCGCGCCGAATAAATAAATGAACTTTAGATGTCTAACTTTTTACCCGTTCACCAGTTGTCCTTCAGACTATTCTGGCAGGTTCTAACCACTGCAGACTGGGAATACCCAACAACAGCTGCAGTTCAGGAGAGGTCCTGACCCAGTCCACTAGACATTACGATCTGGTTCATGTCAAAGTCTCTCAGATCCTCACACTGGTCCATTTTTCCTGCTTCAAATTAACTTCTGGACAACATGTTTTCTGCTACCTGATGTATCCCACCCACTGACAGGTAACTATGCTAACCAGATAATATACTCCACCCTCTGACAGGTAACTATGGTAACCAGGTAATACATGCCACCCACTGACAGGTAACCATAGTAACTACGTAATACATGCCAACCACTGCCAGGTAACCATGGTAACCAGGTAATATATCCCACCCACTGACAGGTTACTATGCTAACCAGATAATATACTCCACCCACTGACAGGTAACCATGGTAACCAGGTAATATACCCACCCACTGACAGGTAAACATGGTAACCACGTAATACATGCAACCCACTGACAGGTAACCATGGTAACCAGATAATACACTCCACCCAATGACAGGTAACTATGGTAGCAATGTAATATATCCTGCGCAATGACAGGTAACTATGGGATCCATATAATATACTCCACCCACTGAGAGGTAACCATGGTAACCAGGTAATACATGTTACCCACTGACAGGTAACCATAGTAACCAGGTAATATACCCCACCGACTAACAGGTAACCATTGTAACCAGATAATATACTCCACCCACTGACAGGTAACCATGGTAACCAGATAATATACTCAGCCCACTGACAGGTAACTATGGTAACCAGATAATGCACTCCACCCAATGACAGGTAACTATGGTAACCATGTTATATATCCCACGTAATGACAGGTAACTATGGGACCCATGTAATATACTCCACCCACTGACAGGTAACCATGGTAACCAGGTAATACATGCCACCCACTGACAGGTAACCATGGTAACCATATAATATACTCCACCCACTGAAAGGTAACCATGGTAACCAGGTAATACATGCCATCCACTGACAGGTAACCATAGTAACCAGGTAATATACCCCACCAACTGACAGGTAACCATTGTAACCAGATAATTCATGCCACCCACTGACAGATAACTATGGTAACCAGATAGTACACTCCACCCACTGACAGGTAACCATGGTAACAAGGTAGTATACTCCATCCACTGACAGGTAACTATTGTAACCAAATAGTATACTCCACCCACTGACAGGTAACCATTGTAAGTAGGTAATATATCCCACCATCTGTTCATCATCCATCATCCAGAGGTTCCATCTATGTTTCTGCTGTGTGGTCCAGGTTGGTCCCGTTGGACTCTGATAAGAGAGGTGGTGAACCTGTAGGTATGTTCACTAGGTCAGGAGCAGTGGAGGAGAGTACAGAGGAACTGCTTTAATCCAATCATGTCATGAATCAGAGTTGAACTGCTCTGCTGAATATGCGTCCTGTTTTCCTAACTAGCACCCCGGGGGTTGGTATGTGTGTGATTGTGTGTGTGTATGTACTTGTATATACTACATAGTGAGTACCGGCCTAAGTTTTTAACCAACAGAGTTAGGTCATTTTTAGGAAGTGAGGACATTTGGCAGGTCATCGCTCGATTTTAATTGCAATCACCCTCGTAGGTGAAGTAGATGATATAATATGTTTTTCTCAAAGAGTCCTCAAATTTCACCCAAAGTTAGTAATTTACCGCTGTGTTTTCACAAACATTTCCTCCAGGCTGTTATTTTTTGTGTGTGTCTGTGTTTGTGTCTGAGTGTGTGCGCGTGGTCTTGTTTGTGTGTGTGCGCACGTGGTTGTGTGTGTGTGTGTGTGTGTGTGAGTGTGCGCGTGTTTGTGCGCAAGTTTGTGTGTGTTTGTGCGTGTGTGTTTGTGTTTGTGTGTGTGTATGTGTGTTCGCATGTGTTTGTGCGTGTGTGTGTTTGCGCGTGTGCGTGTGTGTGTGTGCGTGTGTGTGTGTTTGTGAGGGTTTTGTGTCAGGAATAACGAGGTATTTGTTATTTCACATAGGAGCGTCTGCTCCGGAGGTGATTAGTGCAATTCTATCCCACATAATGACTGCATGAGACTGAGATCATTTTTATGGAGACCTTTAACTGATGTCTGCACTGTGGAAACATTCTTTATAATGTGCAGTAAAATAGCATGAAACCCCCCATATCTACTGTAAACGTGTTCATTATACAAGGGCATTTCATTAAATGATGGTTAAGTATGATAAATTCAGATATTTAAACCTTGAAATCAACAGTATTTCACAATTATACAATATTGACATTTTGTTTCCGTAAAAACGACAGTAAACTATTTCTACATTTTGAATGTAAATATATATATCAGTATCAAACGGAAAAAGTTGTCAATTAAAATTACAATAAAAAACTGTCCAGTGCAACAGTAAAAGATAATAAGATTCAAAAAATCGAAATATACAAGGAATTACTGCAAATTAAAAAAAAAGTAACTAGTAACTAGTAACAAGCTTTATTTTCTATAGTCAGAATATGTGGAAAACATAATTTAACTGTGAAAATATGAACTGTGAGTAAAATTAACAACAAAATACTAAAATGTCACAAGGAAGTCATTACAGTTGAAGCAATGGTATATTTTAATATAATAATCTCCATTATCGATATTTTTGGTATATAACTTTGAATTTACCGTAAAAAAAAAAAAAAACCTTTGTAAGGAGAGCAATCATTCATTTCTACAATCACAAATGTTAACAGTGTATAATCATAATGTATCGTTGATTTGAAGTTTAAAAGAAATCCGAATTCGTTGTAATTTGTTTACATAATGTATTATACCAAGAACCAGTTCACAGTAGATCTGTGTTTTTCATTATAATTTGCCATAAAGTCTTGCACATGGTAACTGTATGTTTTATAGTGAAATTCTGGGAAACAGGGTTTTTACAGTATTATTATGTCCTGGTGATGAAGTCATAACTCACCAGCACATCTTTGTTTCACTCTGTGTTCATCTTTAAGTTGTAGTTTGAGTTTTTTCTGCTGTCCTTACAGACCAATAAAACTTAATTGATGTTTTCAGTCTGGGTTCAATGGTCATTCCGGACTCTAAATCCACTCCTCAGAACCGGAGTTATTAAACGGGGCTGCCACGGAGATGGGCTGTACAAAGCAGAGGAACAAGGATCCGTGAAATGATTGATCGCTTAAAATCACTGACAGGGAAAGACACAAACATAGTTTTTTTTAAATTTAGCTCAGCAAGAGAAGGTTCTACAGAGACCCTCTGCGGTCGGCTGTTAGCAAACCAGAACACGGACCTACTGAGGAGACTTAGTGACAATAATCTTTATTTACGCTATCATTATAAGACCGTATTCACTGCAAGGAGACACATTTTAAAACGAGAAATCAAGGCTTCTACCTATGTTTGATAGTGCACAATAGTAGATTTTAGTAAGCCCTAGGTTAATGTCACAGCCAAAGGATGTACTGTGACTATGTAGCTCCCTCTCATGGACATAGATGGTGTTTAACAGCCGAAATCCCATTTTCTCTTATTTTGGGTACATTGTCTCTCCAGCTGGTCTAAATGGAGAGTCCTCGTGGTTCTGTCCCACAGAAACTGTGTAGAGGAACAATAACTTGTAACAGATTACTCACACATAGTTACAGAATACTCACACAGCGTAACAGATTACTCAAACGTCATAACAGATAAATAACACATAGTAACACATTACTCACACATGTAACATATTACTCACACATCATAACAGATAAATAACACATAGTAAAACATTACTCACACATGTAACATATTACTCACACATCGTAACAGATAAATCATTTATAATAACAGATTACTCTCAGATGTAACATATTACTCACACATGTAACAGATCACCCACACATAGTAACAGATAACTCACACATAGTAACAGATTACTCACAGATAGTAAGATATTACTCAAAGCATCATAACAGATTAGTCACACATAGTAACAGATTACTCACCCACCATAACAGATTACTCACACATGTAACATATTACTCACACATGTAACAGATTACTCACACATAGTAACAGACAACTCACACATAGTAACAGATTACTCACAGATAGTAACAAATTACTCACGCATCATAACAGATTAGTCACAAATAGTAACAGATTACTAACCACCAATAACAGATTACTCACACATGTAACATATTACTCACACATAGTAACAGATTACCCACACATCATAACAGATAAATAATACATAGTAACACATTATTCACACATGTAACATATTACTCACACATGTAATAGATCACCCGCAAATAGTAACGGATAACTCACATATAGTAACAGATTACTCACAGATAGTAACAGATTACTCAAAGCATCATAACAGATTAGTCACACATAGTAACAGATTACTCACCCACCATAACAGTTTACTCACACATGTAAAAGATTACTCACACATGTAACAGAATACCCACACATAGTAGCAGAGAACTCACACATAGTAACAGATTACTCACAGATAGTAACAAATTACTCACGCATCATAACAGATTAGTCCCACATAGTAACAGATTACTCACCCATCATAACGGATTAGTCACACATGTAACATATTACTCACACATAGTAACAGATTACTCACACATGTAACATATTACTCACACATGTAACAGACCACCCACACATAGAAACAGGTAACTCACACATAGTAACAGATTACTCACAGATAGTAACATATTACTCACACATCATAACAGATTAGTCACACATAGTAACAGATTACTCACACTTAGTAACATATTACTCACACATAATAACAGATAATTCAATTCCAATTATGTCCAAACTGGTTTGTTAGAATGAGTGTGTAGAGGAAGGACTTGAAGCAGAGATTTAGATGCACACCAAACATGTTTATTCTAACCAAAAATCCTAGTGATGAAAAAAAGAAAGAATCCTTTATTAGTCACATAGTCATACAGTACAACATAGTGAAATTACTTCTCTGCATTTGACCCATCCCTGAGGGAGCAGTGGGCAGCCCCTCGTGGAGCGCCCGGGGAGCTAAGGATTCAGGGTCTTGCTCAAGGACCCTACGACAAGTAGACCCTGGTGGGATTCGAACCGGCTACCTTCCGATCGGGAGACGGCCGCTCTACCCACTGAGCCACAGCCGCCGAAGATAACCTTCATCGTAAGGCTCTAACCAATCTACATGAGATCATTCTTGTATTTATCTTATTTTACTGTAATAGTTCATGTTTTACTCACTAGGGGGATTGTTTTGTGCAAAGTGCAGGTTCTGGTCCGTAACTTCACGACCATCAGTCCAGTTTCGTATAAATTTATCTCCTATGAATCGACTCCAACAAATCTGTTTGGTTTTATTCCTGAACTCAGAAAAACTAGTTAAATGTATTTATCTTCATCATTGAGTGACTTTGGGATCTGAACCCAGAACAGACTGCTAACCAGGCTTTGGCCTACATGTTACTATTATCCTGTCTGATGTTTTTAGAGAGCCGGGCCAGGATAATTTTTGTCTTTTGTGTCGTGCGAATGAGAAAGAAGCTTTTGTTGAATCTGAAGAAAGTGTTTGAAACTAGAGCTTCATGTCGGCAGACCAAATACTTTCACGTCACATGACTCATATCTTTAATTTCTAACATGTTCATTTAGGTTGAAAGTACTTTGTTTAAGTGCGTTTTACTAGTTGAAGTAATTGTTTTGTAAATTCTCAAGGATGTGTACAGTGTTTACGGAAAAGTAAGACCGGTTATCTGGAAAGGAAAAGAAACACGATGGTTCCTGGCCCTACACTCTTCTTCCCCCATTACTGCAAGTCTACAGCTCTTTGAAATGAGGACAGAGAGCGGTGGGTGGGGGTGGGGGTTTGGGGGGGAGGGGGGATGAGCCTCATAGAGAATGGATCAGCAGCTCTGATGTTGGATCGGCGCAAACTGTGACTGTTTCAGCACTTCTTTCATGGGGAGACGTCAAACGGATGCGTCACGCCTGATGGAAATAATTAGTCCTCTGTCCCGCTCTGTTCCTGTGATCGGCTGAGTGTGCGTGTGTGTGTACGTGTGTGTTTATGTGTGTACGTGGGTGTGTGTGTATGTGTGGGTGCATATGTGTGTTTGTACGTGCATGTGTGTGTACATGGGTGTGTTTGTGTGTAGTTATATGTGTGTGTGTATGTGTACATGTGTTAGTTATATGTGTTTATACGTGTATGTGGGTGTACGTCTGTGTGTGCGTGTGTATGTGTGTGTGTACGTGAGTGCATGTGCATATGTGTGTGCATGATAACGTTTGCGTGCATGTGTGTATTTGTGTGTGTACCAGTGTGTGTGTTTGTGCATGTATGTGTGTTACGTGTGTATGAGCGCGCTTGTGTATGTTTGATTACGTTTAATTGTTTGTTTGTGTGTACGTGTGTGTGGTTATGTGTGTATGTGTGAGTGTGTGTTTACTTGTGTGTGTAACTGAGTGTGTGATTGTGTATGTCTGCATGTGTATATGTGTGTATACCTTTGTGTTTGTTTGTGTGTGTATGTATGTGTGTGGGTGCTTGTGTTTGGGTGTGTGAAAGTGTGTGTGTTTTTTTTTCTCCGTGTGTATACATGTGTGTGTGTTTGGGTATGTGTGTGTGTATACATGTGTGTGTGTGTGTGTTTACGAGTGTGTGTAAGTGAGTGTGTGCGTGTGTTTACGAGTGTGTGCGTGTGTATGTGAGTGTGTGTGTTTACGAGTGTGTGCGTGTGTATGTGAGTGTGTGTGTGTGTAGGTGTGTGTTTGGGTGTGTGAGAGTGTGTGTTCTTGTCTGCGTGTGTATACATGTGTGTGTGTGTTACGTGTGTATGCGTGCGCTTGTGTATGTTTGATTAGGTTTAATCGTTTGTTTGTGTGTACGTGTGTGTGTGGTTACGTTTGTATGTGTGAGTGTGTGTTTACATGTGTGTGTAAGTGAGTGTGTGTGTTTAAGAGTGTGTGCATGTGTATGTGAGTGTGTGTGTGTGTTTACGAGTGTGTGCGTGTGTATGTGAGTGTGTGTCTGTGTGTGTGTGTGCGTGTGTGGTTACGTGTGTATGTGTGAGTGTGTGTTTACATGTGTGTGTAAGTGAGTGTGTGATTGTGTGTGTCTGCATATGTATATGTGTGTATACCTGTGTGTGTGTTTGTGTTTGTATGTGTGTGTTTACGAATGTGTGCGTGTGTATTTGAGTGTGTGTGAGTGTGCGTGTGTTTGGGTGTGTGTGAGTGCGTGTTTGTGTCTGCGTGTGTATACATGTGTGTGTGTTTGGGTATGTGTGTGTATACATGTGTGTCTGTGTGTGTGTGAGTGTGTGTTTACGAGTGTGTGCGTGTGTATGTGAGTGTGTGTGTGTGTGTCCTTGTCTGCGTGTGTATACATGTGTGTGTGTGTGAGTGTGTGTTTACGAGTGTGTACGTGTGTATGTGAGCGTGTGTGTGTGTGTGTGTGTAGGTGTGTGTTTGGGTGTGTGTTTGTGTCTCGTGTGTATACATGTGTGTGTGTTTGGGTATGTGTGTGTGTGTGTGTGTATGTGTGGGTGCATATGTGTGTTTGTACGTGCATGTGTGTGTACATGGGTGTGTTTGTGTGTAGTTATATGTGTGTGTGTATGTGTACATGTGTATGCGTTTGTTTGCATAAGTGTGTTACCTGAGTATGTGCGTGTAGGTGTGAGCGTGCTTTTGTGTATGTATGTGTGTGTTTTTATACGTGTATGTGGGTGTACGTCTGTGTGTGCGTGTGTATGTGTGTGTGTACGTGAGTGCATGTGCATATGTGTGTGCATGATAACGTTTGCGTGCATGTGTGTATTTGTGTGTGTACCAGTGTGTGTGTTTGTGCATGTATGTGTGTTACGTGTGTATGAGCGCGCTTGTGTATGTTTGATTAGGTTTAATTGTTTGTTTGTGTGTACGTGTGTGTGGTTATGTGTGTATGTGTGAGTGTGTGTTTACTTGTGTGTGTAACTGAGTGTGTGATTGTGTATGTCTGCATGTGTATATGTGTGTATACCTTTGTGTTTGTTTGTGTGTGTATGTATGTGTGTGGGTGCTTGTGTTTGGGTGTGTGAAAGTGTGTGTGTTTTTTTTTCTCCGTGTGTATACATGTGTGTGTGTTTGGGTATGTGTGTGTGTATACATGTGTGTGTGTGTGTGTTTACGAGTGTGTGTAAGTGAGTGTGTGCGTGTGTTTACGAGTGTGTGCGTGTGTATGTGAGTGTGTGTGTTTACGAGTGTGTGCGTGTGTATGTGAGTGTGTGTGTGTGTAGGTGTGTGTTTGGGTGTGTGAGAGTGTGTGTTCTTGTCTGCGTGTGTATACATGTGTGTGTGTGTTACGTGTGTATGCGTGCGCTTGTGTATGTTTGATTAGGTTTAATCGTTTGTTTGTGTGTACGTGTGTGTGTGGTTACGTTTGTATGTGTGAGTGTGTGTTTACATGTGTGTGTAAGTGAGTGTGTGTGTTTAAGAGTGTGTGCATGTGTATGTGAGTGTGTGTGTGTGTTTACGAGTGTGTGCGTGTGTATGTGAGTGTGTGTCTGTGTGTGTGTGTGCGTGTGTGGTTACGTGTGTATGTGTGAGTGTGTGTTTACATGTGTGTGTAAGTGAGTGTGTGATTGTGTGTGTCTGCATATGTATATGTGTGTATACCTGTGTGTGTGTTTGTGTTTGTATGTGTGTGTTTACGAATGTGTGCGTGTGTATTTGAGTGTGTGTGAGTGTGCGTGTGTTTGGGTGTGTGTGAGTGCGTGTTTGTGTCTGCGTGTGTATACATGTGTGTGTGTTTGGGTATGTGTGTGTATACATGTGTGTCTGTGTGTGTGTGAGTGTGTGTTTACGAGTGTGTGCGTGTGTATGTGAGTGTGTGTGTGTGTGTGTGTGTGTGTGTGTAGGTGTGTGTTTGGGTGTGTGTTTGTGTCTCGTGTGTATACATGTGTGTGTGTTTGGGTATGTGTGTGTGTGTGTGTGTATATCTGGCTGCAGCTTCACTCCTCACCATGCGCTGCATTCTAAATGAAGCTCTCCAGGCTGATTGTATTCGAGTTTCACTGCCTGCAGCTCCAGAAGATAAGGCCGGAGCAGGAGGAAGAACATCTCAGCGGTTCTTTCGGGAGGCGGACGGTCGCCGCTCCTCCACGAGCTAATCAAAGATACACTGATGATGAATTAGAATCAAGTCGGCTGGCAAGATTATCTGCAGGCAGTATTTATGTGTGCGTGTTCTGGCTTTGTGTTTGTGTGGCTTCGGGGAAGTTCAGCCCTCAGGAAGGAGGCGTGCCCTGAATCCTGCTCCTCCTCGTCCTCCTCTTCGTTCTTCCATAGCCCTGTTCCACCGAGCTGATTCCAGGGCTAGTTCGGAACGAGATCCTGATTTAGCACCAGCCTGAGCACCAGCTCATGGCTCTCAAAACTGGGGCAAGACAAGAACCGATTATGTCTGGGCTTTGGGGCGGGGTTATTTCCGACCAACCAGACCAGTGCAAACTGTAAACTGACATATTTAAAACAACAGCCAACAAGTTTCATCCGATAAACTGGAAATCTTATTTATTTATTTTCTTACTTGGATGGATCTCAACGTAGGCTTGCAAAGCCGGGAACAGCACTTGCAGGGAGATGATGAGCGCCTCCATCTTTGTTGTTGTTGTTGTTGTTGTTGTTGTGCCTAATGTAACCATACTGAAATGGCTATTTCAGACCATGATCAAACCGGCCTCTGGGTCAAAGTTCACGGGAATCCGTCCTTCAGGTTTCTCTTAACTAGGTAACAATCAGACAAACCAGGATAATGACATCACTTCCTGGGAGGAGTTGGTCAGAGGAACCCACTGAGACCAGCAGGTGAAGAATCACTCTCCTCGTTCGGGTCCATATCCATCAGAATATCTGCTGAGCTGCTGGGTTTCAAGTGGACCAGTGGACCATGAAGGTGTCTGGGGACGTGTGAGTGAGGGACAGTAGGACCATCGGCGTTGGATGATGTGCAGAAGGGTTGGTAGATCACTGAAGACGCATTTCCTCTCCTCGTCACACATGTTGAAGATTCATGTTTTTTTTCACAGGGATTAAACATTAAGCATTTTAGAAGCGAAAAATCCTTTTATTATTTCAAATAAATCAATTAACATTAAGCTGTCAGCTGAAAGATCAACATCAACAAATAAATAGTCCAATTAGCTCCTGTTTGAAACGAAGAATGTTAGAACCGCCTTCACCTCCTTCCCCTGCAGATGAATTCAGGTTTGACCTAGCCTGATTCTATGATCTATTAATAAATGATGCTGCTTTGATCAACGACCGGATCAGAACCACGATAACTCAACATTTAGAACCCGCAGGGATAACCCCTGGAACGTCCTCCCATTTCCTGTTTATCTAGATGGAAAAGAACAATGATAGAGACATCGTTTGAAGTTCAGATGGAAGTAGCAGTACCATCCCCAGTACCAGAATCAGTACAAGCATCACCAACAAAAAACAGCGCCAATACCAGTTCCAGTACCTGCAGCAATACCAACTACGTTACCAGTCCCAGCAAAAGAACCAGTCCCTTTACCAGAACCATTGCCAACACTAATGCAGGTACCAGCAACAGTAACAATAATAACCTTCAAAAGTAGTTACTATGGATGAGTAACCTCTTACTAAGTGTGAGTAATCTGTTTCTATGTGTGAGTAATCTCTTACTATGCATGAGTAACCTGTAACTATGTCTGAGTTAACTGTTACTATGTGTGAATAATCTGTTTCCATGTGTGAGTAATCTGTTACTATGTGTGAATAATCTGTTTCCATGTGTGAGTAATCTGTTACTATGTGTGAGTAATCTGTTACTATGTGTGAGTAATCTGTTACTATGTGTGAGTAATCTGTTACTATTTGTGAGTAGTCTGTAACTACTTGTGATTAATATGTTACTATGTGTGAGTAATCTGTTTCTATGTGTGAGTACTATGTTACTATGTGAGTAATATGTTACAATTTGTGAGTAATCTGTTACTATTTGTGAGTATTCTGTAGCCACGCGTGAGTAATATTTTACTATGTGTGATTAATATATTACTATGTGTGTGTGAAAAAGCCACAGTAAACTTCTTCAGCACAAACGCACTCACACAAACACACACACGCACGCACGCACACTAACACACACGCACACACACACTCACACACAGAGCTGAGAGCAGCTTAATGATGTCATGTGGAGATGTTGCTACAGTGACCTTTACCTCCGTTATGCTACCAGCTCAGGTCCTCCTCTTCCTCGTCCTCCGCCTCTTCCTCGTCCTCCAGAGTCACAGTTTGAGTTTGGGCTGGTAAAAACTCAGTGGGGGGATGGTAGGAAGGTGGCTGGTTCGAGACCCAGCAGGTCTACATGGTTCTTCAACAAGACCCTGAACCCACATTGAGCTTCTCCCTCAGAGACTGGTCGAATGCAGAGAAAGAAGTTGACCATGATGGACCGAGTAGAACCCTCCTCCCACCTCTTGCCACTCAAACACAGCAGTTTGTCTGGCAGGAAGCCTTTTATTTTCTAAACATGAGATCCGGTCATGTGATCTATGAGAGCAGGACTGAGCTGCTGAAGATGGTGAACATGGCCTCCAGAACCTGAGGGAAAACACGTCTGATGAACTCCTGACTTGTGAAGCTGACAGAACCATTATAAGGCTCCTGATCCACTGACTTTGACCTTTGACCCTCAGGGGGCGCAATGGATCACTGATGGCAGACAAACATGTGCAACAAATCCTTTGTTCCAAATAATGTCAGCGAAATACAGTATACATATATATTCACACATATATATATTTAAAAATACATACGTATAAATATATATATATTTACAAATACATATGTATAAATATAAATGTATTTATAAATACAAATGTATAAATACATATATATTTACAAATACATATTATAAATATATATGTATTTATAAATACATATGTATAAATATACATGTATTTATAAATATATATATATTCATACATATATATTTGCAAATACATACGTATAAATATATATGTATTTATAAGTACATATGTATAAATAAAAATTTATTTATATATACATATATATAAATACGTATATGTATAACAACACTGTTACTGTCCCTCGGTACCAGTGATGAATGGATGAGGCTGATCTACAAAACTGGACAAAATATGTTACTTCATAAAAAGCAAAGGCAAAACAAATAATTATTATAATTATATTATATGAGGGTTTATCTTATCTTATCTTAAATAATACAAACTAATGATTCGAACTCATAAAACAACAAAGTAACCAAAACTAACACAGAGAGGGCAGGAAGACAGGCAGGTAGACAGGCAGGTAGACTTGCAGGTAGACTTGCAGGTAGTCAGGCAGGTAGACAGGCAGGTAGATAGATCTGACAAAGTCAGAGGGACAGACAGACTTAAATAGAAAGAGTAACAGAGACGTTGGTGAACAGGTGAGGGGCGAGGACAGGTGAGAACATTCATCATCAGGGAGGAGACCCACTAGGATGCAGGAATCACGCAGACATTTAGTCCGAAAGGAGAGGAAAAGGAGGAGCTAAGGGTGGAAATACTGAACCAATACAAGGAAACATAGGAGGGGAAATAAAAGGAAGTGAACTCAGAAGTCCACCTTCAAAATAAAATAGAATACTCAACGTCACACCAAGAATAATGGCCTCGTACAAAATGATCATAAGAACTGGAACAGAACCAGAGGAAGAGATAAACAGTCTGAGTTCTGTTTATATTTGGGTCCCACGGTGATCGTTGTCCTTTATGTCCTTTGCATCTTTTTTGACCTTCGTTACCCTTGGATATCTTGCCCCCCGGGTCAAATGGATGAACTTTGAATATATAATTAAATTTCAGGTGCATGAACACCAGCAAATAGTCCCGGTCCAGAGGGAAGGTTGAGGAAATAACCTAGAGCCACAGGAACCAGAACCCTGAAAATGATCCAGGCGAGCGGAGGTGATACTAGGTGGATGCAGGAGAAAAACCTCGACACATTCAGCACCAGGAGGAGGAATCTGGGTCCTTCTCCTGCAGTCCATCCTGAGTTCTTTTGAAGGCTCTGAGGTTCTGCAGACCTTCAGCTGGGATTCAGAGTCATCAGTTTGACCAGAATAATCCCGTCTCAAAAATTTAAAGGTAATTAAAAACTACAATCTTGTGTTTAATCAGGTCCTTTTTTGTTCAGCGTTACTTCACGGTCTAGATGAGACGGGAAACAGGAAACAGGAAACAGGAAAGACATTCTCATCCTTGTTAGTTGCGGTCATTAAAAATCATCACAGTTCTGTTATGGAACATTTTTAATTGATGCTCTGGAGGACCTGCCGGTCCAAAACCTGTGTGGGGAGAACCAAAAGGAAACCTGGACAAAACCTGACTTTCATAATCCAAATGTACCTCCACTCGTCTTGAACTGAAGAAGTTTCTCTTACCGGACCTCAGAATCACAACAGGATTAAACTGAATCAACACGCATCACCTCGCCTCCACCAGAAGGAGCTTCCTGATGTTCTGATCCGCTGGAAATACAACCAGGGATGTATTTTGCTGTGGTTCTTCTTCTGCCTTCCTCGTCTTCATCACAGATGAAGATGATGTGTGGTGTGTTAGTGAGTGTTTGTCAGTGAATGTGTGTGTGTGTGTGTCAGTGAGTGTGCGTGTTTCAGTGAGTGTGTTTGGTGTGTTATTGTGTGTGCCAGTGAGTGTGTGTGGTGTGTTAGTGTGTGTGTGTCAGTGAGTGTGTGTGTTTCAGTGAATGTGTTTGGTGTGTTAGTGTGAGTGTGCCAGTGAGTGTGTGTGGTGTGTTAGTGCGTGTGTCAGTGAGTGTGTGTGGTGTGTTAGTGTGTGTGTCAGTGAGTTTTAGCGTGTTTGGTGTGTTAGTGTGTGTGTCAGTGAGTGTCAGTGAGTGTGTGTGTGTGTTTCAGTGAGTGTGTTTGGTGTGTCATTGAGTGTGTGTGTTTCAGTGAGTGTTTGTGGTGTGTTAGTGTGTGTGTGTCAGGGAGTGTGTGTGGTGTGTTAGTGTGTGTTTCGGTGAGTTTTAGTGTGTTTGGTGTGTTAGTGTGTGTGTCAGTGAGTGTGTGTGTGTCAGTGAGTGTGTGTGTTTCAGTGAGTGTGTTTGGTGTGTCATTGAGTGTGTATGTTTCAGTGAGTGTATTTGGTGTGTTAGTGTATGTGTGCAAGAGTGTTAGTGTGTATGTGTCAGTGAGTGTGAGCATGTGTGGTGTGTTAGTGTGTGTGTTTCAGTGAGTGTGTGTGGTGTGTTAGTGTGTGTGTGTCAGTGAGTGTGTGTGGTTTGTTAGTGTGTGTGTGTCAGTGTGTGTGTCAGTGAGTGTGTGTGTTTCAGTGAGTGTGTTTGGTGTGTTAGTGTGTGTGTGTGTCAGAGTGTTAGTGTGTGTGTCAGTGTGTGTCAGTGAGTGTGTGTGTGTCAGTGTGTGTGTGTCAGTGAGTTTGTGTGGTTTGTTAGTGTGTGTGTGTCAGTGTGTGTGTGTGTGTCAGTGAGTGTGTGTGTTTCAGTGAGTGTGTTTGGTGTGTTAGTGTGTGTGTGTGTCAGAGTGTTAGTGTGTGTGTCAGTGTGTGTCAGTGAGTGTGTGTGGTGTGTTCGTGTGTGTGTGTCAGTGAGTGTGTTTGGTGTGTCATTGAGTGTGTGTGTGTGTGTGAGGTGTCCCAGCCCTGTGGTTGCTGCATCAGTGATGAAGGTCAGCTCAGCATGGAGGAGAGGAGCATATCTTTGGTAATTAGCTCGCCCACAGAGAGAGAAGCCTGTGTGTCTGAGGGCGGTGCCACACACACCTGTAAGAACAGAAGAGCACTGAGATTTTATGGTGTGTTTGTTGTGGTCGTCTGTAGTTGTGAGGAATCTTGACAGTCAACATTCACACACAAACCCGACCCACCATTTAAGGGGCCCAACATGCACCGAAAGTCTCCAGGTCTGGATTCAAACCCACAACCTTTTTACCGTGAGACAACAGCGTTAACGACCTCATCGCCGTAAAAAAAGTGTGAAAGTTTGTCCTTCAACGTGATGTGATTATATTTCTACTGCCAGGAGTTCATGAGTGTAGATCTTAATTGTTCTTTAAGCCAAAAATCTGTTCCGCTTTCATCACCAAACGTATCTCATGTTTGGAAAGTAATAAATATATAAAACCATTATAAATAAAAACAAAAGTGACAGCAGTCTTCAATCTCTGGTCTGGTGGGACAGGAAGTATGTTAGCTCTGGAGGAAGTATGGATGCTCTGAGTCCCTTCTTGTTTGCTATGGTGATGGACAGGCTGACAGAGGAGGTCAGCAGGAGTCTCCATGAACTATGATGTTGGTGGAGGACATTGTGGTCTGTAGTGAGAGCAGGGAGCAGGTGGAGGAGAACCTGGAGAGGTGGAGGAGAACCTGGAGAGGTGGAGGTATGCGAACCTCCAGGAGCCTTCAGAGAGTTTCCCTCATCCCAGGTGGAACTAATTCCACTGAGTCCACTGACCCCGCTTCCTGGAGAAATCCTGTGGGGTGACAAATCTTTTTTGTAGGTGACAATATCCACGATAAAGACGTGATGATAGATTCTTAGAACCTCTGATCCTGGTTGTCTCACAGGAACCAGGCTGCGGTTCTGTGTGACGAACCATCATGGACCATCAACGCTTCTTCTGTCTTGGATAACAGTCCTGCTGTCGAACCCTAGAACCGACCACTGTCCCCTCACAGGCTCCACCCATTGCCCCCTCACAGGCTCCGCCCACTGCCCCTGAGGGAGGGGTCTGATCTCTGGTTCTGTTGATTTGGAGGTAATAAAGAGTAAACATTATTGTTATTTGTTTTAATCAGATTCAAACAAACGTTGGAACGTTGGATGAGTGGAAAGTGACGCCGACACGTGAATCCCTTCATTTTAAAATACTTTATTTCATAAACAGCATCTGAGTTGGGTCACAAACACAGTGGGGATAGAAAATACTCGGAGAAGAGAAGAACGGTTCCTGCTGAAGTTCTAGAAGGTGGAATCAGAGTTAGAAAACTGTGCTACACGTGGAAGACTCGAAGTTCAGGTTCGAGTCCCTGCACTGCTGAAGTGACTCTGAGCAGGAAGGACCTGTAGCTGAGCCTGACCTCTGACCTCAGGATTCAACATCTGCTACAGTTGGTCAAGTCCCATCAGAGACAAAGACAGATTCATGCTGACCACCTCACATCTTTTGCTCCATCAGCTGCCGCCGCCGCCTCCTCTCCGTGCGATAAAACCCACGCGAACATTGTGTGTCACATGAAGCATGGAGGCAGCGGACGTCTCTGAGCAGACAGAAACAATTCACGTTAAATATTGAGAAGACATTTGGTCGGCGGTGTATCTAGAAAATATTCACATTGTCTGCCTGTCTCCAGGGCGGGCCGGATGGTTCTGGTGGAAGACCTTCAGCTGTGAAGCAAAGAAGGGGTTTGTGCTCCTCTACTAGAAAAGCTCTGTCTGTAGCTTTAAAAAAACGTTTCCCACGATAGAACGACACGAGGACGACACGAGACGACCTTTGACCTCAGATCCGAACCCAACAGAAACACCTTTTGTTAAAGAATACATCAAAGTGCACACGTCACTAAAGCCATTCATATAATGGTAGAAAGGAGGGCCTGCGGGCCGGAGGCGCCGTCCAGGAGACCAGACCACCAACTGGCTGCTGGAGGCCGTCTCGGTTCTGTACAGTGTGATCCGTCGGTCCCCGGGTCCAGGACTCACCGGTAAAGCTACGGGTGGTGAGGCGTCCAGCGGGAGTGGCTGGGGGGAGGGCTGGGGTGGGGGTGACAGTGCTTCACCGTTGCTGTGCCTGAGACAAACTGTGCAAACGCTACCGTGTTCTCCATCCTCTGGTACCGAGAGTCCGGTACCGCTCCGGAGGAGGCCGTGTGTGTGTGCGTGTGTGTGTGGTACAAACGTTGGCAGGCAGTGATGAACTTCTGGGACCAATCAAAGTGTAAACAGCAGTTTGCGTCTTATGTACAGAAGAGAGGCTCCGCCCTCCAACCAGGCCAACGTTTGGCTTTGCAACAAAGTAATGTCTTAATTATCATTTGTTTCATCCAAATCTTGTGTTTGCTTGTTTGTGTCTTTGCTGCAGGTGCAGATTCGTCAGGTGTTATGAGGTAACCAAGGAGAAGATCATACTGTAACACAAGAAGAAGAGACACGAAACACGGTCAGGAAGGAGGAGGAGCTCGGACGACATCACCGCTACGCCAGAGTGACATCACCGCATCTAATGACTTCTTGTTTGACGCCTCGTTCCGTGATTCACCTCCAAACTGTTTGATGTGACGTCTCTCTGCGATCTAGAGCAACCTGACATTATTTATTTCAGCTGCTGGCAGTTAACATTTAGACGTGAGGTCCCTATGGAGCCGTCCTCCCGTTAACGGCTGAGTTCACGTTAACGGCTGTTAACACATATCCAGACCTGATCGGTACCAGCCCGGCCCCAACCACAACCCACAACCTAACTTGAGTAGACCTCCTTCAGGCGGGGTCTCGTCGAACCCATGAAGTCATGACTGTTTGCTATAAAAGAGTTTGTGTGATCACAGCCGTACGTGAAGCCGAGGAGGTAAAAGTCCGTCCGTCTGAGCCCACCAGAACGGATCCGTCCCAACATCACTGACTGTTTGTTTCCCAATCTAGACCCCCCTGAAAGCCCCCAGTCCCCTGCGCTGAAAGCTCCCTGAAGGATTACAGTAAAATATGACGTGAACAATAAAGATAACAGGAAGCATCTGCGGCGGTGAGGATGACTCCGTTAGATTCCTGACTCTTCTGTTGTAGAAATGTTTTCAAGACTTTTTGTGATTATCTGAATTTAACATTTGTATCACTTAGTTCAACTTTAATTTAGTTAATAATGAGTTTCTACAATATTTGTCTGAAGATACGAGCATTGAGATGCGGCGGTAGCTCTTCAAACGTCAGAAACACAAGCACTTCAGGTTTTACCGCCACCTCAAACCAATGTCCTTCCTGGCATGTTTGTCACTTCAGTTCCGTCTGGAACGACTGCAGCTGCAGCAGAACGTCGCCATCGAAAGCAACAGAAAGAGGAAGCGGATGAGCATCATGTGATGCAATGAGCGTGTGGAAAACAAGACATGGCTGCAGAGCTTCAGAGAGTTTCCACCAGGAGAAACATCACCTCCTCCTCCTGTTGTTTTTACCTTGCATGTTATGAATGCTGTAAGAAAGAAGTTAATAATTGATGCATGAAGGAGCGACGGTCAAAATCACAGATGAGCTGCAACTTGACGAGAACAAATCAGCACCTCTCTGACAGGAAGTAAAGCTTCCAAGCGTTCCTCCTAATCCTACAGGTCCCGGATCTTTACACCTCCATCATCTCTGCTGGTGAGAAGAGCTCGCTGTGGAACGCTCACAGCAGAGATGGGAGGGAGGAGACACGGACCTGCTGCTTCCTGCTCTAACCTCAGAGACCTGATGAAGGGACGAAACTCTCACAGTTTCCCAACACTTTAAATCCTTTATTTATACTCTAAAATCTTTGTTATACTCCTTCTGTTTAGGATCTAAATCTTTATCAGTTTTTGCAGTAAATACTTTATTTTGACTCTAAAGCTTTTTTTATGCTCTAAAATCTGTTTGTGCGGTAAAAACTTTGTTTGTTACTCTAAAATCTATTTTAAGTCTCTAAAATCCATGTTCATACTCTAAAATCTGTATTTGTGCTCTAAAATCTTTGTTACGCTCCAAGATCTCTTTGTACTCTAAAATCTTTGTTACGCTCCAAGATCTCTTTGTACTCTAAAATCTTTGTTATGCTCCAAGATCTCCTGTGCTCTAAAATCTTTGTTATGCTCCTTCTGTTTAGGATCTAAATCTTTCTCTGTACCCTCAGACTGCAGAGATGGAACCAAAGGCAAGAAACACATGAACCCGGTTCATCTACTGGGAGGAGCAGATTCACACAGGAGCCGTATCAGGAGGACAGAGGAAAGAAGGGGTGAGAGGTTGGAGGTTAAAGGTCACATGAGACGCTCAGGCTGCAGCATAGCCCGAAGGAGCACCAGCCGAGGAGGGAGCTCACCATGGGATCTGAGCAGAAGAGGACTATGGGTAAATTTAATACAAAAACTCATTCCGTCCGCCGGATTCAAGAATTTTTTTCCCCATCCAATATTATGGTATGTATTTGTCCCAGGGGGCCTAGCCTCTCCTCCTGCGGCGCGATAAGGTGGTTATACTGGATCTTCTGAGCAGCTCAGGTGAAGCTGTGTGCTCATCTGTGAGGGCGTGAAGGAGCTTCAGGTGAGGCAGGTGAGGAGGGGTGAAGGTGACATGTTGGTGTCACAGGGTTCGAGCACAGACAGAAGCTTCATGAAGCAGGTTCCAGAACCTCCACCTCTAACGCTACCTGTTCTCCACACACCTGGTGACCTTGATTTACTCGATCACCGCTCAGCTTCACACTCTTGATTAGATTTAAAATCTCTGGTAAAACTCAAAATAATCATTACTTAATCAGACTTACCGATCAGCCACAACATTAGAACCAGTAATTGGTTCTAATCTTGCATTTACTTTTTGAATCCCTTTTTTGCCGTGTGTTGAAGGTGATAGGATTGAAGGTTTGAGGTGGTCTGTCCTGCTCTGCAGAGGAGTACCTGACTGCTGCTGCTGGTGGTCTCTCTCTAGAACAGCAGCACAGGATGGACGGCATGGAGAAGCAGGATGAACAACAGTCAAGATGATGCTAACAGGACAGTTCTTTTATGTCAGCTAAAACACTGAGTGACGTTTAAACCTTCATGAACTAAAACATTGAGAAGCACCAGCATGAAGATGAGATTCACATGGAGATAAATCATTGACTGTAATCGGACTGGACTCTAGAGGTAAACCATGCCGGGAGGAGTTCTTCAGTCCATCAGACTACAAAATAAACCCTCACTGGTCGAGTAAGCTAGTTTGAACCTGACGCCACGGTTTGATTCACATACAAACTCACGACTCTAAAAATTAATGAAAAGCCCTAGGGTTAGGGCTGGTAACAAATCCATTTAAACATAAATCCATTTAGAATAAACATAATACGCTCCAGTCAACATCCCATTGGTCATAATACAAGATATTTACACTTTCTGCCATAACATTACAACCACTTGACTACTATTGTTCTGTGTTATGTCACTGGGATGTCACACTGTGTTCTACCTCCTTTCTACTGACAGGTAACCATGGTAACCAGGTAATATATCCCACCCACTGACAGGTAACCATGGTAACCAGGTAATATATCCCACCCACTAACAGGTAACCATGGTAACTAGGTAATAGATTCCACCCACTATCAGGTAACCATGGTAACCAAGTAATACATCCCACTCACTAACAGGTAACCATGGTAACCAGGTAATATATCCCACCCACTAACAGGTAACCATGGTAACCAGGTAATATATTCCACCCACTAACAGGTAACCATGGTAACCAGGTAATATATCCCACTCACTAACAGGTAACCAGGTAATATATTCCACCCACTAACAGGTAACCATGGTAACCAGGTAATATATCCCACCCACTAACAGGTAACCAGGTAATATATTCCACTCACTAACAGGTAACCATGGTAACCAGGTAATATATTCCACCCACTAACAGGTAACCATGGTAACCAGGTAATATATCCCACTCACTAACAGGTAACCATGGTAACCAGGTAATATATCCCACCCACTAACAGGTAACCATGGTAACCAGGTAATATATTCCACCCACTAACAGGTAACCATGGTAACCAGGTAATATATCCCACTCACTAACAGGTAACCAGGTAATATATTCCACCCACTAACAGGTAACCATGGTAACCAGGTAATATATCCCACCCACTAACAGGTAACCAGGTAATATATTCCACTCACTAACAGGTAACCATGGTAACCAGGTAATATATTCCACCCACTAACAGGTAACCAGGTAATATATCCCACTCACTAACAGGTAACCATGGTAACCAGGTAATATATCCCACCCACTAACAGGTAACCATGGTAACCAGGTAATATATCCCACCCACTGACAGGTAACCATGGTAACCAGGTAATATATCCCACCCACTGACAGGTAACCATGGTAACCAGGTAATATATCCCACCCACTAACAGGTAACCATGGTAACCAGGTAATATATCCCACCCACTGACAGGTAACCATGGTAACCAGGTAATATATCCCACCAACTGACAGGTAACCATGGTAACCAGGTAATATATCCCACCCACTAACAGGTAACCATGGTAACCAGGTAATATATCCCACCCACTGACAGGTAACCATGGTAACCAGGTAATATATCCCAAGCACTGACTCAAGCCAATATATATATATAGGATATCAATATATATTGAGGTGGTTATGATATTAAGGCTGATTGACGTTTATCATAATAGCTGAGGAACTTTCTGTGTTTCTATCTTCTTTTTTTTTTTAAACATTTATTTTCCATAATTCCTGTTATCTTAAACATTATAAGATTATAAACAAGAAGACACCAACATTCCCTGGGACGTTTCTTATGTTCCTATATTTTAATTTTGTGTTTTTAGTGTCAGGTTATTTCACAAAAGTCCGGGTCTCCCTGTCTGTTAATTGTGAGTCGGTGTGATGAATACTCACATCATCATCTCACACGCTTCACCTTTACTCCAGCATACGTGTTGCATTATGGGAAATTCATCAACATCCTCAAACAACACTAGCAGTCTTTGTTCTGGAGGTCATACATCCTACAGATGAACACATTCATCCACAAACAAACAGTTTATCAGAACCAGCGGTCCCTATGAAGACCATCAGGTTCGTCTGCTAGCACAGAATGAAAGATTGAAAAAGAGGATTGTACCTTTAAGTGTTTCCATTGATAAGAGCTACTAGAGGGATATTTCCAGGTTCCACACACTGCAGCACCACATGACACATGGAACAAGAATCCGCAGTGATTAATAGCAGCATTATTTCAGCATTATCACACATGGACAGGAACGAAGACTCACATCACGATGAACACAATCCTTGAAAAACACAAACTAAGGTAAGTCCAGAATTATCCAGTTTATGAAGGCCTGTACGATCTATGGGAGCGTGTCAGATGTCTGAACCGCTGCTGGTCTGGTGCTCGTCAGTGAAGTAAAGAATCACATTCTCCTAACATCACATGCCTTATTAGCATAATTAGCATAGTGGCGCTAGCATGAAGCTAAGAAGTCTGAAACCCCCCGCATGCGAGAGAAGCTGCATGTGGCTGCTAGAGAAATGTTCCTTTATTCAGAGATTTGCACTCACATCCCTCACCAGCGCTGGAGCTGCTGTCTCCTCCCACTCCTTCTACTCTGAGAGAACCCTGAACAGCTTCCTGCCTCACCGTCAAACAGATCTTCCTCTTCATGTTCATGTTTGATAAGGACGGGTGGGATAAAGGACTTACATTTGAGGCTTCCCTGCTTCCTACAAACTGCTCTGGCTCTGATCCCATCACCCCCCGGTGCCGGCTGTGACATGCTCACCAGTAGAGATAGTAGAAGAAGGATAGGACGAAGAAGGACAGCTTGCACCAGGCCTCCTTCAGGCAGAACTTGAGCGTGTCTCCATTCATCACAGAGGCCGGGTCGAACAGCAGCTCCTTGGTGTCGGTCGGAGAGTGGAAGTACCTACCACAGAGGGCAAAGACCAGACGGCGGGTAGTTGACCCGTTCCAGAGCAGAGGGAGGGAGGGAGGGAGGGAGGGAGGAGAGCGATGGGAGGAGATGGGGGAGGAGATCATTTGGACAAAGATGGCCTGATGAGTTATGGAGACGCCGTCATGCAGCAGATTTGGGCTTAACTCAACGCTTCTCCTGAAACCTGAGGAGACCCCGTCCCCTGTCAGGCTCTGACCTCACCACAGACTGAAACCTGGTGCAGCAGAAGCATGAAGATATGTTCCATGTTCAGCCACAGGTCTTCACTCAGCTCATGACAAAAGATATAAAGAAAAGAAAGAAGAAGGAACGCTGTCTCCACGACGTTCCCTTCAGTGGTGGGATGGAAAACATGGCCGACGGAAAGATGCAGGCAGACACGCGATTGCTGCTGGTTTTCATTGACTGCCTGAGATCGCACTGCATGATGGGTAGGACGCTGTCAACACAACATGACGGCTGGACCTGCTCCGAATGTTAGCCAGCTACTTTGCATGTTAGCCTCCATGGTTAGCTGCTCCTACATTCAAAATAAAGCAACACCTTATTGGCTAAAATAAAATGAGTTTAGGCGTGATCAAATAAAATACGATGGGTGAGATTATATGAGGAAAGATGAGATGAGATACTGTCCTTTTATGTTAAGAATATCATTTATTAAAATTGTATTACTTGATTTAAGAGTTCAGATTTTTGTGAATAATCTGAATTCTAGATCCTGGGTTCACAGAATAGACAATAAAAATATTTGCTGCTCCTCCTTTATCTCATTTATTTAAAGGCTGTGAATGATTCTGTATCATTTCATCACCGGAGAAAATCCAGCCCATAATAGAATCGGCATGTTTTATGCCTTTTAGCAGAATCAATATTTGTTACAACAAAGAGCTGGATATCAGCAGGGCTTGAAGAAGTGCACCGTCACCAAACTCAGATCCTGATGGCGATCATTGCCGAGTGGGTTTGGGGAATTATAAAATGTTTCCTGCAGCTTCTCGGTCCCAGAGAGAAGTTAATTATCGAAGAGAAAATGTGCGATAAAGAAAATGAGCAGAAGGTCCAGGTGAGAGTGAGAGGGTTCATGGGTTAAGGGTAAATCGGTCCTTTAGCAGACCCACAGCTGAAAACGGACAGCGGTTTACTTCTGGTTACGTACAGAATCAAACATTTAGCTGATGACATCATGTGGTCAGTTCAGTCAGTAGATGGGTTCAGGGACAGTCTGGTTCATGTCGGTCCATGGATGGAAGTTCTGGACGTTCATGAAGATGGAATGAACACAAACTGACAAGAAATGTCATGAATGAATGACATGGTGGTCATGTTGGTCATGTTGGTTATGTTGGTCATGTTGGTTATGTTGGTTATATTGGTCATGTTGGTTATGTTTGTCATGTTGGTTATGTTGGTTATATTGGTCATGTTGGTTATGTTGGTCATGTTGGTTATGTTGGTTATATAGGTCATGTTTGTTATGTTGGTTATGTTAGTTATGCTGGTTATGTTGGTCGTGTTGGTTATGTTGGTTATATTGGTCATGTTGGTTATGTTGGCTATATTGGTCATGTTGGTTATGTTGGCTATATTGGTCATGTTGGTATAGTTGGTCATGTTTGTTATGTTGGTTATGTTGGTCATGATGGTTATGTTGGTTATATTGGTCATGTTGGTTAAGTTGGTCATGTTTGTTATGTTGGTTATGTTGGTCATGTTGGTTATGTTGGTTATATTGGTCATGTTGGTTATGTTGGTTATGTTGGTCATGTTGGTTATATTGGTCATGTTGGTTATGTTGGTCATGTTGGTCATGTTGGTCATGTTGGTTATGTTGGCTATATTGGTTATGTTGGTCATGTTGGTTATGTTGGTTATATTGGTCATGTTGGTTATGTTGGTTATATTGGTCATGTTGGGTATGTTGG
>JBBDHG010000266.1:112500-227500 GCA_037951165.1 Lophius americanus | reverse complement strand
AGGCCCGGAACCTTCCCTCCGTCGTCACAGTAACATAAGACCGCTGCAGAACTAAACCACGCCCCCCTATGCTGTCCCCACCCACCTTCAGGCATTTGGTTGAAAAGACCAGGGAAACAAAACACCCTGCCCCCTCTGGCAGGTCAGAACCCAGCCCGCTCGATCCAAACGCCCGTCATACACACACTGTCTTGCAGGAAGAGGCAGTAAGCTCCACCGGAGGTCTACCTTAACACACCCAGGTCTACCTTAACATGTGGGTCTGCAGAACAACCAGTGAGCAGCAGGGGGGGGGCGCTTCAGGGGGCGGTCCCGTCTCCTTCCTGTTCACTGTCCACACCTCCAGCTTCAGTGGTGACAGTGGTGGACCTAAGGAAGAGGAGGACCAGCCTCAGCCCAGTCAGCGTCAGAGATACCAAGGGGTCCACATTGGCAACAAGTTGGACAGGACCAAAAACATAGCTGCTCGCTGCAAGAAAGGTCAGAAGCGCGGGTATTTCCTGAGGAGACCCTCAACCTACAACGTCTGCAGATGTTCCACCACTCGGTAGTTTCCGCGCCATCTTCTTTGCTGGAGGGTTCTGGAGCAGAAGGATGAAGGCAGCTTATGCCTACAGACTCTGTGAGCTCATATGAAGAGCCGGTTCTGATCTGGCTGTGGAGTTGGAGTCGGTGGGGGAGGAGTCAGAGAGGAGGATGCTGAGGAAACTCTCAGCAGCACATCCTCCTACTTCTCCTCCTACTTCTCCTCCTACTTCTCCTCCTACTTCTCTTCATCAGCAGAAAGACCTGGAGGTGGTAGCAGAGGAGAACCTGGGAGCTCTTCGCTGCAGGAGTTAATGTTATTCGCAGAGAGCCACTTCACCGCTCATGCATATTTAACAACGAGCGGACCGAGCCGCTCCGAAGAACCTGGTCTTGAACATTACAGCGGCGCCGTCAGAGCGCGGCGAGGTTCTCCATCCATTATTCACACTTAATAACAGACAAACACATTTCCACTCAACGCTCTCCAGCAGCAGGAGGCCGAGAGAATGCTGCTAAAAATACCCATCAGCCCCATGTGAGTGCGTTTCTGTGTGTGTGAGTGTGTGTCAACACACATAAACACACAAACTCACACACACACACAGACGCACACACACATACAAACTCTTCTGCTGAAGATACCAGAAGCTTCCTGGACGGTTAGTTCAGAACCGGACCATCAACCTAGGGACGCCGGTACCCGGGTGTCCTGGTTTGAAATGAGGTAGGACGTCCCTCTGCTGTTTGCAGTCGGAGCAGAAGCTCATGGTTGGACTCTCTGACCACAAACTCTTCAGTCAGGCTCTGCTGAGCTTCAGGTCCGCTCCTTTGAACATCTGCGCCGTCGTTTGTCACATTTCACCCCTCAGGGATCACGCCGCGTCACAAATAGCCGCTGTGTTTACTGACTGCCTGCACGTTTGAGTCCGTGCTCCCAGAGACCCCGCCAGGTCCAGAGGTGACCCCTCAGTCCTCCAGAGCATTCCTCCTCCTCCTCCTCAATCTCCATCTCGTCTCACGCGCCTGGACGTGTTGGTGGAGCAGAAGGCAAACAAAAAATAATAAATACGATTAATGAACCTCACTGAGCTCTGAGGACAACCATCACATCTGTGTGTGTGTGTCTGTGTTTATGAGTGTGTGTTTATGTGTGTGTGTGTATTCAGTGTTTGTGTGTGTGTTCAGTATGTGTTTGTGTGTTGGTGTGTGTGTGTCTGTATGTGGGTGTGTTTATGTGTGTGTGTGTGTATTCAGTGTGTGTGTTCGGTATGTGTGTGTGTGTCTATATGTGGGTGTGTTTATGTGTGTGTGTGTATTCAGTGTTTGTGTGTGTGTTCAGTATGTGTGTGTGTGGGTGTGTGTGTGTCTGTGTGTGGGTGTGTTTATGTGTGTGTGTGTATTCAGTGTTTGTGTGTGTGTTCAGTATGTGTGTGTGTGTGTGTGTGCGCGCGTGTGCGTTTGCGTGTGTGTGTGTGTGTGATAGTGTGTGTGTGTGTGTGTGTGGACCCATCTGGGACTCTGCCTAGGACTGGAGATATGTTTCTCTCCCTGCGGTGCCCGGGGGTCTCCCTTTCACCCATCTGATCCTCGCAGCTCCACTCATGTGGGAACTACAGCTGGATATCCATTCCATCGCTACAAGTATCCCATGATGCACTGCATCACCCCCATCTGGAATCCTCTCTTCATCTGAAGACACTCACTGAACGAAACACTCTGGAAGTTAGAGTATTAGATTGTTTGTGCAGAAAAAAAAGACAGAGTTTTCACTAATCAGCCACAACATTATAACCACCTATATAATATTGTGCAGTTCACCCTTTTGCCACCATGGCGATGGAGGACAGGGCTTGGGGATGGAGGACAGGGCGTGGAGATGGAGGACAGGGTGTGGAGATGACGCGTCTGTCGCTCAGTATTAATTGGACCGGTTGTAGAGTTTTCGGGAACGGACATATTCCTTGTTCTGATGTTTGAACAGGATGAAGATTTTTTGAAGAAGACCAAATGTTGTGTGACGGCCTCAAAGGTTGAATCTGGATCTGACTGTGAAGCTGAAAACTAAGGCGGGAAAAGAGAGTGATCGATGGAGGAGAGGCGGAGCCATGAAAAAGAAAGGACGCGACCTTTGCAATCAAACTTCATAGCGTCACTTGAACCACAGGGGACGCCTTTCATGGCTGCCCCTCCCCTGTGGACTTCGCTTTCTGAATGAAGGAAGCTCCACATTATAGTGGGCACAGATAGAAGGACAGGAAGCAGGGAAAGGTCTGCTCTGAACCAAACAGAACCATTCAGCTCTACTGAAAACAGAAATTTTATGAGAAGTTTGATCAGGATGGATTTGAACTCACAACCTTCTTGCTGTGGGCTCACTGTGCAACCCGGCCTGATACACCTCAAAATTTAACATGGACAGTCATGGCTGTCACACACACACACACACACACACACACACACACACACACACACACACACACACACACACACACACACACACACACACACACACACACACACACACACACACACGGATGCCTCTCATCTCAGGCTCAAAGCTGATGTTCTGACCTGAGACCTTCTTCAGATCCCACCAGAGGCCCCTGTTTGATCTCCACCATCATTTTTCAGCTGCTCCTCCATCTTGAATTCTTACTAGCCCATTCGGATCATGTTCTGATCCTGGTTGTGTAAATAGGACATGATTCATCTCCTTCTGCTTACCTTCCTCAGCAGGTTGCAGATCCTCTCAATGTTCCTCAGTCTCTCTCTCTGTGAGGAGACAAACAGACAAACATTAGGTCCAAAAAATTTCTGTATAACAGGTACATAAGACGACATTCTAAAAGCTTCTTTTGGTCCAGAACTAAGCGGGTCTAGTGGTTAGAATTCTGAGGACTCACTACTCCTCTCCTCCAGGCGTCCAGACAATGTTCTGTTCCTGCTTGACGATGTAACATCAGGTAATTTCCAACCACAAATAAGGTTGTCAGATATGTTCCCATTCTCTCTGCTGTGTTTATTTGTCTTCACCTCAGTGCTGGTTCTGACCACCTCCGTTTAACCTGCCTGCTACTAAGGATCATTGGATTCTCTCCTTCGACGGCTCAGGTGGACCTTCAGGGATGGACCACGCTGGAGATGGTCTGTAACAGCTCCTAGGTCGATGCTGAGACATGTCGGACGCTTTGGAAAACTTCCTGCCCAGACATCTCCTGCATCTCATCAAACAACCCTCACTGTTCTGATGTTCTGATGAACCCAGAGTCGCCAAAACTGCCCCCCCTTACTTTAAAAAAAATATCGTAACACTCCTTCTGCTGCTGTTCTTAAGGAGGTCTCACTCCGTTTCTATAACTCACTACGTTTCACTGGAGAAGATCTTTAAGATCTCTGCTGTTGTTCTTCAGGAGGTCTCACTCTGTTTCTATAACTCACTACGTTTCACTGGAGAAAATCTTTAAGATCTCTGCTTTTGTTCTTCAGGAGGTCTCACTCTGTTTCTATAACTCACTACGTTTCACTGGGGAAATCTTTAAGATCTCTGCTTTTGTTCTTCAGGAGGTCTCACCCTGTTTCTATAACTCACTACGTTTCGCTGTGATGTGATAAAAGCTGTCATCAGGTGTAATAAGCTGTGAATTCCTGTCGTCAGCACTTAGCAGCATGCTGACTCTAACAGCCAGCGTTTCTCCAGCTTTTAACATCAGCATCAAATATTCAGCAATTCCTGCTCAGAGCTGAGTGGCACTTCTGAAAGCGGCCCAACTTTTAACCTGATTATGGATCAAACAGCGATCTGAGCGTTAGGACGGTTGTGGTTATGGAACATCAACTCCACCTCACCGTCACCAAAGCTGCCATTGACATCAACAGAGGGTCTCCACGAGAACAAGATGAACATCAATCCAGCATGACTAGACGTCACCCTGATTCCTACTAACTATGGAAAAAATGAATCCACTAATATTAGTGAGTATTTGCAGTTTGGGCACGTGTCTGTGATTCCACCCCTGCTTTCTGTGCGTGCACTGTAAAACATTTGACGGTAACTGTTCAGTGTGTGATTGGCAGCAGCCTCACCTGCTGAGTTGGTACAGCTGTGGCTCTGGAGCCTTCAGGGGACCACAGATGTAAAAGTAGAGGAACAAATAAAGAATCTACTTTGTGTTGTGTTGGTGACAGCGTGGTTCTGAAGTATATTTATGATTCTTATTTGTTAAACCTAGAGGGCCTGGATTTCATTAAATAGTAAGGAAACACTTCCTACACAAGAACATCAATCAGACCATGGATAACAGTCCTAGACGTGACTGTTGAGCCTTCAGGGCCAATAAGCAGCCTCCATTGTGCTTTATTAGGGCCAACGTTAACGTGCTTCAATTCACTGGTTATTTTCAGACTCACGTGAATCACATCCCAGAAACAAACCTTCAAACATCTCCAAGAAGTTCAGGCGTATCTGCATCACCTTGGTGTCTATGGTAAGACCTGAAGTCAGTAACATTGTATGTGCGAGTAATCTGTTACTATGCAAGAGTTATCATTTTCTATGTGAGAGTAATCTGTTACTTTGTGTGAGAAATCTGTTACAATGTGTGAGTAATCTGTTACTATGTTTGAGTAATCTGTTACTGTGTCCGAGAAATCTGTTTATATTTGTGAGTAATTGGATTCTATGTGTGAGTAATCTAACTATGTGTGCGTAATCCGTAACTATGTTTGAGTAATCTGTTAATCTGTGTGAGTAATCTGTAAATCTTTGTGAGTAATCTGTTACTATGTGTGAGTAATATGTTACTATTCCATTGTAATATAACTGTTTGCGTAATCCGTTACTCTGTGAGAGTAATCTGCTGCTATATGTGAGTAATCTGTTACTTTGTGTGATTAACCTGTTACTCTGCGTAATTTATCTGCTACTTTGTATGAGTAAGCTGTTACTGTGTGTGAGTAGTCTGTTACTCTGTGTGAGTAATCTGGTACTATATGTCGGTAATCAGTTAGTATTTGTGAGTATTATTTTACTATGTGTGAGTAGTCTGTTACTACGTTTAAGTATTCTGTTACTATGTGTGAGTAATCTGTTACTATGTTTAGGTAATCTGTTACTATGTTTAGGTATTCTGCTACTGTGTATGAGTAATCTGTTACTATGTTTAAGTATTCTGCTACTGTGTTTAGTAATCTGTTACTATGTTTAAGTGTTCTGTTACTATGTGTGACTAATCTGTTACTATGTTTAAGTATTCTGTTACTATGTGTGAGTAATCTGTTTTTATTTGTGAGTAATTGGATTCTTTATTGAAATCCAACATTCTGAACTCTAAAACAAACAATGTTGTTGTCCAACTAAGTGCCTGTTCAAGAGGAAAGTTAAAAAAAAATCCTGATTCAACCCTTTTATTAGAACCTATAGCAACATTTAGTTTGACTGCGGGCAGGAAACTAATCACCACGACGGAAGGAAATGTTTTTGTGTAACGCTGCGAACAAACAATGGGATGATAATGAGGTGTAGCTCCACCCATGCAGACGTAAACATACATATTCCATGAGTCTTTTTCAAGAGCGTAGATGGAACACAGGTGAAAATGTTTCATTTATGCCTGAGCTGTAAATAATGCAGGCAGAGGCTCCGGACTGAGAGGGTGAACGGGTCGGAGGAGGGAACGCTGCTGCGTCATTTTCATTTGCTTCATCATCTTCATAATCTTAATCAGCTTCACCATCTTCATCATTTTCATCTTCATCATCTTAACAAATTTCATCATCTTTGTTTTCTTCATCATCTTAATTTCCTCAGACTGATGTATGTGTGTGTCTGTGTGTTTTTGTGTATGTATCTGTTTGTGTATGTATGTGTGTTTGAGAGAGAGTGCGTGGTGTGTTTGTTTACGTTGTGTAAGAATGTGTGTGTGTGTGTGTCTGAGAGAGAGTGTGTGTGTTTGAGTGTGTGTATACGTGAGTGAGAGAGTATGTGTGAGATCATGTGTGAATGTGTGTGTGTATGTGTGTTTGTGTCTGTTTTTGAGATCATGTGTGTATGTATACGTGTGTGTGTGTTTGAGATCATGTGTGTGAGTCTATGTGTGTGTGTGTCTGTATGTGAGTGAGAGAGTGTTTGTGTGTGTGTTTGAGATCATGTGTTTATGTGTGTTTGTGTCTTTGTCAGATCATGTGTGTGTGTGTGTGTGTGTGTGTGTGTGTGTGTGTGTGTGTGAGGCTCCTCCCTCAGGCAGCACGCTGACAGGAAGTGTTAATTAACCTTCCTGCTGCAGCAGAGACGGTGTCAGAAGGAAAGGGTGGAGGAGGCTGGTTGGTGGGAGATGTTCTTTCAGAGCTTCTGAGGGATGGAGCCAACAACCTGCTGGCAGTAACGGCAGTGTACCAAGTCTGGATCAAACCCCGACCGGGAGTGGTACCCTCAAACCCCCCACAGACAGAACCTGGCCAGCAGATCGTAGGACCATGTTGGAGAGTCATGGGTGACTGGAGCCCAAAACTGTGAAAGCTCCTCTGAAGGCATGGTTCCGCCTTCTAGACCAGGTTCTCACCTTCACCATGTGGATGTTCCTGTGACACGTGGATCCTACCAGAACATCACTGTAGACTGAGTGATGAAAGATGAAAGGATCCAGATCAAGATTGAGACGTATCCGTGAGCCACAACATTACAACCAGTAAATGATGGATGGATGGATGGATGGATGGAAGATAGACAGCTCCAGAACCGCTTCTTTCAGAACTATTATCAGAACTACAGCAACCTGCAGTGTTTATGTCTGTCCACATCAGTGAGGGGGTCAGTCCTGAATGGTGGCCCACCATCGGCATCAGTTGCCACACATTTAACACAGAACCTAGTTTGTTTGTTTGAAGTAAACCCAGAGAACCTTCCTACTCTGTCCCACCAGGTGAGTGATCAGGACTCTGTAAAGACAGAGTCAGGCCTGGACAGGATCATGGTTCATCTGGGCCGATCCCAGGTCATGCACTTAGATGTTCTCACATATTTATTTTGGATCTGTGAATTAAAATACCACCTGCATGTTCATTCAGGGAATAGAACCTTTCAAAATGCGTCTGGACTTCAGCAACGATGACGAAGACGTCACTGACCATGACCTCCATAGCGGAGGCCGGAGAGGAAGGACGGCGGGAGAAACAGGGGAGAGAATCAGATGAAAGTTCTGAACTCATTCCCCTGCCGGGTTCTTTGATATGTTCTGCATAATGATATGCAAATATGACCCAATATGAAAGCTGAGCAGAGTGTCGTCTAATTCTCTGGTTCAGAATCACTTCCTCTTTCTCCGCCTCCACCTTCACCCAGTTTGCAAATGTTTCCTCCAACTTCTCTCCATCTTTTCTCCATTCTTCCCCCAGGAGGAGAATCCATTCCAGACTCCTAAGTCAAAGTCACCTCCAAACCAGCTGCTGGTGCTGTTCAGTACCATCGTGCATTATTCAGAGCCAGTCCTGTTGGTAAAAGCCCAAAATGCTCCAGGGACGGATTGAACGGCGCCAGCCTCCCGACGGCTTATCCACCCGAAGCATTTCTGTGAGACGGGGCAGCAGCGTCAAACATATGGACTCAGTCTTTGTCTCACCGACGTAACTCGTCTAATTGTTGACCAGATGTTCCTACGATCCACTTGTAAATGGACTCCTGTTGGAACGTTGGACCATTGAACCGTTCAACAGTTGAACAGTTGAACAGTTGGACCGTTGGACCGTTGGACCGTTGGACCGTTGAACTTTGGAGGAGTTGGACCGTTGGAGTGTTGGACCATTGAACAGTTGAGGAGTTGGACCGTTGGACTGTTGGACCGTTGGAGTGTTTGACCATTGAACAGTTGGATAGTTGGACCGTTGAAGAGTTCAACGGTCCAGTTGGACCGCTTGACCGTTGGACTGTGGGACCATTGGACTGTTGGACTGTTGGACCGTTGGACGTCGGACTGTTGGATGTTAGACTGTTAGACTGTTGGACTGTTGGACCGTTGGACTCGGTTGGTTCCGCTTTAAACAGAATGGACAGATCATTATAAGCTCTATCAGAAGATTAAAGGGGTCGTTCCATTGGAGGGGTTCTGAGGAGACGAGGATGGTCTGGAGCGACTCGGGTTTCCCTACACCCTCCTGTTTGAGGGGATATAAAAATACTACGCTACAGTATTCAAGGAACAGTGAAGTATCAGCCGTTAAAGTACCACCGTTAAATATACAGATCTTTCCCGACAACGGTGCAGGCCCGATGGACCCAGAGATACAGGAAGTCTATGACACCTACGGAACCACTGAGGCCCGTGAACAAGTTATTATTTTTCCTGTTTCCGCGTCTGAAGTAACTGTTTTATATGTACATATATATGTATATTTGTATATAATGAATGGATGGGATGAATGGATGAATGGATGGATGGATGGATGAATGAAGGGTGAAGAAGAGCAAACGTACCGCGTGAAGTGGATTTCCCTGATCGATGGGCACCTTGAAGTCGGCCTGAAGCTCATCAAACGCCGTAATCTGAAAGACAGAGAGTACAAAGTATCTTGAATAACTGATAGAGATTAGAGGAATAAAGATCTGGCTGTCAGCGTCCTGCTCTGTCTAGAATCAGAACCTGGACCTACTGGACTTCAGGAAGACTTTTTCTGGCTCAGTGTAATCCATGATTCTCTCTATGGTAAAACTGGCTGTGCTTCTAAATGGGTCAGGTTCAGGTCAGGTTCAGATGAGATCAACAAACAATGTTTGGACACATGATTGAATTCTGCAAACACTCTTACCATGTTCGCCATGGTAACCAGTGAGACTATGGTCGCCATGGTAACCAGTGAGACTATGGTCGCCATGGTAACCAGTGAGACTATGGTCGCCATGGTAACCAGTGAGACTATGGTCGCCATGGTAACCAGTGAGACTATGGTCGCCATGGTAACCAGTGAGACTCTATGGTCGCTATGGTAACCAGTGAAACTCTATGGTCGCCATGGTAACCAGTGAGACTCTATGGTCGCCTTGGTAACCAGTGGGACTCTATGGTCGGTACACTTCACGCCATCTGAGCAGGAAGTTTTAATCTGACACCAGCAGTTATTAAGCAGAAATGAATACGTGGCTTCTTCAGAGGGGAGAAAACTGCTGCTCGATCGAAAGTATCTACTAGTTTTTAGTCTACTAACATTTTGGAATATTGTTATGTAGTTTGTGGAATGATATTGACAGATTGAAAATTCTGATCCACAGTTCATCCTGGTTGGAACCAGAACTCAACGGGGGAATCGTCGTAGGATCTACGTAAAGGACTTTTGGTGCTATGGCGCCTACCTAAGAGGGAGTCGGCCATTTTGAATGAAATGTGCGATTGTAAGGTTATTTTTTGCAATTTCAAAGAGTATTTTAATAATCTCGTCCTAGAGTTTTGACCCCATTGACTGCAAATATGTTTATTAACATGTTAAAGCCATTAAGATTAAAAGTTATTGACAGCTCGAGTTTTTGTTCAACAGTCGGGAACGAATAGGGTGGCAAATATTGAGATCTCGCTATTAAAAACGAAATTGTCAAAACTTTGGCCCCAAGTTTCACAGGTTGGATAAAGTCCGCCCGAAGACGCTTAAAGTAAAAGAAACAAATCCGCTTTTCTCAAAGTGCCACCTAGTGGTAAAAAGTAATTTCATGTTTACATTACACAAAAGCTATAAATCATCAATATAGTCCTGCCTGTAGAACATCTCACCATAGTCCAGCCTTTAGAACATCTCACCATAATCCAGCCTGTAGAACATCTCACCATAGTCCAGCCTTTAGAACATCTCACCATAGTCCTGCCTGTAGAACATCTGACCATAGTTCTGCCTGTAGAACATCTGACCATAGTTCTGCCTGTAGAACATCTGACCATAGTTCTGCCTGTAGAACATCTCACCATAGTCTTGCCTGTAGAACATCTCACCATAATCCAGCCTGTAGAACATCTCACCATAGTCCAGCCTTTAGAACATCTCACCATAGTCCTGCCTGTAGAACATCTGACCATAGTCCTGCCTGTAGAACATCTCACCATAGTCCTGCATGTAGAACATCTCACCATAGACCTGCATGAAGAACACCTCACCATAGTCCTGCATGAACTTCTCACCATGGTCCAGCATGAGGAACACCTCACCATAGTCCAGCATGAGGAACATCTCACCATAGTCCACTATGTAGAACATCTCACCATAGTCAAGTGTGAAGACGGTGGTGATCAGTAAGAAAACTGTCTCATCCCAGCGTGAGTTCAATTTTCTCTGTTTTTAAAACCAGTTCCAGTTCCTACAGACGGGTATGAATAACATCAAAGGCTGACTGAGTGACAGGTGGACAACAACAATAAACAAAGGAGTCATCAGCAAAAAATGGTACGGAGCACCTGATGAGTTTTCACACATCTTATTAATGTAGATGGAGAACAGAATAGGTCCTACGACAGAACCCTGGAGCGGGCTCTTTGACACTGCAGAGGATTTTCTTATGTGAATCTGTCCCTGCCACAACCATGTTCCTCAGGACTGGAACCTGCTCCTCCAGCTGAGCCGGGTCCTCCCTGAGGTGCTGATGAAGACCCCTGCTCGGAGGCTGACCTTCTGAGTTTTGTGAGCTACAAGGTCCGCTTTAATTTTTCAAAATCTTGTTTTAATTATTCATCAGGATTTAAAAACCCGTCGGTACCAGTTCCCGTCTCAAGCCTTGTTCATCTTCATCTTCACACGGGTTTAACACTCATCAGCTGACGGACGGCTGAGCTTCATTCGTGCTCCGTCTGATGCTCTAGGGTACAGCTTTCCTCACGGGCCGCACCAAACCCATGGGCCGGAGACAAACACTGAACATCTGGACTCTGACTGGTTTATTTTTCTGTCTCTGCAGGTTTCAGAATCAGATGGTAGCGTGAGAGAAACCGGCTCCTTCTGCGCCGCCGTTGAGACGTGAGGCAGAGAAATCCTTCGGCAAGATTCTCACAGGAAGATAATCTGTGTTTTTAAAATGGAGCTCGGAAGAGAAGCGCCGATGTTTTTCCAGTAGAATTTCTCAACCTATGAGAGGAGACTGAATGTGGACTATCTCCTCTGATGCAGACATCCAAAGGTCACTGGATGTCCTCTGGGAAGTTGGCTGGTCTTTTAATTTGCCGTCAGTGCCGGCCCATATCTGTGCTGAACACCTTGGGGGCCGAGGCAGCTGAGAAAGGCAGTTTCTCTGACGCTACAGCCCCCCCACCCCCACCTATCCAACTTCCCCCACCCCCACCCCCCTCCATCCAACACCCCCCCACCCCCGCCGTGACCAGATCACATGAAATTAATCTCTTCCATCCACAGAAGGTCCAAATCAGCATTCTGTAGCGATGCATGTTTCAGCTGTCAGACATTCTGACGGCACTGAGGAAAGGTAAGCAGATACCAGCCACAGAACCACAACCCAGCTCTCTGCACCGGCTCTCTGCACCGGCTCTCTGCGCTCTGGTAGATTAGTTGACAGAGACGCCGAACGTTTCCTCAAGAGCATCAAGGCTGAGATCAGCGGCAGGAGTTAGATTACCATGGAAATATTGATGACAGCAGTACTTTCCTCCTGAATCACAGGAACACAGGACCACCGGACCACTGGACCACCGGACCACCGGACCACTGGACCACTGAACCACTGGACCAGTGGACCACCGGACCACTGGACCACCGGACCACCGGACCACCGGACCCCATCCCAGTCTGGTAAACCTGAATTCATGGCCTCATATAGGCAGCAGGGGAACTTTGGTACGTGTGACAAATTCCAGAGATGTTGACGAAGGTCAGATTGTGATGACTGGATCATCTGTCTGCAGATCTTGTTCCTGGATGTTCCTGGGCTACGGTGGTTAGAACCTACAAAGTGGTTTGAGGAAGGACCACCAGGGTCATGGGCGCACACTGATGTGATCGAGGAGCAAAGGCTCGCCAGACTTCACAAAAAATCTACCGTAGCACAAACTGCCGAAAACGTCCCTGCTGGTTCTGATAGAACGGAATCAGAACACACAGTGAAATCACAGCTTAGTCGTACTAGCTGCAGTAAATCATCCAATCCGTCTCAAAAACTTCAGGGTCCAAATGCCAAACCTAAAAACGTCATGTGATTAATTCACCCACAACAGGTTTTTCCATCTAAAGACACCAGAGTACCGAGCTGGACCGGAGGAGATTCTGATGAGGTTCCTGAAAACATTCATCCACAATCATCCGGGCCTTAATAAAACCACCGGTACTGGTTCTTCGTGGTAAAAAGCACCAACTCACCTGCGTTGTATCAATATTAGCCCGATTGAATTGAAAATAATTCAATGAAATGAGAAGTTAAGTCTGAAAACAGTGATTTCATCAGAAACGTTCCACATAGTGAGTAAAATATGAACTACTACAGAACAATATAAAGATTTCCTGGACTCGGTTCATCTGCACCACATTTGGACTAAATGGGACCAATGGTTTGGAAGTTTTAGCCTGAAAACTCCCTCTAATATCAGAAATACGAGATGGACCTTTCTCATCATCGCTCAAGTTCTTCCTCGCGCTGAGATATCTGTGGGTAAGAAAGCTGAAAATTATCCACCGAACAGAGTTCTGAGTTCTGGCGTTAGCATGAAGGATTTGCGTCGGCGCCGTTGATAATCCCACAACAACCCGACTATTTTGGGACATCATGAGAAACGAGCGAGGAGAGAGGGAGAGAGAGGAGGCTGTTTTCCTCAGGGTGAGGAGCAACAATAAAAACGGAGGAGTCAGGATGATGGATGAGGAGCCAGCGGGGGTTAATGAACACGGATCAATGCTGAGCCGACCCGGCCCTATCCTGATGACACCTCTATTACCACGTTTGGACCGAGTCAACTGGATTTTTATGAAGGCAATGATCTGATGCATCATCCTCACGTTTCTTCCTCCTGATATGTCAATGAAGCCCAGAGCTTTGATCTTATATTATTCACTGTATAGTATTCATTTTAAAATATTCTAAACATGTTAAATTCACTTTATCTGTATATTATTACAGACATGTTATATTATTCACTTTTTATCTTTATATTATTATAGACACGTTATATTATTCACTTTATCCCTCTATATTATTATAAACACGTTATATTATTCACTTTATCTCTTTATATTGTAAACATGTTAAATTCACTTTATCTTTATATTATTATAGACGCATTATATTATTCACATTATATCTTTATATTGTCATAGACACTATATTATTCACTTTATATCTTCATATTATTCACTTAATATTATTCTGAAACTGTTGAATTCACTGTATCCCTCTATATTATTATAAACACGTTATATTATTCACTTTATCTCTTTATATTGTAAACATGTTAAATTCACTTTATCTTTATATTATTATAGACGCATTATATTATTCACATTATATCTTTATATTGTCATAGACACTATATTATTCACTTTATATCTTCATATTATTCACTTAATATTATTCTGAACCTGTTGAATTCACTTTATCTCTTTATATTATTAAAGACGCATTATATTATTCACTTTATATCTTTATATTAATATAAACGTGTTATATTATTCACTTTATCTCTGTATATTATTATAAACATGTTAAATTCACTTTATTTCTTTATATTATTATAGAGGCAGTGTATCTTCATATTATTCACTTTATATTATTCAAAATGTGTTAAATTCACTTTATATTATTATAGATGCATTATATTATTCACATTGTATCTTTATATTATTATAGACACATTCAATTATTCACTTTATATCTTCATATTATTCACTTTTTATTATTTTAAACGTGTTAAATTCACTTTTATCTCTTTATATTATTATAGATGCATTATTTTATTCACATTGTATCTTTATATTATTATAGACACGTTACATTATTCACTTTATCTCTTTATATTATTATAGATGCTGGATGCTGGACGAGAATGATCCATAGAGGCATAGAAGGATGATCCATAGAGGCATAAGAGGATGTTTCATAGAGGCAGAGGAGGATGATCGATAGAGACAGAGGAGGATGATCCACAGAGGCAGAGGAGGATGGTCGATAGAGACAGAGGAGGATGATCCATAGAGACAGAGGAGGATGATCCATAGAGGCAGAAGAGAAAGGTACGTAGAAAGTTTGTCAGGTTACAGCAGAGAAGGATTTTTGACGTTTGTTGTAAAAACATGTATTTGATGATGAAGACGAAGAATAAATGCCTCGTAGAGTTAAAGATTTACATTTGGACTTTTTAAAGGAAAATCTCTCTGTCTTCCTCACTTCTCGTGTCTTCGCTGGATCTTCCTCATCCTCTGACTTTTCCTTCTAATGTCTGATCATCTTTTTATGTTCTCATGTGTCTCTTACAGCGGTACAATCTGTTCTGCTCAGAACCTCTTCTAAATGAAATCTGTGCTCAAACCCAGCAAACGCCCCAGCAGACGCCCCAGCAGACGTCTGAGGTGTTACTGATCTAATCGCCTGAAGTTTAACCAGCCGTTTACCAAATAAAAATAAAATCCATTATCATTCATCCGTCTTCCACAGCGCCAGCGTCTCCCTCGCCACTTCCTGCTCATAGGAACACGAAGGTCCAGCATGACTCCCTCTGAGAGAAAAAACTGAAGATCCAGCCGGCCCGCGGTCAACTAATCAGACTAGGTGAAGCAAGGTCTAGGTTTGGGCTCCTGGAACAGAGGTCATTCAGAACTTCAGTGTAGAAGACCTCTTCTTGTACACCGCAGCATCAAGACTCTGAGGTCCCAGAACAGTCAAGCATGATGGAAACCGGCACTGGGAGCGTAAAGGATTTAAGACTTGAAGTTCCGCTCGTATGCTAATTAAAACATCTGTAATCACACTGGCAAGGATCTCAGGGGAGGCTGAGGTGAAACTTATTATGGGATGCTTCTGATCTGAAGCTCTCAGAGTCTCATTAGATCCCACAGCGGGGATCAGAGACATGTTACTTACCTTCTTCCTCATGTTGAAGAGTGTGTGGAAGATCTCTGAACAATAAACCCACAGAGGAACATCTGAGAAGAACCTCGCGAACAGATCTTCACTCATTCACGCTGCATTAGAACCTTTTACCGCATCAGTGACTGGACCGCTGACGGAACCAACACCTGAGAACATGTTTCTGTCAGTCACTAGGTGGGTTTACACGGACAAACTAATTCCGATTAGATTTGGAAAGGACGTCCAATCAGAAAATGCTGCGTGTAAAAAACCTCTCCGAATTAAGTCTAAATGCTTTCATGAAAGCCTTTCCGACATCCAGTCGCTGCATGTAAACACTGTTTCATCGCTGTAGCGTAAAGTTTTCTGTTTGAGTTGTATCTGTTCACGCCTAGCGCCGTGACGTAATGCTCCACTGAGTTCTTTCAGCGCCGCGACGCATTTTAAATACGGTGATTTCAAAACATTACCGGTCCATCATGCCTCATACGTGACCACATTCTAAATCATCCATCATACATGACCACATTCTAAATCATCCATCATACATGACCACATTCTAAGTCATGTCTCATACATGACCACATTCTAAATCATACCTCATACATGACCACATTCTAAATCACGACTCATACATGACAACATTCTAAATCATCCATCATACATGACCACATTCTAAATCATCCATCATACATGACCACATTCTAAATCATCCATCATACATGACGACATTCTAAGTCATGTCTCATACATGACCACATTCTAAATCATACCTCATACATGATCACATTCTAAATCATGCCTCATGCATGACCACATTCTAAATCATGCCTCATAAATGACGACATTCTAAGTCATGTCTCATACATGACCACATTCTAAATCATCCATCATACATGACCACATTCTAAATCATCCATCATACATGACGACATTCTAAGTCATGTCTCATACATGACCACATTCTAAATCATACCTCATACATGATCACATTCTAAATCATGCCTCATGCATGACCACATTCTAAATCATCCATCATACATGACGACATTCTAAGTCATGTCTCATACATGACCACATTCTAAATCATACCTCATACATGATCACATTCTAAATCATGCCTCATGCATGACCACATTCTAAATCATGCCTCATAAATGACGACATTCTAAGTCATGTCTCATACATGACCACATTCTAAATCATCCATCATACATGACCACATTCTAAATCATCCATCATACATGACGACATTCTAAGTCATGTCTCATACATGACCACATTCTAAATCATACCTCATACATGATCACATTCTAAATCATGCCTCATGCATGACCACATTCTAAATCATGCCTCATAAATGACGACATTCTAAGTCATGTCTCATACATGACCACATTCTAAATCATACCTCATACATGATCACATTCTAAATCATGCCTCATGCATGACCACATTCTAAATCATGCCTCATACATGACCACATTCTAAATCATCCATCATACATGACCACATTCTAAATCACGCCTCATACATGACCACATTCTAAATCATCCATCATACATGACCACATTCTATATCATCCATCATACATGACCACATTCTAAGTCATGTATCGTACATGACCACATTCTAAATCATCCATCATACATGACCACATTCTAAATCACGTCTCGTATATGACCACATTCTAAATCATGTCTCGTACATGACCACTTTCTAAATCATGTCTCATACATGACCACTTTCTAAATCATGTATCATACATGACCACATTCTAAATCATGCTTCATACATGACCACATTCTAAATCATGTCTCATACATGACCACATTCTAAATCATGCTTCATACATGACCACATTCTAAATCATGTCTCATACATGACCACATTCTAAATCATGCTTCATACATGACCACATTCTAAATCATGTCTCATACATGACCACGTTCTAAATCATGCTTCATACATGACCACATTCTAAATCATGTCTCATACATGACCACATTCTAAATCATGCTTCATACATGACCACATTCTAAATCATGTCTCATACATGACCACGTTCTGGACCAGTGTCTGGACGTGATGTGTCTTACAGAACCCTGGAAACACCCAGATGTTTCTTCTGTCCTAAATGAGACAAGTCCCGCTGCTACTGTTCCCTCCAGAACCCTCTGCACTGGTCGTCTTTGTCTGTCCGTCATCTACTGTGAGGATTTGGACGTGTCTCATCTTTTGAAGTCCCCTTTGAATGAGACTTTTAAAAAAAGTCAGAACCTATAACTTTTAATTAACATTGCTGCTTTTGGTCAGGTTTTTATAAAATATATTATTATATTATTATATTTTTCATCTGCTTTGACCTTGTACAACTTTGAGATTTGATCCAAATGTAAAGTGCGTTATAAATTAAATGTATTATCATTATTATTATGATTCTCTTTCCTCGTCCTTCCTGACTGACTCTAGTTCTACATTCTGCTGGTGTTCTTGTCTCTACTGGTACCATGACGTGGTTCCTGCTGCCCATTCAGGCGGACCAGGTGGTCCAGCTCCTCCGGGATGGAACCTCCATATGTGCCGCCACTAAAAGATCTGCTGTGTCTCCAGGAACCGTCTCAGGAGCATAGAGGAGATACCAGGAAACGGGGCGGAACACCAGGAGAGCTGGTCAGGACCGTAGAAGGACAACAACCCCGAAGAAGGACCAGTACCTGCTCATCAGGTTGAGGAGGACCAGGAAGAGCTCTGCCATATATATGATATATATATATCATTATATAATGATATATAATGATATATGATATATCATTATATAATGATATATCATATATCATAATATAATGATATATATATCATATAATGATATGATGGGTGAAGATCAGTGGTTGTAATCTAGGAGTGTTTAACTTCATCAGTTTGTGCATTGGTGCTGGTTCGGTTCCTTCCTCATTACTTAACACCTTCATACTCAGCGGAGTGTTCACTGACAGTCTGAGTGGAAACTAATTAATGATGCTAGATGTTCCATAGATAGACAACATGTGCTCCTCCTCCTCCTCCTCATTCTCCTCCTCTTCCACACCGAGGTACACCTGACTGTGTGGACGAGGGGGTGGGGGAGGAATCTCTTCAGTGACATCAGGTCCAATCAAGTAGATTAAAGACGTATCGGCCTTCACAGACCAACCTTCTGCCCAGACCTTTACAGACAAACCTTCTGCTCAGAATTTCACAGACCAACCTTCTGCCCAGACCTTTACAGACAAACCTTCTGCTCAAACCTTCACAGACCAACCTTCTGCTCAGGTGACCAATGTGCATTCTAGCTGCTACTCTTTTGAATGTTGCAAGACAGACACTTGTCCAACGCTAGAAGTCAGGACAAGGACAGGAGTCCGGCAGCTCTTGGGGTTGAGGTCTGGGAATGAAAGCTATGATGGCTTCTTGCCAGAGAGGCTGATAGATGAGAGTCAGAACCTGGTCCAGAGTCCGGCAGGGTTCTGAAGTTAATGTTCAACCTGGAATCTGCTGATTGTTTCACCTCACTGCCTCCACCTCCTCCCCTCCTCACTGCCTCCACCTCCTCCCCTCCTCACTGCCTCCACCTCCTCCCCTCCTCACTGTCTCCACCTCCTCCCCTCCTCACTGTCTCCACCTCCTCCCCTCCTCACTGTCTCCACCTCCTCCCCTCCTCACTGCCTCCACCTCACGGTGTCTCCTCTCGGTGAAGAGCTTGTTCTGCTGTGTGACATCAGCAGAGGAGGCATCTCCACCTTATCTTTGTCTCCAGCAGAATGAAGCCTGGTGATGAAGATGAGGGCTCAATCTTCAGAACCATCTTCCCCACTCTGACCCGTCAACACTCGGATGTAACATCTGGAGATGTTTTTTACTCACCGAAGAAAAGTCCCTAACACACTGTAAAAAAAACTGTATAATATTAAAAATAATGGCGAAACACCAGCAGCGGTCGTTGCCAGAATTTTGCCGTAAAAAAATACAGCAACCCGAGAAAACACGGTCAACTATCATAACGTCAATATTATTTAAATATTTATAGCATATTATTTCTGTTGAGATAATGGGAGGCTCAACTGTTCAGAGAAACGGGGAGTGTGGAGAACAGTGTGAGGAGTTATCTGTGACAGAAGAGGAGCAGCAGGAGTGAAGGGAAAGGTTTCCAAGATGGAGGTGAGAGAAGTTCTGCTGGATGGTTTAGAGACGGTGGTTCTGAGCAGAAGACAGGAGGCAGAGATGAAGATGTTCAGATGTTCTCTTTGAGTAAGGAGGAAGGACAGGATTAGAAAGGAGACACCAGAGGGACAGTCCAGGTTAGACGTCCTGGAGACAAAGTCAGAGAGGACAGGTTGAGATGGTTCTGTCCCGTGAAGAGGAGGGATAGTGGATCTACTGAAATAGAAAGAGGCTGGAGATGGAGCTGCAGGCAGGAGAAGAAGGGGAGGAGCAAAGAGGAGGTTTCTGAATGTGGGGAGAGAGGACATGCAGCTGGTTTGTGTGACAGAGGAGGATGATGAGGACAGGGGGAGATGAAGGCAGATGATCTGCTGTTGAGACCCTGAAGGGAACAGACAGAAGTAGAAGAAGTAGAAGAAGAAGATTCCATGTAGTAGATGCGGTGAATTACCTTAAATGAAGATAAAATAAATAATTGTGGAAAACACAGACGTTTGGTAGAAGTATCATCAATCTTTAAAGTCATATCTGTTAGACATTTATTCCGTCTAAATCACAGATTTGCTGGAATGAAAACTTAAAATTTACGCACCTCCTCCACCTCTACTCCTCCACCCTCACATCCTCCTGCCTCCCTTTCATTCGCACACATGTATTCTGTCTCGCTGCCGCCACTGACCTTCTCTCTTCTTCTCTCCAGCACATACCTCCCCCTCTCCAGGTTCTCCTCCACCTGCTCTTACTACAGATCACAATGTCCTCCATCACCTGTTTGAATTTTCCAATCTTTTACTGTTGCAATCGAACATTTCCTTTTTTTTTTACAGTGTCATGTGTTCCATTTACATTTTTGTAATAATGGGTCTCTGCATTCTGGGTCCTGGTTCCTAAGTTCTACTCAGAGAGCAGACACACGTCTGACGGATTATTAACCGTAACAGCCAGAGGATCCGTCGTCAGGTCTGTTACTGTTTCCATGCAAAAGAAGGGGGTGTTTCTTTCTTTTTTTGGGGGGGGGGGGCAATAGGCTGAAAGACCTGACCCAAATCTGTCCATACATGCGGCTCTGCATGATGGAGCTGCTGCTCAGGGAACAAATAATTAGATTATTCAAATATCATAATGCAGTCAGTCATACTGGCGCTGGTGTGGAGGAGCAGAGAGAAGGAGGTGGGGGAGCAGAGAGGAGAAGGTGGGGGAGCAGAGAGGAAGAGATGGGGAAGCAGAGAGGAGGAGGTGGGGGAGCAGAGAGGAGGACATTGGGGAGCAGAGACGAGGAGGTGGGGGAAGAGGGGGAGATTAGACTCCACACGAGATTCCTAGATTGATCAAAAGGAAGGCTTTTCCATTGATCGGAGCTTCTGCCATCATTCGCGCACGTGAGATGTGGGTCAGGTGGACCCCAGACAAAGGATGGAGGACAGAGGAGGACAGAGGAGGACAGAGGAGGACAGAGGAGGACGGAGGACAGAGGGGAATGGAGGACAGAGGGGAATGGAGGAGACGGAGGACAGAGGAGGAGGAAGGAGGACGGAGGACAGAGGAGGATGGAGGAGGACAGAGGAGGACAGAGGTGGATGGAAGAGGACGGAGGCCAGAGGACAGAGGAGGATGGAGGAGGACGGAGGACAGAGGACAGAGGAGGATGGAGGAGGACGGAGGACACAGGTGCGCAGCTTGGCGCGCACCTAAATATCTGCACAGAACGATCCTGCGTTCTGACAACACGGGCTGAGGGGGAGCCAGTTATCTCGCAATATCATGCAAAATCCCACCATATTCCCACGCGCACGCATCCCCACGAGCGTCAGTGTGAGGTACTCACGTGCCATATAGCGAAGAAGATGAGCGACACGCAGAGGACAAGAGACAGCATGTAGCAGAAGGCAGCAAAAGTGAACATAGTGGAGAGGGTGGAGGATTTCCCACAGAAGCACGATTCCACGGACTAACATCTAAAGGAGAGGGGGGGGTGGGTGGGTGGAGGAGGGAGTCACGCGGAAAGTTTTCACGGTGACATTAGGAGAAGATCCGTGAGCGGCAACATGACTTCAGAAATCCTCCAGAAGATCCACATTGGGTTCCTGCTGCAGCTTCGGTGACGCAAAGATCCGCGTGCGTGGCGCGTTCAGAGTCCACGGTGGTGCAGAGTAGCGCTGGGAATCACGGAGAGGAACGGATTCTGCGCTGAAGCATCCCGCAGAGGCGCAGGGTGTGAGATCCACACAGCAGCAGCAGCGGCGCAGTCTGAGCGCTCCTCACCTTCAGCCTCCGAAAACCTCCAAGGAGCTGCAGCAGCAACCAATCACAGCGTAGAAGAGCGCGCGACACCGCGAGCGGTAACGCGCGTGAACAGGTGGATCTGAGAGGGCAGCATCCAGTGGGCTCGTGCCAGTTTGTTCACAAGGAGGGTGTTCAAAGAACTGGATTCATTGGTTCGAGTCACGTGGATCCAATAAAGACTTCGGAGGAGGTGAAGTGCGCATGTCTCGAACCTTCATCACGTTCGTTCATGAAGCTCACGTGGTTTTTGTTTGTTTGTTTGTTTGTTTGTTGGTCATGTGTGACTTACGTTGGAGTTTGATGAAGAAGGATTGAGAAAAGCTCTTCCTCGTTAACAACAGCGGAGGTCACTCCTCAGATATTATTTACAGACGTGTGAAATCAGAACCAGATCCAAGTAAATCCCTGCTCAGTGATTGACTGGCGGTCCACATAGGGAGGGTCCCGAACCTGCCCGCTGCTCCTCTGGGGGGTCCATCTGACCGTGTTCAGAACATGAAGACTTCAAAGAAGTTAAAAACACGAGAGGAAGAAAAGAGGCTCGCAAGAGTTTCTTCATTGTATTTAAAAATAGATTCAAACAAACTATGACAAAAAAAACATCCGATCCATATTTCAAACAGCGTTCCTACATGCTAAGAGAGTTTTTCTCATGGTTCCAGACGTGAGGAGAAAATGAAGAGGAAGATGAATCCCACAGACTGAGGCTGAGAGGCTGGCGCCCCCTGCTGACCAGCGGCGGTCCCACAAAGTGGATAATAATAATTTAATAATTATTCACAACAAATAAAGATCAGAAGAAATCTCCTGATAGGACTTCCAGGGTTTGTCTGGTTTAAAAACTAAATAAGTTCAGAGAAGAAGATTACATTCAGGATCTGTTTCTCTGAGATTGACGAGAGTCCAATCATAATCCGATTAACTCAGAACCATCTTCCTCCTCATCCTCACCTCGAAGGAGAAACGGAACAAATCCAGTCTCATGTCCTCCCCCCGATCTACTAGACTACTATAGCAACTCTCTGCTCCGGTCTGGACCAGCTGGACCCGCTCAAAACCAGAAGAATCTCGCTCAGACATCAGCTCCCTGGTTTACTCCTGAACTTCAGCCGCTGAGATCTCGAAAGTTCCGTCGACAGTTCGCCTCCAAAAGAACCTCAGCGCTGCCCGGTCCAAAAGAACCTCCTCCTACTCCGGTCCAACGAGCCAAAGGTTCTCCTCTCAAAAACCCGAAACGGTCCGACTTGTTGATGGTTGTTTCTCTGAGGAAGAGTGAAACGACCCGAACATCAAAGATCATTCGTGATGAAGGTCGTGACCCGTTTCTTCTTCCGTACTGATGATATAATTATTATAATAATATATTTTACCCAAATTTCATTTTTTGTTATTTTAAAATAAACAATTTTTATTATTTTAGGGCCAGAGCCTAACCCGGGTCAGCTGATCGTAACCCGGGCCAGACCCGCCCGGTCTAGAACCGAGCCAGTCTGCCCAAGCGGGAAAAAAAGCTCCTCCTTTCTACTGGGTCAAACATCAGAACCGGCGTTTGGGCCAGACTAGAGCCGCTGCACATCAGGTGACCCCCGTCTCATTACTGAAAGCGTCTAACGGGATCAGAGATCTCCACCAGCAGATATCTCTGAAGGTGGTGGAGGAAACCTCAGCTCACAGTTTTAGTGAAGAAGATGGTCCTGATCTCCACCAGCAGATATCTCTGAAGGTGGTGGAGGAAACCTCAGCTCACAGTTTTAGTGAAGAAGATGGTCCTGATCTCCACCAGCAGATATCTCTGAAGGTGGTGGAGGAAACCTCAGCTCACAGTATTAGTGAAGATGATGCGCCTGATCTCCACCAGCAGATATCTCCGAAGGTGGTGAAGGAAACCTCAGCTCACAGTTTTAGTGAAGAAGATGGTCTTGATCTCCACCAGCAGATATCTCCGAAGGTGGTGAAGGAAACCTCAGCTCACAGTTTTAGTGAAGAAGATGGTCTTGATCTCCACCAGCAGATATCTCCGAAGGTGGTGAAGGAAACCTCAGCTCACAGTTTTAGTGAAGAAGATGGTCCTGATCTCCAGGACTATCACCAAGGCAGTGAAGTGCAGTTAAGCTTTTAGCCAGCAGAGAACAGCATAGTCATTTTTTCAGTGAGGACATCTCAGAAGTGCCTCCTCTCCAGCTTTCTCCGGCGATGCAGTTATGTTTCTCATGGGTGATGAAGATCACTGAGCAGCACATAAAAGCCGTTGCAGCACATGGGAGAAATTCATGAGCCTCAGGCTCCAGAGGGCCCCTGTTATGTGGAAGACCACCTGCCTCCTTTCTGCACCAATGAGGCTCAGTGGCACTGAGGACTACGGAAGTGGGACTGACTTCCAACATCATGAAGACCCGGGAGTGACTGGTTCTGGAACAGCTTAGCCCCCTTATTAGCTTTCATCTGGACCTCCTCAGTTTTCCTACCAGCCTGGACTTGGAGTTGAAGACGCCAGCATCTACCCGCTGAACCGCAGCTTTAGCTTCGATGGTCCTAGATTGTTGACCATCTGACCAGCAGACCACAGTAGGTGCGACAACATCACTGTGTGTTGGACAGGTAGGTCTGCAGGGACCGGTCCTCTCTCCCCTCCTCTTCACCCTCTTCACCATGGACTCCACCTACAGGACAGAGACTCGTCATCTTCAGATGTTCTCTAATACTCCGCTGGAGTTGGATGTATCTACAGCAGGAGGTGACTGAGATCAGGCTCTGGTGGGACACATGGTGTGAGCAGAACCTGCAGCTCAAAGGAGCTGGTTGTGGATCCAAGGGGGTCCTGGACACCGTTGATCCGGTATATATGTTAGATATTAGAGATATTAGCGATAATACACATATTAGAGATATTAGAGATACAATAGATATTATAGATATTACAGATATTATACATATTATAGATGTTATAGATATTAGAGTTATTAGATAAATTAGAGATATTAGAGATATTAGAGATATTATAAATATTATAAATATCAGAGATAATAGAGAAATTAGAGATATGAGATATTCTCTTAACTAAAGGGAAAAAATTAGACAATATCAAAAAAGAATAGAAATATATACACATATTTGTAAATGATAAATAAAAAAGATGGAGTATTATCTTCTTAAAGAGCAAACTCAGCAAAGTAAGATTAGTGGAAACCAGGTTCTTCTTTTTGATTCCAAATCAACTAATTCATACTTGAATTAATATTTCTGAAACCATTAATAAATGAATAAATATCTGTTTCCAGTAAGTTTCTCTACTTTGCAGCCTGGAGGTGGTTCTCAGCAGCACCACTAGGTGGCGTCCACTCCTCATGCAGAGTGTTGGTCTCCATCCATCCTCCACCTGTCTGGAGCTGGAGGGAGCCATGACCCCTGACCCCTGACCCCTGACCCAGGCTGCAGGACCTCTGTGTTTATGGGAGAGACGATTCTGGAAGCTTCAAGGCCTCATTCCACTTTCTCCTAATTTCCCACGAAGGAGGAAGTTCAGGTTTTATTTTGATAATAATAATAATCAGCTGGTCAGAGCATGTGATCTTTAAGATTGATCACCTTAAGACTCCGCCCTCTCCACCCCAACCCCAACCCCAACCCCGACACTGCTGCCGACACACCCCGACACTCCTATCACAGCACCTTCAGTGGTTGACTGAAACCACCAAGGACCACCGCAGGAGTTCATTTCCACCAGTAGCCAATAAACAAATATCTCCCCCGCATCAGCAAGATGAACATCTGAAACATCAGAAAGTGGGACAGAACCGCAGTATTCTTCTTCTCCAGAGTCGTGGAAGCAGGTGAAGAAAAAAGAAAACTATCTGTCAGCAGCAGGATGGTTTCATACTGAGAAAGAACTCCAGATCAGATGTTTGATCTGAGAGAGTTGGTAAAGAAGTACAGAGAAGGTCAGACGGACCTGATGGAAAAAGACAGAGAAGGTCAGAAGGAGCTGATGGAGAAGGACAGAGAAGGTCAGAAGGAGATGATGGAGAAGGACAGAGAAGGTCAGAAGGAGATGATGGAGAAGTACAGAGGAGGTCAGAAGGAGCTGATGGAGAAGGACAGAGAAGGTCAGAAGGAGATGATGGAGAAGTACAGAGGAGGTCAGAAGGAGCTGATGGAGAAGGACAGAGAAGGTCAGAAGGAGATGATGGAGAAGTACAGAGAAGGTCAGAAGGAGCTGATGGAGAAGGACAGAGAAGGTCAGAAGGAGATGATGGAGAAGTACAGAGGAGGTCAGAAGGAGCTGATGGATAAGTACAGAGGAGGTCAGAAGGAGCTGATGGAGTAGTACAGAGGTCAGATGTCTCCAGACATCTCCCTGTTGTGACATTGCAGCAGATCGATACTCCTCCTTCCTGGAGGAGCTCCAGACGTGGTGAAATGCTCCGTTGAAGTCTCTCTAGGGAAATAGCTTAATTTATTTCAGGGCAGCTTTTCTTCCTGCTGGAGCTTCTGAAATGTTTGCATCACCTCTCCCTCCTCTTCTCTCCATCCTCCTCCTCCACACTCCACACTGCGCCTCCATCCCTCAGGCAGCCCTCGCCTTTTCGGACTAATTTGTTCTGGTTGGAGGTTCTGCAGGCGACTTGGACTCTCGCCTCTGATTGGACGCCTACTTCAGTCGCCACGCAAGGGCGGAGTTCTGAGTATGTGACGCTTCCTGATTCTTCACCATGAAACAACGTCGAAGTAAAACGACAGAAATGTAACAAACCATAACGTGTAAACGGGACAAACGGGACAAACGACAGTAAACTCAGAGCTGGAACAGATATAAAAGACCTCCTGGGGAGGAAGTCGGCATTTTCTGACTTATTGAGCGTCGGTATTATGGAATATTTGGCAGAGAGCCCTGAGGTCATGTGACGGCCTTCGTAGGTCACATGCTCTCTTCACAGAAAATGATAGGCTTGCTAACCAGGAAGTGACATGAAGATGAGAAAATGTTTTAGTTTAGAACAAAGATTCACATGAATAGATAAATGTTTGCTGAACAGAAACAGTCCTCACTTTGATAAGTTCTGATCCAGGAGTGTTTGTTCATCTCCAGCATGAGATTCTTCTCTGCTGGGTTTGTACCACATGAAGCCCATCAGCTGACTGACATGAGGTGAAGACGGACCTGCAGCAACATCTCAGAGGTTCTGTGGATCCACGTCTCTGTGTCAGAGACTGGATCCACACTGGCTGTCTACATCAGTCAGCATCCAGGTAAGGGCCATCCTCCTCTGCCTCTAAGGACCATCCTCCTCTGCCTCTGTGGACCATCCTCCTCTGCCTCTAAGGACCATCCTCCTCTGCCTCTGTGGACCATCCTCCTCTGCCTCTAAGGAACATCCTCCTCTGCCTCTGTGGACAGAGGAGGGGATGCCTTAACCCTCACACTCACACACATTTATAGAATAACACACACACTCACACACAAACATGCATTAACACACACTCACACACATTAATATAATAACACACACACTCACATGCATTAACACACACACTCACCGACACGTATGCATAAACACACACACTCACACACATTTATATAATAACACACACACACATTCACACACTCACACACACTCTATTGTGGTTAATACAAAGCATCTAACTGTAGCAAAGTGTCTTGAATATTTCCCCAGAGTCCGGTCTAGTGGTTCTGACTGAGGTGGAAACATTCATTATGAATGTGGGCCGGTCTGTTTATGGCTCGATGCTGATGGGTTGATTACATCAGCAGGAACAGCAGCCATGTGATAATGTGCAGCCAGAACCGAGACCAGCACCCTGACAGTGAGGGTGCATGAAGCAGGTGATGCGTTTACTGACATCTGGAATTCAGTCAGCAGGATCACACTAAAATGGATGGCTGATGGGTGATGGATGGATGGAGGGATGATGGATGGAGGGATGATGGATGGAGGGATGATGGATTGGTGGAAGGATGATGGATGGAGGGATGATGGATGATGGATGGATGGAGGGATGATGGATGAAGGGATGATGGATGATGGATGGAGGGATGATTGATGGATGGAGGAACTATGGATGATTGATTATGGATGGAAGATGGATGATGGAGGGATCATGATGATATATGATGGATGGATGAAGAATGGATGGATGGATGGATGGATGCATGGGGAGTTGATTGTTTGACTATGGATGATGTAAGGATTAGAGATGGATGATGGATGGATGGCGGCATGATGGATGGATGACGGGATGATGTATGATGGATTGAGGGATGATGGATGATGGATGGAGGGATGATGGGTGGATGGAGGGATGATGGATGATGGATGGAGGGATGATGGATGATGGATGGAGGGATGATGGATGATGGATGGAGGGATGATGGATGATGGATGGAGGGATGATGGGTGGATGGAGGGACTATGATTATTGATGAAGAATGGATGATGGATGGATGATGGATGATAGATGATGGATGATAGATGATGGATGGGTGATGGCTGAAAGAGTGATGGATGGATGATGGATCATGGATGATGGAGGGATGGAAGGATGATGGATGATGGATCACTAATCTGGATCCACATCACTCTCAGACTGGACTTGTGTCCCCATCAGACAGCTTAGGACCAGAACCTGAATGACCCGAATGAAGGCGTGGATGTTCTGAAACTAACAGCTGCTCATTTAATCAGCTTCAGTGTCTGGTTCTGATTCTGATGTTTGACTCATGGTACCGTCAGACGGACTCATCATTTCCCTCTCTGGAGGATCAGTTCTGTTCATTTAAAGAATGAGTGGGCTGGAGTCGGTTCTAAACGTACCAGTGGAGATAAGGCAGGAGGTGGTAGAGCAGCTGCTGGACAGGGGGGGGGAGTAGCCCCCCACCTCTCTTCCCCCCTCTTCCCCCGCCCCCATTCTTAATGCGTCCCATCAATTATGTAATATGCTGCATTCAGCGCCGCCGCCTCCCACTCGGCCCCCCGCCTCGCTGCAGCCGGAGGTAAACACCGAGCCTTCAGGCCTTCTGCAGACAAGGACGAGAGACGGGGGGTCCGGTTCACTGTGAGACCCTACAGAACATTTAGTGGGGTCTCTACTCTCTGCTTGGAAGCTTCTCTGTCTGAGACGCTGTTCCAGAACCTCAGAACACTGTCGTCCTCCTGACATCAGTCTGTGAGGTCCATCAAGAGATCTGAGTTTGGAACACAGTCGTCTGTGGTCCATAAACAGGAAACCACCGTCTAAAAACATGAAATAAATAAATAAATAAACAAATAAAAAGAACAACATCTCATTATTTATGTCTCTATTTGTGAAACTTATAGATTTGGAATTTGACACATCTGAGAGCACAGCACCATATTTTCTCCTGGGGAGCTCTAGAACCCAAAGAGTTGCCTTCAGGGAGTGATGGATCTCACCGGTTCCCTGAGAGCCGGTTCACCGCCAGTTTCATTCGCTCAGTGGCGGAGCGACGCCAGGAGCACCGGGTCCCCAGAAAAAAGAACCCGGGGTACCACGAGTCATAATGCTCAGAAATAAGAATATTTCTTTTCTTACTTCTGAGCTTTGATTGTTTTACAAAGAACAAACAGGAACATGTCCACTGGACCTCCAGAACAAAGCTCCCAGATGAGCCTTCAGTTCCACAGTGAAGACATTTAAACTCACCAGGGAATCATCAGCAGCAGAAAAACAAACCGAAGACCTCCCTTCATCTCCTCCTCCTGAAAGCATCAGAGTCGCTGCACCGCCGGAGCCGGGGAGTAAAAATAGCTGCAGCTGCATGAGAGATGAAAAAATGTGCAGAAATATGAAAAACTGGAGATGAGAGTGAGACGGCGCAGAAACGATCAGAGGCTTCCCTTATTCCTGTCAAAACAACTTCCTGTGCTGACGGCGTTAGATGTCAGTGGTAATAACAACACTATGTCACTGGTGATGTCACATCCTGTGCACTGTGCTGTCTATCCACACAGAGCCTTCATTAACCTTCATTAACCTGCAGGAGCTTCCTTTCATAGACAGGAAGCCAGTGGGTGGGATATATTACCTGGTTCCCATGGTTACCTGTCAGTGGGTGGGATATATTACCTGGTTCCCATGGTTACCTGTCAGTGGGTGGGATATATTACTTGGTTACCATGGTTACCTGTCAGTGGGTGGGATATATTACCTGGTAACCTGAATCGGAAGGCCAAGGTTTTGAAATAGAAATTTTATTATTTGTAATTTGTAATAAATATGTTAAATGGTAATATTAACCAATCGACCATCACAGCAAATACTTCCTGTCCTCTGATGGACCAGCAGATTACTCAGATGCATAAATATCACGTTCAGCTCCCTTATCACAGATGCACCCTCTGGTGCTTAAGTGTGGACTGATCTACTCTCCTCTTCATCATCTTCTTCTCTGAGATCTGGTGCGGCTTTAAATAGACCGTGGAGCGGCCCCAGAGACTAAACACTACTTCACCTACTACCAGGCTCTCCATCTGACTGCAGCACTCTGTAGGGTTTATGCTCTCTCTTTCTCTCTCTCTCTCTCTCTCTCTCTCTCTCTCTCTCTCTCTCTCTCTCTCTCTCTCTCTCTCTCTCGCTCTCTCTCTCTCTCTCTCTCTCTCTCTCTCTCTCGCTGCAGAGGGGTTTCCCCGCTCAGGCATTCCCTCGCCCTCTTATCTCTCCTCTGCTGCTGATGCAGCGTGACCATGATTACGCTTTCATCCAGTTCAAGATGGCTGCCTCAAGCTGCAAGCTCACCCTCACACACGCTCCCGGCAGCTTCGCCTGGACAGGCAGAGCGAGACTTTAACAATGCATGACCCTGGAGAGACAGCGACGCTCCAGTCAGCGATTCTGGGCCGACAGATTTACTATCATCCCCTGTGTGACAGCTGAACGTTCTCATTAATGCAGCCTCTCCATCTGCCACTGCTGATTAGTCAAAGTGCTGCACTGCAAAAACTAAAATCTAAGTCAGATTAAATATCTTGAATCAAGGTTAAATGTTTGTTACATCATTTGTTTCTTCTCCGCATTCGGTTTGTGTAGTGGACCATTTCTCTCCTTCAGGCGTTTTTCTCCATAATGATCTTTTCATGGATCACAAATGGTTATTAGAGAGTTTATCCGGGTTCTGACTCGGTTCATGCTGGAAACTAGAATCACCTTCATCATCATCAACTGACTGATCAACATCAAGAATCATTGTCATCTCGTTTCTTCCATCTGGAGAAAGAAATGAAATCCTCTCATTGGATGAAGGTAAATGTTCTGGTTTGAAGATACATCGTTTCATATAAAGCCTCATTACATGATTATGTGGTATCTAATTTGAAGCAAATTTTCCAAAAACATAAAAAATAATTCTTGGATATTTCTCTTTGTATCGAGACAAATGTACTTGTTTTTATTCTGTCTACTTTGTTTTAAAATCCATGTGGATTTTTTGAGTCTTGGGTGAAGTATGTTAGAGTGATGTATGGGTTCAGGACGGAGGTGGGACTGCACCAAGTGAAATGAAAGGTTTTTATTTTTGTCTCTAAAGAAAAATGATCTTTACTTCATAAAATTTCTCCTCCTTCTTCTCAGTCAGATGTTCCAACTGACACTGAGCTGACAAGGAGGCAGGAACAAGGTGGTGGGAGTGGATGGTTTGTAGGATATCCCAGCAGAGGAACAATATTTTTCTCCTGATTATTAATCCTGGATGAAAGTCTGGATTCTTACAATCTGCTCAGTCAAGGACTAAATACAAATTTTAAGTAAATCAATCTTAAATAGATGATTGAAGTTTTAAAGTGCTACGTTCTATTTTGATGTTTTTGTTTTTGAAAGCTGACTTTTTGCCGTCCGAGTCTCCGTGTTTCCATCTTGTACCCTTCCAACATGGCCTTCACTGTAAAACCAGAGACGGTCCTGCTGAAGGCGGCATGCAGGAAATATTCACCGCCGCTCCAGCGCACACACGACACAAATGCATTTGATTCAGATTTTGTCCTTTGCTTGACGGGTCTAACAGAAATTCTGGAGAAGCATTGGAACAGAATTCTGCAACAGGAGGAAAAAGTTCTTCCATCGAGAAGAAACCAGGGAATAACCCTAACCCCTAACCCATAACCCCTAACCCTAACCCCTAACCCTAACCCTAACCCAGAGATTAAGTCAGGTATAGACCTTCACAAGGGAGGGGGTGATACAGGACAGGGAGAGCTTTCAAGACGGGCGCCGGCCAGTGCACTGCCTTCATTTCCCCATTCAACTGCTGGGTCGTCGGACCAGGCAGGGGGATTCGTCGTAATGACATTCATTCAAACCTAACCCTAACCACTAACCCCTAACCCTAATGTGCAGCAGTTACATTTTCCACTTCTTGGAGTTCTTTGGGATAAACAATCAAATTTTTGTTATTATCTATGTTTCTTTTGACCCAGTTGAAGAGACCATAATAATGTTTCTGCCACAGCTGGGAAAGAGTCACAGCATCGATACTTGAAGGTAGTGACGTCTTAGGGCTATTCAAGCTTCGGACTTCTCTCCAGAACTCTCTGAGACTATTGTTTTGTAGCTTCCCTGCAGGTGAGTCACACCTCGTAGTATCCTCATTTCTTTAATCAATCCAAGGGCGTATTTAAACTCGGCATTGGTACGTTTATTGTACTGAAGTAAGGGATTTAAAATTTAAAACTGACTGGACCCACCCTTTAAAAGCCTCTCTTGCCTCGGCATGAAGTTCTTTCACGTAGTCACTCCAGCCCGGCCCGGCCCAGCCCGGGACACATCAGATTTCTGTTTGTATAAAGGTCTACTGGGGATGAGGAGGGAGTCCACCGTAGAATCTTACATAAAACATAACTCCCTACAAGCAGCAGCGTCTTAAGGTAGTTCAGTACCTCCCAACGAGTGTGAAGAGCGTATTCTTTAAGGTGGTCCGGTCGTAGGTTAGACCACTCTAATGTCCCCCACATATGTTGTTATCAACAGAGCACTAAACATGTACTTTACCTACGTAAATACAGAGACGGGTATACGGTCAGTACTGGCCCGATTGTAATAAATTTCCATGTCCTCTGAGCAGTTATGTGCATCAGCGGTCCATTCACAGGGATCAAAGCCTGATGTTCTGTGCCAAGCCTCAGTGATAAAAGTATAGATATGATCAGGCATAACTAACTAAACTACATGAAGGGTTTTATCATGATGTTTTTTTAATTGTCTTTTTTCTTTCTCTTTTTGAAACAATCTCTTATAACGAATAAAGACAACTTCTAAAAGTGTCCAAAAATCACTTTTGAAACAGGTTATTAAAAGAAAAATGAGAAAATGACCTTTCAGTATTTTACTAAAGTGAAATTTCTGATGGTCTGATGATGTTTACGGTTTGTTATTATCTATATTATGGGCGGCGTCGGTGAAATGATCTGGTCTGGTCCTGGACCATTTAGATGACTTGAGGTCAGCAGTCAGGCTGAAGAGGAGAAGTCATTTCTTAAATGATGTCGATTCTGTCCTTAAATCATCTTAATGGCTTTAGTTGCTCTAGTTATCCGGGCTTTTTTTTATGGCGGGCTGTGTGGTACCGGTTGGCGCTGAGTGGGCAGATCAGAGCCATTAGCCATCTTCTGATGCAGGCCTCTTTCTTTTTATACAGCCATTTATCTTTTTCATGGCTGTAGCCCTCTGCTTCCTGTGAGGAACTTTTGCTGCTGATGTCGAGCAGAACATCTGAGGCGGGTCCAGAAGGAACCCATTATTTCAACGTGAACAATTCTATGATTCCTTAGATTCGATCTAAAATAGACCAGGTCAACCTATTATCATTATTATTATATTATTTATTATTATAAATATTATTATAAATATTATTATATTATTATTATTATTATTATTATTATTATAAATATTATTATTATTATTATTATTATCATTTTCTCTCTCACTTTTTGGGACTTCCATGAATATATTTATCATCAGTGATGAAGAGCTGCTGCCAAAAATCTACTGAGGCTTATCATATAAGATCAGATCATATAAGTTCAGATCATATAAGTTCAGATCATATAAGTTCAGATCATATAAGTTCAGATCTGATCATATAAGTTCAGATCATATCAGATCATATAATATCAGATCATATAAGATCAGATCATATAAGTTCAGATCATATAAGTTCAGATCTCATCATATAAGTTCAGATCATATAATAATAATAATAATAATACATTTAATTTATAATGCACTTTACATTAATATCAGATCATATAATATCAGATCATATAAGATCAGATCAAATCAGATCAAATCAGATCATATAAGATCAGATCATATAATTATCTGTCATTATTATGTTTCATTACAATGTTTCATTACTATCTTTCATTACTATCTTTCATAATTATGATGTTTCATTATGATTTTCACAAGCAGCATTTCTTCTCATTATCCTTCAGGTATGAATGTAATTTAATATAATTACATTTATTGTCGTTATTACTGTTCATTATTACTTTACTGTATTCTGGGAATGCTCGGTACCGACCAATGAGCCGGCGGCACTTTCACCGAGCAATATGTGCTGCTGCTTTGGACTCGGGGGTTCTGAGTGTGGGGGGAGTCGTCTGATGAAGCGTAACGATTGCGGCTAATGCAGCAGCAGCAGAAGGAGGACGAGGCTCCAGCGGTTTGTAACGCACCAGATCTTCAGAGATTCTTTTCTTTCTCACCAATGAGCCGTCCAAATGTTCCTTCAGCCTCTGAACCGCACCTTCGTCCTGTGTCTTCTTCCTTTTGATCTCAGCTTTTCCTCTCTCCTTCTCTCTCTCCCTCTCTCTCTCCTTTTCTCTCTCTCTATCTCTCTCTCCTTCTCTCTCTCTTCTTCTCTCTCCCTCTCCGTCTCTCTCCCTCTCCCTCTCTCCCTCTCCTTCTCTCTCTTTCTCTCTCTCTCTCTCTCTCTCTCTTTCTCTCCTTCTGTCTCTCTCCGTCTACCTCTCTAATTCTCTCCCCCTTTCTCTGAACGGCGGAACGGGGCATGGCGACACATGGGGGTTGCAGGGACAGCAGGTTAGTGGACGTTCACTCGGGTCACCCGAAGGTTGTTCTACTGCTAGGAACGCTGCGAGGTCTTTGGATGTGAGAGAGCAGATACCGGGTCAACACCACACTGTAAAAAGATGTAGTTACCTAAAATCATCATCTTTCATATGAAGAAATCACACGGTGGCTCAGCCGATTGCCATTTATGCCAAAGATAAGAAAATCAAAGCTAGCTGGTTAGCAACAAGCCTTCCTCCTCCGGCTGCTGGAGAATCAGAGCTGATGAAGAGTCTTTTCTTCCCCACGGGTCCTTCATCAGGCTTCTACCTTCAGATGCACAGCGCTTTCATACAAACATAGTTCTCTATCGTGGTGAGATATTCTCCAGCGAGCTACGGATCTATAACTTCTGTCATTGTGCCGATAGGTTAGTAAGACCCTCCAGCTGTGCTGGCCACACCCCCTTCCTATAGAGGCGCGCAGGTGGGATGTCCCTCTGACGTCCCGCTGCCCCTTCAGAAGTGATCTGAGAGTTCTGAAATCTGTATAATGGGTTTTGTGAAGGAGGATGTGATGAGGGGCGGAGCATCTTTCGTACCTGCTGCTAACGCAGTCAGAGAGGTGGAGGATTGACGAGCTCCTCTGGAGGTCAGTTGCTAGCATGTAGCTCCGACTGTTAACATGGTGTCCGTGGCAATGCCATGCAATTAGAACCACGAACTCTGTTTACAAGCGAAGCCCTCATGTAGGGACCGACGCCAGAACAACTGGACTCAGGCAGACACAAAGCGGGGCGGGTTCTGCCACAGGCAGGCCTAACGCTTGTCTGTGGCAGACAGGATGAACAATGAAGCTGCATGAAGTGTTTGGTCGTGAGTCAAAGAGCCGGCGAGGAGAAAGTTTCTCCTTAGAAGAAGACGGGCTTTAAATCAGGCAGGCGATGAACAGCCTGCCGAGGACCCGCCGGCCCACTTCCTTCCTGCCTGTGAACAGACGCAGACGGACGATGAATGAATGAATGAGTGAGGAAGAGGAAGAGGAAGAATTAAGCCTGCGTTTCAAAGATGTTGCTCCCGACCAGCTCCCGTACGAAATGTTTGTACGTATAAATAAATATATCAGAAAGAGTATCAGAACATACGTTAGAAATATGTAAGAAACATAAACGGGTCCGGCCAACACGGGCAGTATCTTTGTTTCACACGGAACAGTAAATAAGTACCGTTGGTAATAACCCAGTGGACCTTAACATAATGATGGACTGGTTCCTGATTCCGTTTGGGTCAGGTGACCAAATAGGCAGTTTGATAAAGTCAAACTTTGGCATGTTGAGAATTATTTCATGCATAAAATCAGAACCAAACACCTGTTCAGATTCCTTGTAAGTCTGATTTACTTGGCAATAAACCCATTTATGATTCTGATTCTGGTTCTTGTTCTAATACAGTCAGGTGCGGTTAAGCGCTAAATGAATATACTGCGTTAAGTCACCTCACTGATTTCCATCGGGGGTCCAGACGCGGTCCAGGGTCTCCAGGGAGGTGGAGGCTGAGTGGTGTTGTCTTCTCCAGAATCCACTGGTGCAGAGGGTCGTGAAGGATTATCTGCTAATTTATCGACAGGAGAAACAACCACAGGGGTCAACCGGCCCGGTCCACTCTCTGAAGAACAACACAGGGCAGGAATGAGTTCAAAGGTCAAATGAGTGGTAGTGACTTCCAGCCTACACCCATCAACTGATCCCAATGATGACATGAGCACGTCTGGAGATGTGCAAGCCGATGGTCGTGAAGGTGGTGAGATGTTCCTGGAATCAGCAGAGAAACGTCAGAGAAGCTGCTTCAGGAAAAAGAGAAAACATTTTTCTTATTTTGTGATTTGGATAATGTTATATGAATTAAAATACATGAAATGCACTGCATAAGCTTTATATCCAATTATCTTATCAGCTGTTATCTCGTTGGAGCTGATGTCAGACTGAAGCAGTCAGATGGGTTTTGACAGAACGCGTCAGAATCTCTTTAAATCTCAGAAAAGTATCAATATCTCAGATAATAGGAAAATTTCCTGCTAATTTAAACATCCTATCATAAAATGATTGAATGTCTCTTCTTAATCTCATTTCAAGTATGTGAAGGTCTTAAACGTGGAACCGTTTATTCTTTGAATCATTTCAGGAATAAATCAATCAGCTGAAATTAAACATTTACATCAAAGTAATAAAAAACTACTTTTTTACACATTTTTGAGCATTACTGGTTTAATCTAAGACTCAACAGAACTTATTCAAATGATTTTGATCAGCAGATTTAACTTTTTTCTTTAGGAGATTTTTTCCAGTGTATTTTCTAAGATCGTTGCAGTGGTAGAAAATAATGAATGTTTACTTTCCTTTACTAAAGCTGTATCTATGTAAAGATCTGAGGTACTGGTTGTTTACTTGTTTGTTTCTCTTCTATACTTCATGGTTCTTTGATGTCTGTAGAAACGTGGTCGCGTTAACCGCTGGACTCTGTTGCTAAGCAACCGTCTCCGTGCGTCTGCAGACTCTTTCAATGGTTGCTGTTTGTTTACCAGTCTTGGCTGCTTCCTGTTTATCTATGTACAAACCTGTTTATAACCGTAAGAACCCTGGTTCACACGCTCAAATATTTTACAGACGACGTCAGAACCCGAGGTCTAAAGCGAGCTCAGCTTCTTGCCTTCTCCGCTTCTTCTTCCTGGGATCATCACCAGGATGAAGTGGAGCTCGTTACTCTGCAGGTGTTTAGATCCTGAAGGATGATGACATGTTCCCTCTGGCCGGGATTTTATTTTATTTTTTCTTTAACTTTTCAAAAACTGTAAACATTCTGGGTCAGTGTGATGCTTTGGACCACGTTCTGCTGGGGAACCTTGGGTCCTACGGTTCATGTTGATGTTCCTCCGACCTGTGGCTCTACCTAAATGTTGCAAAGACCAAGCCCTTCTGCCTTCGAGGAGACAGTATTACCTGATGGCAGTGGCCTATTCCAGCAGAATGATGCGCCATGAGTCACTGCAGGAATGTTTGAGGAACCTAGCATCCAACCTAGCATCTATGGAAATTTCTGGACTAAAAAGTCTGATTCATGGAGGCTCCACCTCACAACTTCCAGGACATTAAGGATCTGCTGCTAACGTCTTGATACCTATGCCTAGCAGAACCTTCAGAGGTCTGCTGGAGTCCAGGCCTCCATCAGCGATGAAGATCTTCTCCTCTCAGTCATGGATTAAAATTATGCTGGCAAACATTTTCTTTGCAACGCAATTTATGACAGAAATTCAGAATCCCACTCTCCCTCTGATCAGCAGGGTTCCGTGAAGAGATCACTCACATGGTCAAAGTTCTCTCAGTGAATGTGAGGTCAGGAAGGAACCTGCATTGTTTCTCCTAAAAATGAGGTTCTGCACCACCACACTGACACCTGATCTGGTTTTCTGGTCCCCTCCACTCAGGGAGGTCTTCATTATTGAGCTCACTGTACACTGGATACTAACCTGTTAGTATTTGTGAGTAATCTCTTACTATGTGTGAGTAAACTGTTACTATGTGTGAGTAACATGTTACTATGTTTGAGTAATCTCTTTGTATGTATGAGTAATCTGTTACTATGTTTGAGTAACATGTTACTATATATGTGTGTGTAATCTGATACTATGTGGATACAATGTGTTATTATATTACTTTGAGATTTGATCCAAATATAAAGTGCATTATAAATTAAATGTTTTATTATTATTAATATGTGTGAGTAATCTGCTACTATGTGTGAGTAATCTGTTACTATGTGTGAGTAATCTGTTACTATGTGTGAGTAATCTCTTACTACGTGTGAGTAATCTGTTTATATGTGTGAGTAATCTGTTACTATGTGTGAGTAAACTGTTACTATGTTTGAGTAACATGTTACTATGTTTGAGTAATCTGTTTTTATGTGTGAGTAATCTGCTACTATGTGTGAGTAATATTTCTCTCCTCAGCTAATGTTTTTAGATCAAAGGCTCTGACATCATTATATTCCAGAAACATGAAAGTAAACAAACAGTGAATTTCTCAGAAACTCTTTGATAACTTCTGAATCACATCGGATAGAAATACCACAAAGTTCATGTTCTTCTACACAGTTTCTGTGGGTCAGAACAACGAGGACTCTCTTTGGACCGGCTGGACAGACATCGGACCCAACATGGGACAGAAATGGGAGGTATGTTGGGAATGAGAATCCTGGAGGAGTGCTGCATCTCTGTTTAGAGCAGTCATACGTTTTATTTGATCAGAACTGGACTTTGCAGCAGGAAAGCCCGGTGAGCAAATTGTATCTAGAATTTTCAACAGCTTTTTTATTGATGACATTTTCCTGGCAAACACTGACAGTTTTACAGCCGTGTCTTCATGAAGATCTCCAGAGGAGAGTCTATCCTCATTCAAGGTCTTCTTCTCGAATGAGCCATAAATTTAGAATATAACCGTCCCAAGACCTTAAAATGACCTTCAACCACCGGTCAGTGAGTCCCCCCCACCAGAGAGACAAGGGAGGAGGGCTGGTTAATGACTCAGGGAGGAAGGGATGTCAAAAAGGGAAGGAAAGAAAAATATTTGGATTTGTGGAGAAGAGAGAAAGGAAATCTCATCAAACTAAATTGAAGGACAGAAAGTCCTCATCAGGAAGACCCCCAATCAATTAACCCCCTCCTGCATGTGTGAGGGGAGAGGAGCAGAGGAGGGAGGAGCAGAGGAGGGTGGAACTTCACATTAGGGTAATGGCACCTGTGTGAGTGTGTGTGAGTGTGTATCTGCATGTGTGTGAGTGTGTGTAGTTGTGTGCATCAGTGTGTCTATTCCCAAATTCAGCAAATTTTCTCCAAATGTAGACATTAGGTTATTCTGTCCTGGGGAGCTGTGATTGGGGCCTGGGGGTCTGTGACCGGGTCTTGGGGGGCTGTGACTGGGTCCTGGGCAGCTGTGATTGGTTCTTGGGGGGCTGTGATTGGGGCCTGGGGGGCTGTGACCGGGTCTTGGGGGGCTGTGACTTATTTTCCTTCAGGAACACAGATGTGATCTTCATCAGTAAAGCTGCTGACTCTGCAGTGGGTTTCCTCCAAACCTCCCACAGGAGCATCTACCTCCTGCTTCTCCTCTGCTACGTCTCTCTGCGGAGTAAAAGCTTTTTTCATGTGGGGGAGTGATGAGGAAACCCTGACGGGTTTCAGATTCTTCTCTGCACAACTTAAAGTCCAGTCCTTCAAGGAGTTTTTACTGAATCCGCAGAATCATGACGCCCTGAAAGGCCCTCACTGTTATCTGACCCCCCCGACGTAGGCACTTCATGTCATCACGACAACTCAAAGACTGTTTCATGGATCATTTTCACATTTTACACCCACATAAACCGCAGAGCGAGGAAGAACTGGAGTCATTTTGAGAATGGTCAGATACTTATTTCCACCACAAGGTTTTCTTTTTTTCTTAGGTTATTTTGGACAAACTTTCTGAACCGTTAGTCTGATCCAGAACATATTCAAAAGCTGGAATCAAGGTGTTTCCATGAATGCTAACAAAACACTATTTTTCAAGGAAGAATGTTTGAGCATCACTGTTTATTCTGAGACACAACAGTTTTTTATTTCAGTGAAATAAAGTTCACAGCTGATTTAAAGATTCCCATTAACTAAATATCATATCTAGATCTACCCAGACCTGATCACCACCAGCCCAGCCCAACCACATCATCACTTCAGTAGACCATCTTCACAGGCAGGAGATTGGCTCCTAGGTCTCACCAGTAGCAATCTATACCAAAATCAAAAGAAATTCAGGAAGGGGATTGATATCCATCAGTCTGGTGAAAAGGAACCAAAGTTGTTTCTGAGGTCCTGGGACTCCACAGATCCACAGTGAGACACATAGAGAAGACTTGGAGCAAGAGAGAACCTTCACAGAAGTGGTACACCTTCTAAAGTTCCTCCAGGAGCACGGTGAAGGTTAATTCAGGAGGTCACGGAAGATTCACAGAGAACATCAATGCCCTACAGGCCTTTCTCACCTCATTGAGGTCAGAGGTCACGGCTCCACTATTCCAGAGACCTTGGTCCTACATAGCATGATGGGAGATAGTTGCTGAGAAAGCAAATGCTCACCCAGAAGAATCTTGAAGGCTGGTCGGAATTTACCCAGAACACACCTTGATGGCCCTCCAAGATTCTGGAAGAATCTTCTCTGGACTGATGAGTGGAAAGTTAAAGTGTTTGAATACAGGGGTCCCGTTCTATCTGATGTGAAATATGAAAAGAATGATCAATCACCAGCGTTATAAAATGTCTTAGAAAAGAATAAAATCTCAAGATGAGAATAAATTACCTTCAAACATCTCTATATGTGTGTGTAATCTGTTACAACGTGTGAGTAATCTGTTAGAATGTAAGAATAATCTTTTACAATGTGTGAAGAATCTGTTACAATGTGTGAAGAATCTGTTACAATGTGTGAGGAATCTGTTACTATGTGTGAGTAGTAAGGTACTATGTTTGAGTAATCTGTCACTATGTGTCAATAATCTGTTACTATCTGTTACTTTGTGTGAGTTATCTGTTACTGTGTGTGAATAATCTGTTACTATCTGTTACTTTGTGTGAGTATTCTGTTACTTTGTGTATGTAATCTGTTACTATGTGTGAGTAATCTGTTACTATGTCTGAGTAGTCTGTTACTATGTGTGAGTAATCTGTTACTTTGTGTGAGTAATCTGATTCTATGTATGAGTAATCTGATTCTATGTGTGAGTAATCTGATTCTATGTGTGAGTAATCTGATTCTATGTGTGAGTAATATTTCTCTCATCTGATGTTTTTAGATCAAAGGCTCTGACATCATTATATTACAGAAACATGAAAGTAAAAAATCAGGGAATTTGTTGAGAGTCTCTTTGATAACTTCTGCATCACATTTGATAGAAACACCACAAAGTTCATGTTCTTCTACAGTTTCTGTTGGTCAGAACCACAAGGACTCTGTTTGGACCAGGTGGAGAGACAATGAAATGACAGAAATGGGGTTTTGGCTGTAAAATACCTCATGTGTCCACTAGAGACATGTTCACACTATGACCTTTGACTGAGACATAAATGTAGGGTTTTATTTAAATCTAGTGTTGTACACTGTAAAAAGAAAAGACAAAACCTGGGTTAAAGCCTCATTAGAGAAGAACAAGTTATATTGGGGTATAAATATAAACATAACTATATTCTGGTGGTGAGCAGCATTTGAAGTTATTGACAGTGGAGTAGTGATTATTATGGTCTGGTCTAATCAGTGACATCTCCGAGCCGCCCTTCATCAACAGTCATCAGCGGACGTCTGCAGAATGAAGGACCTGAGAGGTCCTAGATGCAGCTGGAAGTGGATCAAGAAGCTTCTGAGAGGACTAATGGTGATCAAAGGAGGAGCTGAAGTGAGTTAGAACCTCCAGTGAAGACAGGCAGCTTTTGTTGTTGACATAATGAGGTGGTGCTTCTGAGGGGCTTTAATGCTGTCAATCAACCCGTGGAGTGATAACAGAAGCTGCTGGGCTCTCCACGCAAGGCTCCTGCGGACGGATCCAGCAGATGTAGATGTGGCGTCACACAGGGAGGAAGAGGGAGTTAAAGATAGAGAACAGACAGAAATAGCACCGTAGAACTTCCTGCTCTGCAGGTATTTTTAGATTCCGGTTGACATCCTGCTCGTGTTCCTCGCTGTGAGCTACTTTCATCTGGGCTGATGGATGAATCGTCTGATTCCAGCCTCGGCATCAGAGGCTGCACCAACACCCCAAACCAACCAGGAAGGAAGCTTTAGCTGTCAATCAAATTTCAACAAGACTCTAGTAACTGAACACAATGTTCTGTACTGCTAAAAAATCCAACAGCTGTGTGTCACATTAAACTGTGACATCACTGTGACCTCATGGCGATGTCACAGTTGATCTGACCCGCATCCAGTTCTTCAGCAGTTTGCGTTAAAGTAGATCTTCTGTGGGATCAGACAACACGGGCTGACCTTCACACTCCAGGTTCTGGTCTATTTGCTTCACCTGACGCACCTTTACAGGAGCCATACTCCCACAGGAGAGAGGAGTTTAGAAGAGACACGATATAAAACTGATCAACACGGATCAGGTGGACGGAAGTGATGAAAGTGAAGAATAGGAGGGTTACTGTCCCAGATAGAGGTGGATGAGGTTGGATGTCCCTGGCTGGGGTGGAGGAGCCTTCACCTGTATGTATATATGAAACGATTAATTTCTTGTAATGATTTTTTGATTGGATGCGCACATACACACACACACATACACACACACACACACACACACATACACACACACATACACACACACACATACACACACACATACACGCACACAGACATACACACACATACACACACACAGACACACACACATACACACACACATACACACACATACATACACACACACGCACACACACATATACACGCACACACATTCAACACACATACACACACACACACATACACACACACACTCACACACATACACACACACACACATATACACACACACACACAAACACACACACACACACGCACAGACACATACACACACACACACATACACACACACACACATAAACACACACACACATACACACTCACACACATACACACACACACACACATACACACACACACACACACATAAACACACACACACACACACATACACACACACACACACACACACTCACACACATAAACACACACACATACACGCACAGACACATACACACACACACACATACACACACACACACATACACGCACACAGGCACACACACACACACATACACACACACACAGACGCACATTCAACACAATAACTGACAGAAGTCCAAAACAAGTTGTTTAGAGACGTTCAGATATTTAAAAAAATCCCAATAAGAAGTAAAAAACTACATTTACTGACATCAGTTATATCAACCAGTCGCACACAAGTTCACTGTAAAAAATAAGTTCTGTATGATCTAAGGTAAAAGACATTACGGTAAATGCCCTGGAAAAACCCCACATCCACCGTGAACTTGTTTTACATTGAAGGACAGGAAATTATAACAAACTCTGACTTTTTATGTATTTTGAAATCAACAGTATTTCATAAATATTCATTCGCCTCGTCATCTTCCTCTTATCCGGGTCCGGGTCGCGGGGGCAGCAGTTTCAGGAGGAAAGCCCAGACTTTCCTCTCCCGGGCCAGATCCACCGGCTCCTCTGGGAGGATTCCAAGGCGTTCCCACGCCAGCAGAGACATGTGATCTCTCCAGCATGTCCTGGGTCTGCATCGGGGTCTCCTCCCAGATGGACATGCCCGAAACACCTCCCCAGGGAGGCGTCCGGGGACAACCTGACTGGATGCCCGAACCACCTCAACTGACTTCTCAGGATGCGGAGGAGCAGCGGCTCTACTTTTTTGTCTGAGCTCTTCACTCTATCTCTAAGGCTGAGCCCAGCCACCCTGCGAAGAAAACTAATTTCAGCCGCTTGTATTCGCAATCTCATTCTTTCGGTCATGACCCACAGTTCATCACCACAGGTGAAGGTCGCAACGTAGATGGAGCGGTAAATCCAGAGTTTTGCGTTTCGGCTCAGCTTTTTCTTTACCACAACGGATCGATATAGCGTCCGCATCACTGCAGACGCCGCCCCGATCCGTCTGTCCATCTCCCGGTCCCTTTTCCACTCAATCGTGAACAAGACCCCAAGATACTTGAACTCCTCCTTAGTAACTAACCCTAACCCTGAACCATGGGCTCAGACTTAGAGGTGCGGATTCTCATCCCGGATGCTTCACACTAGGTTGCAAACCGTCCCAGTGAAAGCTGGAGGTCAGAGTTCAATGGTGTGAATAGGACCTTATTAACCGCAAAAGCAGGGACGGGACCCCGAGGCTGCCGAACACAACACCCTCCGCCACCTGACTGCGCTTAGAAATTCTGTCCATAAAAATGAAGAACAGAATCGGTGACAAGGGGCATCCCTTGAGGAGTCCAACCGCAACTGGAAACGAGCCTGATTTACTGCCGGCAATGCAAACCAGACTCTGACTCTGACAGTACAGAGATTGGACGGCCCGTAGCAGTAGGCCGTCCACTCCACACTCTCGGAGCACCCGCAAAGGACTCCCCGAGGGGCACTGTCGTAAGCCTTCTCCAGATCCAGAAAAGCACATGTGGACAGGTTGGGCAAACTCCCATGTCCCCTCCAGCACCCTCCAGAGGGTATAGAGCTGGTCCGACGAAAACCGCGTTGTTCCTCCTGAATCCGAGGTTCGACTATCAACTAGACTCTCCTCTCCACTACCCTGACGTAAACCTTCCCGGAGATACTGACATACAGACCAGCAAATACTGACCACCACAAACAGACCACCACTTACTGACCACCACATACTGACCACCACATACTGACCACCTCATACAGACCAGCAAATACTGACAACCACATACTGACCACCACATACTGACCACCACAAACAGACCACCACAAACAGACCACCACAAACAGACCACCACAAACTGACCACCGCAAACAGACCACCACATACTGACCACCACATACAGACCACCACATACTGACCACCACAAACAGACCACCACATACAGACCACCGCAACCAGACCACCACATACTGACCACCACATACTGACCACCACAAACAGACCACCACATACATGGTTGGTCTGCATCAGACTTCTAACTCAGGCCTTCTAATGTTCTGCTGCTGCTTTTAACACTAGTACAGACAATTATTCTGCAGAGTTTGCAGACCGGGTCGGGTGAGCCGGCTACTCTGGCATTTTAATCTGCTAACTGATCCAAAGGTCTCCTGACAATCAAATCATACAACAAAGATCAAAATAATGCGGCGGCGGGTTTGGTTCTGGAGACACTTCTGTCAAAGGTTACTGTATTCCGCGGGTCCAGCATGAGGCTCGGGCTGCAGCAGACGGACATGGAGATATTTTTTTATTTGTGGACTGACTGGAAGAGGCCTCACTGATGAGGTCCAACATGCAGGAGATCCGGTAGGACATACCAGAGGAAGAAGGAAGGCTGGGACGAGTGACGATGGGACATCAACAACAAACTGGCACAGGAGGGAATGCGAGCACTGACCGTAAAATTGAGGGACAGAAACAGTGAGACACAGCTGGATATGACGGACGATCACACAGGAGGCAGCAGAAATTAAACATAAACTAAAGAAAGGGAATAGAAGGTTTAACAGATGACAGAAACCAGCACAGGAAGTAAAAAGCTAATCAAAACAACAAGGAACAACATTTTTAAAGTAAAACAGGAAACAGAGCAGGACGATGTAAATAAACCTTCAAATCAAACCAGAGTAACAAAACAAAATAAAGCAAGAAATGTGTCTAAAAAAGGAAATATTCATTATAGCCTTCAAAATAAAATGAAAGAACTAATACTACATCAACCCTTCCTCATCGTCATCATCAAATACATGTTTTTACAACAAAACTCCCTCTCAGCTGTAACCTGACAGAACACTAAAACACTAAACAGTTTCTACGAAGATCCCTGCATTCAAACATGTTTACTTATTTTGGATTTGTTCTTAGGTAAGAAGAGAAATCTTGAAGAGCATTCCAGAGGGCTCCATTCTCCACCCCAATCACCACCTCCACCCACCCACGCACAAAACAACAGTGGACTACACAGAGGAGCATAGCAGGAATTATAAAAACAGGAACTGATCTTAGGAAACGCTGAGGCAGTAAAACCTTTTACATAAAACTATCAAAACATAAATATGTTTTATAGAAAAATAAAATGACAAAAATAGACAAATATTGAAACATAAAATTATAAAATTATAAAGTAAAAACTGACACTGAAAAGGAGAAACATAAATATGATAATAAGATAACATCACTGTTTGTTGTTGCAGGTACAGTAATTAATGAAACACACTTAATGATGATGAAGAGTAATTTTTATTTTCATCATAAATTATGGCTGCTCTGAGCTCCCATACAATCAACCTCCAGCAGCCCCTGCACACCAACACACACGTACACACCTACACACACACAAAGACACAAGTACACACCTACACACACACAAAGACACACGTACACACGTACACACACACAAAGACACACGTACACACGTACACACACACAGACACATACACACAGACAGACAAACACACACACACATAAAGACACGCACACACGTACACATGTACACACACACAGACACACACACACACACAAAGACACGCACACCCTGACACACATGCACACACACAGACACACACCCAACCAAACACACACACTGACACACGTACACACGTACACACACACACACACAGACACATACATACACACAGACAGACAAACACACGGACACAAAGACATGCACACACTGTCAAGCATGCATACACACAGACACACACCAAACCAAAGACACACATGCAAACACACACCAAACCAAAGACACACATGCACACACACACATGCACACACACTGACACACATACACACACACAGACAAACAGAAACACACACACACAGACACACAAAAAAAACAGACACACACACACACACACTCACACACACACTCCAGGACCTGATGATGGAGCCAACTGACGGGTTTCCCCAACACTCACTCATCCTGGTGTGGAGCCTCCTGCACCAACATCTCGTTTCTCCTGTTGCCTCTGCTGCTCCTTAAGCGCCCCCCCGCCCCCCCCTCCCCCCCTCTCCTCCTCCTCCTCCTCCCCCCTGCACCCCCAACACGCTTCCAGCTGAGTGCATAAATCAGGCGCCGCCGCTGCTGGGAGCTGGAGAGGCACACACGCGCTTCACGCCGTCGCGGCTCGTCGCTGCAGCCGGTGCACCGGAGGCAGCAGCTCCTTCCATCCCACGGACACGAAATGGCGTGATCCTCTGCGTGTCTGCGTGTCCGTCCGTGTCGCCACGGATTGCTGCAGTGCCGTTTCTCCAGGTGTCGTGTGTGTGTGTGAGTGAGTGTGTGTGTGAGTGTATTCTCTCCGGACGTGGACTAAGCCGTGGGAGCAGACTGATGTCACACCGGAGGAGAGGGGGCATCTCTGAGCTGGATTCGGTGGAGGATGCTGCGGCAGGTGATTCACAGAGGGCTCAAGGCTTCCTTCTACTGGCTCGGCTTGTTCGTTAGCAGACACCCGGTTTTCTTCCTCACCGTCCCCGCTGTCCTCACCATCATCTTCGGATCCACCGTGCTGAGCCGATTCAAGCCGGAGACTGACCTGGAGGTCCTGGTCGCCCCCACTCACAGCCTGGCCAAGATCGAGCGGAGTCTGGCCAACAGCCTGTTCCCCGTCGACCAGTCCAAGCACAAGCTCTACTCGGATCTGCACACCCCCGGTAGATACGGCAGGCTCATCCTGCTGGCCAGGTCCGGGGGGAACATCCTGGAGCTGGCGGACCAGGTTCTGCAGGTCCACAAGCAGGTGCTGGATTTGAGCGTCAATTACAAGGGGTTTAATTACACGTTCGCGCACCTCTGCGTGCTGAGCCACCGGGAAAAGCGCTGCCTGCTGGATGACGTCATCACCATCTTTGAGGACATCAGGCTGGCTGTGCTGTCCAACAGCACCTTCCACAAGGTGCCCGTCAGCTACCCCAACACCACCTTAAAGGTGAGCTTTATTTTTGCTGCAGCTTCTCCTGCATGCATGCATGCCCCCACCACCCCCCTTCCACCAACAGCAGGATGTGTGATGCAGCAGGGGAACAGACTGCTGTGATTTCTGAATGGACTTAGCGAAGGGGTGGGATGGGGGTGGGGGCGGGGGGCTGCAGATTGCTCCATAAATCAACTAGAGAGGGAACCCTGAGCAGACAGATACCCCCCACCCCCACCTCATCAATTTATGGGCCGCATGTAGAACCTCTTCTCTTAAAGACACGCACACAAACGCTCTCTCTCTCACACACACAGGCACACACACATTATCTGTTTCTCTCTCCCTCTCGCTCACTTTCACTCTCTCTCTCTCTCTCTCTCTCTCTCACACACACACACACACACATTATGTGTTTCTTACACAAACACACTCTCATACAAACACACAAACATTATGTCTCTCTTTCTCTCTCACACACACACACATTGTCCCTCTCTCTCTCTCAAACAAACTGACTCACATTCTCTCATCGATCTCTCTCACACACACACAAAAACACACACACATTCTCTCTCTCTCTTTCTCTCTCTCACACAAACTAAAACACACACACATTCTCTCTCTCTCTTTCTCTCTCTCACACAAACTAAAACACACACACACATTCTCTCTCTCTCAGACACAAACACACAGACACATTCTCTCTCGCTCTCTCTCACACACACAAAAACACACACACACATTCTCTCTCGCTCTCTCTCACACACACAAAAACACATACATGTTTCCCCCTCTCTCTCTCTCTCTTTCTCTCTCACACACAAACTCACAGACACACACACGTTTTCTCTCTCTCTCTCTCTCTCTCTCACACACATTTTCTCTCTGTCTCTCTGTCTCTGTCTCACTGTCTCTCACTGTCTCTCTCTCTCACGCACACACACACACATTTTCTCTGTCTCTCACACACACAAACACACACACACATCCTCTCTGTCGCAATCACACACACCCACACAAACACACGCACACAAACACACATTCTCTCTCTCAATCACACACACACACAAACACACATTCTCTCTCTCTCTCGATCACACACACAGACACACACAAAAACATTTTCTCTCTCAATCACACACACACACAAACACAAATTCTCTCTCTCTCTCACTGTCTCTCACATGGTCCTCTATCACACTGGTGAGAGAGGACATGTGATAGAGGAAGATGGAGACCTGATCTACTGAGGAAGAGGAAGATAATTGAAATAATTCTGTATTGCAGTAGAATAACTTCACAAACCTTCAGATCTGTGGAACCAGACACTTCAATGTCAAGCGTTTGTTAAGTTGGTATTTAGTGAACGCTAGTTTTAAGGGAGGGTTCAGGGCCTGGACTCCCTCTGACTTCCTTTAGTTTGTGAAACTTAAAACTTTGATGCATTTGTATCTATTGATTATTATTGTTTTAGTTTTTTGTTTGGAGACACTCTGCTCTTCCTGTCTGGAGGATTTGTCTCCAATGATTGAATCTATCCAAACGTTTCTCGCTACGGAAATGTTCTGATGTTTTTAGAATTTTAAAAGTTCCATATATTTCTTTAAATTCATCAAATGGATCTTCTGTTTAAATATGGAATAAACATGGAGTGGAAGAAAAGACGGATGCATCTGGTGGTTCTGGCAGTCGATCTGACCCGTTACAGCAGAAACCATGAGTAATGTAAACAGTAACTAAGATGTCAGAGATTGGTCGATGACGTCAGATGACATCGTTTGACATTTCATCTGCTCTTTTGATCAAAATTGATCAAACAAGGAACATGATCGACATAAGAACAAATGTGTACAACGTAAAAACAAACTGTTCGATATAAAAGCAAAGTTGTACAATGTAAAAAACTCCAAACGTGATCAAACGTGAAAAACTTCATCTCAGGTTTAACAAACCAAGAGTTTCCCTCATCTCAGGTTTAACAAACCCAGAGTTTCCCTCATCTCAGGTTTAACAAACCCAGAGTTTCCCTCATCTCAGGTTTAACAAACCCACAGTTTCCTTCATCTCAGGTTCAACAAACCCACAGTTTCCTTCATCTCAGGTTTAACAAACCCACATTTTCCTTCATCTCAGGTTTAACAAACCCAGAGTTTCCCTCATCTCAGGTTTAACAAACCCAGAGTTTCCCTCAGCTCAGGTTCAACAAACCCAGAGTGCTGGGTGATGCTCTCTAACTGACAGACGGCCGGACAAAGTCATCGTTCTTGTCTTCTGATATTTATAATATAATATATATTCTGATGAGAGCGTGTGGCAGCTCTGAGCTTCCGTAGCTCTGATTGAATCATGTCATACTTGTAAAAGGGAGAGCGGCGGGATTACTGCCTGATCTTCTTCTATCTCCAATAATGATCTGATGTCTGACAAGATGAGGCTCCTCCTCCATACATGAGGACACTGGAATTGAATTAAGTTATTGGACAGTTTTGGTGGCAATGTCAGGTGAAGGTCTTTGTTGGTCACGCCCCCATTCTTTTTAATAAATCATAAAATGTGAGGAGAGAGCGGAGAAAACAAGATAACACCGGAACGTCTCTGATGGTTTAAGAGCTGCAGGAGATGAGCTGGGATTGGACCGGGGACGGCTATTAACCAGCGCCCCCCCAGGACGCGGCAGTAATAAAGCGTCCTGCGGGACGTGTCTCCTCAAACATGCCGACGGTTGGCTTTAAGTCATTAACTTTAATCACTCAGACTTGTTAAAATGAAAAAAGATTTCTCTACATTTGTCCTATTTTAAATGATGGAGGAGGTGACCGGCGTCCAAGGAGGCGGGATCTTTTATTAAACATGCTTCAATTAAACTGTATTTTCTCAGAACACTTATTTTGGTCGCTGTTTACGACTTAAATCAAACACTCACATTTTATGGGTAAATTTGTTATTACAAGACGCAGATGATGAAGATGATGGACTAAAGATGAAGGTGCGTCACTGTGATATCGGCAACATGTGACTGATTGGATCAGCTGATATCTGACAGGTGGAGGAAATGAAGGCTAAACAAGTGAGAAACAAGCGAGAGAGGTTGGAATGACAGATAATAACCGGCTTTTACTCCAGCTGCATTTATCAACTACAGCTTTTAACAGGAGCCATAAAAGTGGAATAAAATTCAGTTTGGTCCATCCTCCTCTATCTCTATGGAAGATTTTCGTCTACCTCTACGGACCATCCTCCTATGTCGCTATAGACCATCACAAAACACACACACACAAACACACACACACACACACACACAAACACACACACTAAAACACACACAAACTGACACAAACACGGAAACACACACAAACACACACAAACACACAAACACACACAAACACACAAACACACACAAACACACAAACACACACACACACACACAAACACACACAAACACACACAAACACACACACACACACACAAACACACACAAACACACACACACACACAAACACACACAAACATGCAAACACACACAAACACACAAACACACAAACACACACAAACACACACACAAACACACACACACACAAACACACAAACACAAACACACACACTAAAACACACACAAACTGACACAAACACGCAAACACACACAAACACACACAAACACACAAACACACAAACACACACAAACACACAAACACACACACACACACACACACACACAAACACACACAAACACACACAAACACACACACAGACACACAAACACACACAAACACACACACACACACAAACACACACAAACACGCAAACACACACAAACACACAAACACACAAACACACACAAACACAAACACACACAAACACACACACACACACGTGATTTGTATATATTACCTGGTTACCATGGTTACGTGTCAGTGGATGGGATATATTACCTGGTTACCATGGTTACCTCTCAGTGGGTGGGATACATTACCTGGTTACCATGGTTACCTCTCAGTGGGTGGGATACATTACCTGGTTACCATGGTTACCTTTCAGTGGGTGGGATACATTACCTGGTTATCATGGTTACCTGTCAGTGGGTGGGATACATTACCTGGTTATCATGGTTACCTGTCAGTGGGTGGGATACATTACCTGGTTACCATGGTTACCTGTCAGTGGGTGGGATACATTACCTGGTTACCATGGTTACCTGTCAGTGGGTGGGATACATTACCTGGTTACCATGATTACCTGTCAGTGGGTGGGATATATCCTGCACCGGTTGAACATTTTTCCTCAATTTGATGTTGGGAGTAGATATAATGGACCAGCATGGAGATCTGAGTGACAAGGGCCAAATTGTGATGGCTAAAGGACTGGGTCAGAACATTCCCAGGAGTGCAGGTACTCCTGGTCTGTTGGGGTTCAAACCAGGTGATATTCTCGCCACTACACAGTAATCTTTCATTTTGTTAAAGCGAGTTAACAAAAGCTAACCCATCTCATCCTCTCTGGTCTCTGCAGAAGGTTTGTTAGAGCCTCACCTTGGAAACATCCTAGTCTTACTTCAGACACCCCTCAGGCTGTTGTTGGTGTTTTCCTCCTGAAAGACTCAGACTGGTTCTGATCGACCCAGTTGCTGTTCCCACTCAACACATCACTGTTCTGAACAATTCTTCAAGCTCAATCACTTTATGTCCTCCTGTTGTCCCTGGAACAACTCGATTGTTCTTCATAATGAGATGAATTCAGTCGTTAGAGCCTGAGCGGACCGTCATGTCTGTCCACAGCTGCTCTACACTGTAAATAAATCCAAATCATTTACAGCAGCTCATGAAAAGTCAAGCAATCATGTTCCTCATCTGTGATTATCATTACATGTACGAACAGTTACCTTCCTTTTTCATTGTAATGTGTCACATTACTTTACCGTATTACTACGAGCAGGATTTCTTTATTGTACGATACTCATTGGCGTACTGTTATTCTCAGGTACTGCTTTGTATTTTCATCTTTTACACATTATTCTTTTACATTTTCACCTGTTTGATCTTCTATTGTCTTTACTAACTTCTGTTTTTGTAATTTTGGAGCAGAATTATCTTATCTTATCTTTGTGCTCCTTTTTTCAAAAGGTATTTATAAAATAGATAATATTCAGAATAACTGGTGCTTTTACTTTTTGAATTTCAAACAGTGGTTATGAGATTAAGAGAAAGTTGAATGGTCTAAGTTCAAGAACACAGAAGGAAGCGGCTGCCACTCAACACTTTGTGATTGGGAGAAATTCTCAGCATTTTATTTTTGAACTTTGTAACTTAATCCAAGTATTTGATTTGAGCATGAAAGTTTCGATTTCTCCAAACTGTAGAATTTTAATGATCTCTTTCAAAAGAAGAAAAAACAGTAGTAAAATCTTGGCTGTTTTACTTAATACAAAAAAAATGTTTACAACAAAACATTTGACTTTCCAGGATTGTTTGAAAACAAGTCGGCCCTTTGGGCTCAAAGGGTCGACATAAATCTTTAAATAGTGTAGCCGGACTAAAACCAGGAACATTTATCTTGATTCAAAGATAAATATTTTAGACTGTTCAACAGCAGTAAATGTGAGTCCCTTCATCTTGAAATGAGGCTTCATATGAGACAATATATCTTTAAACAAGAACATTTACCTCAATCCAAGGAAAGATTTGAGAATGATCTTCTCCAAATGGAGGAAAAGAGATGTTGATTAAACAGCTGATGATGATGATGGTGGTTCCAGTTTCCAGCACGAACCAACTCAGAACCAAGAATAAAATCTCCCTAAGGAGTTTTAATCCTTGACTAAGATCCTTGAAAAGCAAAGAGGAGAAACCATCCACCATAGAAACCGACTACTGAGGAGAAACATCTACTCACACATGAAATAAACGTGTAAGATATTTCATCTCGCTTAGATTCAAGTTTTTACAGTTCTCTGTTTACTGGCCGGTGTACAGAGAACTTATGGGTCCAAGGAATTCAATCAATCCGTAAGACGTATGATGGGGTTGGAAAAAGATCTCTCCTCTGTAAAAAGGAAAATCTGTGACATCAATGGTCAACTGTCCGCGTTCTTCATTTCCCTTATCTCTTCTCCTCCACAGGATGGCCGGGTGTCCTTCATCGGCCACCAGCTGGGCGGCGTCTCCTTCTCACCGAACAGCCGCGACCAGCAGGTCAAATTTGCCCGTGCCGTTCAGATCACTTACTACCTCCGGAACCATGGACCCGTGGTGCAGGACATCATCGCAGAGCGCTGGGAAAGTGAATTCTGCGCCTTGGTCAACCGGCTGTCCACGGCTGAGGTCCCCCACGCCACCGACCAGCTCCACATCCAGTCTCTCACCTCCTTCAGCCTGTGGAGGGACTTCCACCAGACTGGGATTCTGGCCAAGGGGGAGGTGCTGGTCAGCCTGGTGCTAGTGCTGCTGGCTGCTACCATCTCGAGCTCTATGAGGGACTGCCTGAGGGGGAAACCGTTCCTGGGCCTCCTGGGAGTGCTGACCATCTCCATCGCCAACGTGACCGCAGCAGGGATCTTCTTCATATCGGACGGGAAGTTCAACTCAACGCTCCTGGGGATCCCGTTCTTCGCCATGGGTGAGTGGGACTGACGGCACTTCATGGTGGAGGGGCTTCTCAGGGGTTTGGGATGACGTTGAATTGATTGGGGAGGGGGTTGGCAGAATAAAGCTGTGCTTTTCCTCAGCAGGCTTAGTTTAGTCTTTAGTTTAAACAGGTGGTCACATACGGTCCCCCATTCCTTCGCTCAGAGTGACTCCAGGACCAGCATGACAGATATCAACGTCTTGATTCCTGTCCAAGATCTATGACATCATTCTGACTAGACTAAACTCAATTTAAGATATCTAATAAGAACTGTGTAGATAGCTTGAGTCGGATTTACGGCTAGTCAAAATTATGTTGGTGGGTTCACAGTGGGTCTGCACCAAGGATGGGCTCTGAGCCCCTTCTGGTTTGCTATGGTGATGGACATTCAGGCAGTCAGGCAGGAGTCCACAGAGGCAGGAGTCTCTGTGGACTATGATGTTGGTGGAGGACATTGTGATCAGTAGTGAGAGCAGGGAGCCGGTGGAGGACAACCTGGAGAGGTGGAGGTATGCGCCGGAGACATTGCAGATATTACTGAATGAATACCCAGTTTAGTGAAAAAACTTTTAAATGGCGCTGAGACCTGCAGGAGGCTTTATGGAGACCTGCAGGAGTAGTCATGGAGATCAGAAGGAGGAGTCATGGAGACCTGCAGGAGTAGTCATGGAGATCAGAAGGAGGAGTCATGGAGACCTGCAGGAGGCTTCATGGAAACCTGCAGGAGGCTAAATGGAGTCACTGTCATTCATCTTACAGAAACTTTTTTCCGAGGACTAAATATCAGGAAGGAGTTTTTTGCAGAGGTGGATACATTTCTCAGATCCATTACTGTAGTAAAAGTACTCATACCACACTAGTAGGAGTATTCTCAGTGGAATTTGCTTGCAGTATGGAAGTGAAAGTACTCATAGTGCAGTATTCCTCTCAGTGTTCTTGGATTATTTTGGATTACTATCACAGACAAGGTTGAGGTAATGTGATTATTTTCTCTGCTGTTAAAAAGTTGAATCAAGTTTGTCAGTTTTCACCTTTCATAATTCAAGACGTTTTGTCAGTTTAATTCTTTAGTTCTGTAGTTTTCTGATGAAGTAGCAGAAGATCTGACACAAACATATGAGGACATAAAAAAGTTATCTGAGAAGTAACTTGGAAAGTAGCGAGTAACTACAGCAGCCAGACGAATGTACAAGAGTAGTACCAGTACCAGATCTCAATGCAACTTAAATGAATGAATCTGGCAGTTTGGAGCTCTGAGCTCAGAGACTGGACCTGAAGAACCAGCATGAAGCTGGACCTGAGGTGTTTGATGTACATCAGACTTTATAAATGAAAGTAAATGTTTTCATATAAAAGTTGATTCATTATTTTATTACAGGGTTGCAGTGTGTCTAAGGTCTGCCGCCCATCATTTCCATTTTCCTTCACTTCTTTTAAGATTTTGTTTTTATTGACATCCAGAAAAAGAATCCCAGCCAACAAACAAGCTTGAAGCTTTGATCTCGTATCGATCGATTTAGAGCCGTTCATCAAAACAAGTGAATAAAGTTACAACCTATGATTCTTCCAGATCAAACGGGATGTCCTTCAGCAAAAAAAAACAACATTGATAAATATTAATATAACATATTTTTAATAAAATCATTCTAAACCAACTTCAAACTTCACTCCCATCAGGTTCTGCAGATGTTTGAGTTCTGAGGTCGTTTCTAAGGTCACATTAACCTAATACACTGTAAAATAGAATACGTTGCCGGGCGTTCAGTGCCTGTAGTGACTAGAACCTACCAAAGTGTTCTGAGGAAAGACCACCATGGAGTGAAGTCCAGTCCGCGTTGACTGAGCCCACAGAAGATCTACTGAAGAACTTCATGCTGGTTCCTATGTTTTGGCAGCAGAGGGTAATGGGCAGGTGGTTGCAATGTTACGGCTGATAAGCGAATGCATGAGAGAGGTTCTCAAGGATTAGGTTTGTCGTATAAACAATAAACAAAATGAAAGAATGTCCGATTGATCCTCTGAAGTCAAAGAATGACAAATAAAACACCACAACATTTTATGTCCGTTGTTAAAAACCCATGTCCTCCTCTCCAATGGAAAATGAGCAATCAGCAGAAAATCAGCAGAAGATCACCCCCAGAATCCCCCACCCCCCTCTTCAGACACGGTATTTTGCGTTTCCTCTGCAGCGTCTCTCCTCACATGTTCTCTCTCTGCTCCCCTGAGCTTCTGGATCCCTGGGGCTTTGGTGCAGGTTCTGCTGCAGGCCGGCGGACAGAACTCAAGTTTAAGTAAGACTCCAGAACAGAAGGTGAGATTAGCTCCCTGTGACCTAGAGGCAGGGGAGGAGGCGGAGGAGGGGAGGCATTGGGGGAGGTGTGATGGGGGTGGGGTAGTAGGAGAGGCAAAGTCAAGGAGAAAAGAGCGAGGAGTAAACATTTTTGTGATATAGAGGAGGAGAGGCTACAGAGGAGGAGGAGGTAGGAGAAAGTGATGGAGAGAGGGAGGAGGAGGAGGGGGAGGGAGAGTGAGATGGAGAGGACTTGATTAAGTCGGAATTGCCATGTGACAAGATCTCAGAGACAGCAGATGTCCAACCTCCTCCAGGGAGGTCCTGACAGAGACACACCCCCATCACTGTATCAGCGCCACATCAGGCCAGAGGTGAGAACTGATGTCGGACAGCAGCGCAGCGCCCACTGTTGGTGGGTTTGTTTATAATTCAAAGACTGAATAACTTTATATAAAGATATACTGTGATATTAAGACTGAAAACCTGGTTACCATGGTGAACTTACAGTAGATGGGATATATTATGTAGTTACCATGGTAACCTGTCATTGGGTGGGATATTTTTCCTGGTTTTGGGATATTCTGCAAACCATCCACCACCACCTTGTTCCTGGCTCAGACTAGCTCAGTGTCGGCTGTAACATCTGACTGAGAAGAAGGAAGAGAGATTTTATTAGAGTAAGATGATTCTTCTTTTGAAAGAAAAATAAGATACATTCATCATGGTTTATTTGTCTGTCATCTGTCTGTCTGTCTGTCGTCGCTCTCTCTCGCTCTGTCTGTCTGTCTGTCTGTCTGTCTGTCTGTCATCTCTCGCTCTCTCTGTTTATCTGTATGTTTGTATGTCTGTCTGTCTGTCTGTCTGTCTGTCTGTCTGTCTGTCTGTCTGTCTGTCTGTCTGTCTCTCTCTGTTTGTCTGTATGTCTGTGTGTGTGTCTGTCTGTCTGTCTGTCTGTCGTCTCTCTCTCTGTCTGTTTGTTTGTATGTCTGTCTGTCTGTCATCTCTCTCTCTCTCTATGTTTATCTGTATGTTTGTCTGTATGTCTGTCCGTCGTCTCTCTCTCTCAGTTTGTCTGTATGTTTGTCTGTCGTCTCTCTCTCTCTCTGTTTGTCTGTATGTCTGTGTGTCTGTCTGTCTGTCATCTCTCTCTTTGTCTGTATGTCTGTCTGTCATCTCTCTCTCTGTTTGTCCGATTGTCTGTCTGTCTGTGTGTCGTCTCTCTCTCTCTCTTTGTCTGTCTGTCTGCCTTCTTCTCTGATGGTCTGTCTGTCCTTCTACCTGTCTGCCTGTCTGTCGTCTCTCACTCTCTCCCTGTCTGTCTGTCTGTCTGTCTGTTTCTATTTTTACAGTTGCAGAAATACTGATGGATGGGTTTCCATGAAATGTTATCATAGGAGCGTCTACTTTGGGTTCTATTGAGTCGTGGCAGAGGTTTACGTTCACTTAGTGGTTTCTAGTGGCTTTGTTGAAGTTCTGCTCCTACAGTGCATCAAGGTCCTTCAGCTGGAAGCAGCTTTTGATTCTTGGTCTCCCACCATCTCCTCCTCTGACATCCTGCTGAAACTCATCTGTTATTCTGTCACAACAGTCCAGCTGATGTCTTCCCAGCAGCATTAAACTTAATAGCCAGACATGAAGAAGTGAAAAACGACTGAAGAAAATCTCAATTATGCCATTTTCCCTTCACGTCAACTTAGAACCTCTCATTTATAGTTATAGTAATTAGGCAAGTAAGACAAGGCCCAACAGTCTAAAACATCAAGGAAACAAGGCCACTTAGTGAAAAACATCAAAGTAATAAGACCCAACAGTCTAGAACATCATAGGAACAAGGTCCAAAAGTGTAAAACATCAAAGGAACATGGCCCAAGAGTCTGAAACATCAAAGGACCAAGGCCCCACAGTGTAAAACATGAGAGAAACAAGGCACAAAGGTGGAAAACATCAAATCAACAAAGCCAAACAGTAACCTGGATTATGGAGAAATCCTGCCCCAAATAAACATCAAAGGATCAAAGGCAGCAAAGGCCATATTGTGACATTACTATTCCAAACGGCTTATTACTTTATTCTATTTTAAACGCCGTAAGACAGGAATATTCACCTATATGTCAACTTCAGACACGCCAAAACCTCCCTCTTGGTACAATTTCATGCAAATCCTTCCCATGGCTTCTCCATAATCTTGTTCAACAACAAACAGACAAACAAACAAACAAAATACAGTCAAATGCACGGAGTGCTTGTGTGGACCAATTTGTTTGTTGATTTTTCTTCAAACAAACTGAAGCAAATTTAATTTTTTTTAATTTCAGCCGAAAGTCCAGAGTAACAAAGTAAACAGTCAGTCTGTCCATCAACAGCGTCACTGTGTCTTTCAGTTACTGTCCCTCTGAAACCTTTGTGCTGTTTTTGACACCCAAAGACTATCGTCCAACCAGAATCTTTATTGTGGTTCCTATCAAAGAGGAACTTCCGCTTCTGATTGTGTGGAAGTTGTTTTGGTGTTCCTGTCTGCCGTCATCAATGCTGACGATACGATACAACTGTTGTCTCTTTACATCTTTGGGCAGTTGAGCTGAAGAACTTTCCTTCCAGACTAAACTGGATTGAAACCCGATCCGGGTAAGAGGAAGAGATGGATGAGTGGATGGATTATGTATGTGTGTGTCTATGTGTGTGTGTATGACTGTGTGAGTAGGTGTGTGTGTATGTGTGTGTGTATGACTGTGTGAGTATGTGTGTGTGTATGACTGTGTGAGTATGTGTGTGTATGTGTGTGTGTATGACTGTGTGAGTATGTGTGTGTGTATGTGAGTGTCAGAGTGTGTGCGCGCATGTTCGTGTACGTGTGTATGTGTGTGCGTTGTGTGTTTGTTAGTTTGTGTGCGTGTTTATGAGTTTGTGTGAGTTTGTGTGTGTGTATGTGTGTGAGTATGTTTGTGAGTATGTCTGTGTGAGTATGTCTGTGTGAGTATGTGTGTGTGTATGTGTGTGTGTATGTGTGTGTGTTTGTGTATGTGTGTATGTGTGTGTGTATGACTGTGTGAGTATGTGTGTGTGTATGTGAGTGTCAGAGTGTGTGCGCGCATGTTCGTGTACGTGTGTATGTGTGTGCGTTGTGTGTTTGTTAGTTTGTGTGCGTGTTTATGAGTTTGTGTGAGTTTGTGTGTGTGTATGTGTGTGAGTATGTTTGTGTGTGTGTGAGTATGTCTGTGTGAGTATGTCTGTGTGAGTATGTGTGTATGTGTGTATGTGTGTATTTGTGTGTGTATGTGTTTGTGTGTGTGTATGTGTGTGTGACTATGTGTGTGTATGTGTGTGTTCATGTGTGTGTGTATGTGTGTGTGAGTATGTGTGTGTATGTGTTTGTGTGTGTGTATGTGTGTGTGAGTATGTCTTTGTGTGTGTGTATGTGTGTGTGAGTATGTGTGTATGTGTGTGTGCATGGTTGTGTGTTTGTGTGTGTGTGTGTATGTGTGTGTGAGTATGTGTGTGTGTATGTGTTTGTGTGTGTATGTGTGTGTGTATGACTGTGTGAGTATGTGTGTGTATGTGTGTGTGTATGACTGTGTGAGTATGTGTGTGTGTATGTGAGTGTCAGAGTGTGTGCGCGCATGTTCGTGTACGTGTGTATGTGTGTGCGTTGTGTGTTTGTTAGTTTGTGTGCGTGTTTATGAGTTTGTATGAGTTTGTGTGTGTGTATGTGTGTGAGTATGTTCGTGTGTGTGTGAGTATGTCTGTGTGAGTATGTCTGTGTGAGTATGTGTGTGTATGTGTGTGTGTATGTGTGTGTGTTTGTGTATGTGTGTATGTGTGTGTGTATGTGTGTGTGTGTATGTGTGTGTGTGTATGTCTGTGTGTGTATGTGTGTGTGTTTGTGTATGTGTGTATGTGTGTGTATGTGTGTGTGTATGTGTGTGTGTGTGTGTATGTGTGTGTGTGAGTATGTGTGTGTGTACGTGTGTGTGAGTATGTGTTTGTGTGTGTTTGTGTATGTGTGTATGTATGTGTGTGTATGTGTGTGTGAGTATGTGTGTATGTGTGTGTGTTTGTGTATGTGTGTATGTGTGTGTGTTTGTGTATGTGTGTATGTGTGTGTATGTGTGTGTGTATGTGTGTGTGTGAGTATGTGTGTGTGAGTATGTGTTTGTGTGTGTTTGTGTATGTGTGTGTGTGTGTATGTGTGTGTATGTGTGTGTGAGTATGTGTGTATGTGTGTATGTGTGTATTTGTGTGTGTATGTGTGTGTATGTGTGTGTGTATGTGTGTGTATGTGTGTGTGAGTATGTGTGTATGTGTTTGTGTTTGTGTATGTGTGTGTGACTATGTGTGTGTATGTGTGTGTGCATGTGTGTGTGTTTGTGTGTGTGTATGTGTGTGTGAGTATGTGTGTGTATGTGTTTGTGTGTGTGTACGTGTGTGTGAGTATGTGTGTGTGTATGTGTGTGTATGTGTGTATGTGTGTATTTGTGTGTGTATGTGTTTGTGTGTGTGTATGTGTGTGTGACTATGTGTGTGTACGTGTGTGTGCATGTGTGTGTGTTTGTGTGTGTGTATGTGTGTGTGAGTATGTGTTTGTGTGTGTGTATGTGTGTGTGAGTATGTGTGTATGTGTGTGTGCATGGGTGTGTGTTTGTGTGTGTGTGTGTATGTGTGTTTGAGTATGTGTGTGTGTATGTGTTTGTGTGTGTGTATGTGTGTGTGTATGACTGTGTGAGTATGTGTGTGTGTATGAGTGTTAGAGTGTGTGCGCGCATGTTCGTGTACGTGTGTATGTGTGTGCGTTGTGTGTTTGTTAGTTTGTGTGCGTGTTTATGAGTTTGTGTGAGTTTGTGTGTGTGTATGTGTGTGAGTATGTTTGTGTGTGTGTGAGTATGTCTGTGTGAGTATGTGTGTGTGTATGTGTGTGTATGTGTGTGTGTTTGTGTATGTGTGTATGTGTTTGTGTATGTGTGTGTTTATGTGTGTGTATGTGTGTGTGAGTGTGTGTGTGTATGTGTGTGAGTATGTTTGTGTGTGTGTGAGTATGTCTGTGTGAGTATGTCTGTGTGAGTATGTCTGTGTGTGTATGTGTGTATGTCTGTGTGTATGTGTTTGTGTGTGTGTATGTGTGTGTGACTATGTGTGTGTATGTGTGTGTGCATGTGTGTGTGTTTGTGTGTGTGTATGTGTGTGTGAGTATGTGTGTGTATGTGTGTGTGCATGTGTGTGTGTGTTTGTGTGTGTGTGTATGTCTGTGTGTTTGTATGTGTTTGTGTAAATGTGTGTTTGTGTGTGTGAGTGTGTGTTCGGAGCAACAATGGTTTACTTTTACCACAGCAATAATTGGGATTGAAATATCCTCCTCCTCCTCCTCCTCTTCTACTCCTCCTTGTCAGACAGCTGAAGAAAAATAGGACATTGAGTTTTGCATCCATCAGCATTCAGACGTTGGTTTCCTGTAAAGCTGATTAGCATTGAGCGGCAGCAACGCCGCCGGCCTTCTTCTCCTCTGCTGCTGCATGTTCACTTTATCATGGATTCAAGCAGCTGCTCTGTCCACACCAGGATGGACCTCTCTGTCCACACCAGGATGGACCTCTGTGTCCACACCAGGATAGACCTCTGTGTCCACACCAGGATGGACCTCTCTGTCCACACCTGGATGGACCTCTGTGTCCACACCAGGATAGACCTCTGTGTCCACACCAGGATGGACCTCTCTGTCCACACCAGGATGGACCTCTCTGTCCACACCAGGATGGACCTCTCTGTCCACACCTGGATGGACCTCTGTGTCCACACCAGGATAGACCTCTGGGTCCACACCAGGATGGACCTCTCTGTCCACACCTGGATGGACCTCTGTGTCCACACCAGGATAGACCTCTGGGTCCACACCAGGATGGACCTCTCTGTCCACACCTGGATGGACCTCTGTGTCCACACCGGGATGTATCTGTCTAGCTAATGTAATATTTATTTATCTGGAAAGGGTCTCTGAGATTAGAAATCTATTTTAGAAGAGCATCCTGACCTTATTTCTTTATCCATGTACTTATTTCACATAGTTTCTTAAGTTTTTATTTTTTCAACCTTTCAGTTGTATAAACATTCTATGCTTGTTTTGAAGTTCAACCGTTGATTTATTCAACCGCTGATCAATCTCATTTTGAACTTCATCTTCCTGGTAGTAGGAAGTGTGTCTCAGAATAAACAGTGATATTCAAAAAGCCATATTACATTCCTCTTGTTAGCGTAAATGTCTACGTCTTCATTTCAGAAACATCTTCCTGAAAGTAACTTCAAATCAAATCTGTTGTTATTTAGGAAAATGGACTCAAATTGACCGACATCAGTTCAGTTCAAGTTTATTTGTCCCAGACGGGCAATTTGTTTAGCAACATAGTGCGTTGAGATAAAGAGACAAACACGAATAAGTTAAACTCAGCAGCAATACTACTATACATTAAAATGTGCATATGTACATATATACACCACACATGTACATATCCATACATATATATATATATACACATATACACCACACATGTATATATCCATACATATATATATATATATATATATATATATATATATATATATACAGACAACACATATCCATATCCATACATATATATATATATATATATATACATATAGACAACACATATACATATCCATACATATATATATGTACATATACACCACACATGTACATATCATACATATATATATACACATATACACCACACATGTACATATCCATACATATATATATATATACACATATAGACAACACATATACATATCCATACATATATATATATATATATACACATATACACCACACATGTACATATCCATACATATATATATATATATATACACATATACACCACACATGTACATATCCATACATATATATATATACACATAGTCCACACATATACATATCCATACATATATATGTACATGTAAGCACCACACATGTACATATATACATACATATATATACATATAGACCACACATATACATATATACATACATATATATGTACATGTAAACACCACACATGTACATATATACATACATATATGTACACATATAGACCACACATATACATATATACATACATATATATGTACATGTAAACACCACACATGTACATATATACATACATATATATACATACAGACCACACATATACATACATATATATACGGGACCCAGTGAGTATGTCCGTCTGTCAGTAACAGCTTTTTGCCCGGGGCAAATATCATAAACACCAATCAGACATACATTAATACCAAAAGTGGTTCCTTTTGATGTTTTGGACACATTTAAGTTACTGAATTTTCCATTAGACCATGTGTTTTTAGGTTGACACATATCCAGAAGATTATTATATATATTATGGCCGTACTGTACCGGTGATCTTCAGAGAGCTCTGGTAGAACAAACGAGTTCCAAAATTATTCAGTTGCTCAGGAGATTAATGTGATGGGTTCAAATTCTTTGCTATAATGCACCTTCACCAGCTTCTCCACAGAAGTATTCTAAAAGGGTCCGGGACATGTATGAGAGCAGCAGTAGTAAGGGGAAAGCTTTCACAGATTGGGGTGAGAGCAGCTCTGCTGGATGGTTTGGAGACGGTGGTTCTGACCAACGTTTCTAATGAGTGGAATCATTGATGTGGATTTCCTCTGCCTCCCTCCACCTCCTCTGGACCGGCTGACACTAACTTATTGATTTGCAGCGTTGCTTAATAAAAGTAAAAGCAGGAAGAGACATGGAGCCGACTCATTACACGGACCAATCCTTTAAAGTTAATTAGCTTTTTTCTTACGGCAGGCGGGGGTGAATTTATAATACTGCGGAGGTTAGCCCCCCCTCTAGTTTCTCTCTCCACCTGCAATGTTGGAGACAACCGCTTCACCCGCACTGAAATATTTACATGCTGGAGGAACACAACATTTGGTCATGAACCAAATGTCCCCACAGATGACGGACACACACGTCACCTGTGGGGTCCCCCAGGGATCAGTCCTTGGCCCCATTCTCTTCATACTTTACATGCCGTGGCCGTGTCATCAGTCGATATGGTCTCTCATTCCATCGCTACGCTGATGACAGGCAAATCTACGTAAAAACTGACACGTTCCTCCACATCTTCTCCATCTTCATCGTCATCATCATCTCCCCTGTCAACTCTCCACGCTTGTCTGGAGGAGATGAAGGTGTGGATGAAAAACAACTTTCTCCAGTTGAACAGCTCCAAAACCGAAGCCATTTTAATTGGCGCCCGACATCAGACCCGGTCTTCCTCCAGAACCACCACCACCTTCTCTGGTCACGACATTCCCCTCTCTTCATCAGTCACCCAATTCGGCGTAAGATTTGACCCTCAACTCAATTTTGAGTCCCACATCAAACACATCTGAAGATGACTTTCATCATCTCAGATATATTTCCAAACTCCGTTTCTTCCTTCACTTCACTGTCTTTACATCTCCACCAGGATTGATTATAAGATCTCTCTCTTCACTCACCAGTGTATCCATGACAACGTACCCCCCTACCTGAAAGAACTACTCACCCCACTGACCTCAACACCACCTCCTCCTTCACCCCACTGATCTCAACACCGCCTCCTCCTTCACCCCAGTGACCTCAACACCACCTCCTCCTCCGCCCCACTGACCTCAACACCACCCCCCTACCCACTCATACGGCCCCCTCCACCCCCGGACTAATCTCAGTACCATGGGTGATCGGGCCTTCTGTTCTGGTGCCCCTCGTCCCTGGAATGCCCTCTCTGATCTCTCTGAGTCGTTTTTGATGAGGGCGCCAAAAACGACTGAGACTTTTAAAAAAGAACTTAAAACTTTCCTTTTTAGCAGAAAATTTAACTTTAAATTAACATTGCTGCTTTTTGGTCATATTTTTAATATAATTATTATTATATTTTTGTATCAATGATTTATGTGCTTTTACCTTGTAGAACTTTGAGATTTGATCCAAATGTAAATTGTGTTATAAATAAAATGTTTTATTATTATTATCAATAAACTCACACACACAGAGACACACACTCACACAAACTTATACACACGCTCTCAAACACACAAACTCACACAAACTCATACACACGCACACAAACTAACAAACATACGACGCACACACTTACACGCATAGACGAACATGCGCACACACACACCTGCATACACAAGCACACACACAGGCTACAAACATACATACACATGCACACAAGCATCCAAAACAACACACACATTTACACACGAGCAGACACACAATCACTCAAACGCAGACACTCAAACTCACAAACACACAAACACACAAACACAGACACACACTCTACTGAAGCCCCCTGAGTTGATTTGGGGCGACTGAGTTTGTACCTGCTCCTCATCGAGGTCCATCTGCTTTTTCTCTTACAGGTCATGGTACTAAAGGGGTGTTTGAGCTGCTGGCAGGCTGGAGGAGAACCAGGGAGAACCTTCCCTTCAAGGAACGCGTGGCGGATGCCTTTGCGGACGTGATGGTGTGCTACACCATGACCAGCTCCCTCTATGTCATCACCTTCGGCATGGGGGCCAGCCCCTTCACCAACATCGAGTCCGTGAAGATCTTCTGCCAGAGCATGTGCGTGGCCATCCTCGTCAACTATTTTTACGTTTTCTCCTTCTACGGCTCCTGCCTGGTGTTTGCCGGACAGCTGGAGCAAAACCGCTACCACAGTGTGTTCTGCTGCAAGATCCCCTCAGTGGAGTACCTGGACCGCCAGCCTACCTGGTTTAAAACCATGATGAGCGACGGCCACGACTTGTCAACGCATCACGACAGCGTCCCCTACCAGAACCACTTCATCCAGCACTTCCTGCGAGAGCACTACACAGAATGGATCACCAACACATACGTCAAACCCTTCGTGGTCATTCTGTACCTCATCTACGCCTCCTTCTCATTCATGGGATGTTTGCAGATCAGTGATGGATCCAACATTGTGAACCTGCTGGCCAGTAACTCTCCCAGCGTCTCATATGCTCTGACTCAGCAGAAGTACTTTAGTAATTACAGTCCTGTGATCGGGTTCTACATTTACGAGCCCATTGAGTACTGGAACTCCACGGTGCAGGAACACCTGAAGACTCTGAGTCATGGCTTCAACAAGATATCCTGGATGGACAACTTTTTCCACTACCTGCGGGTTGTTAATGTGAGCGCATCCACCAAGAGCGACTTCATCTCCATCCTCAAGGGTTCCTTCCTGCGTAGCCCGGAGTACCAACACTTCACCGACGACATCATCTTCTCAAAGAACCGGGATACTGATGAGTACGACATTATTGCCTCAAGGATGTACCTGGTGGCACGGACTACAGAGAAGAAGCGTGAGGAGGTGGTGGAGCTGCTGGAGAAGCTCCGTCCACTGATGCTGATCAACAGCATCAAGTTCATTGCCTTCAATCCCACATTTGTGTTCATGGACCGCTACAGCTCCTCCGTCATCTCACCCATCCTGACCTCAGGATTCAGCGTACTCACAATCCTCATCCTCACCTTCTTCCTAGTCATCAACCCTTTGGGTAACTTCTGGCTCATCCTCACTGTGACGTCCGTGGAGCTGGGCGTCTTGGGTTTGATGACCCTCTGGAACGTTGGCATGGATAGCATCTCCATCCTGTGCCTTATTTATACTCTGAACTTTGCTATGGATCACTGTGCACCACACCTCTACACGTTTGTGCTGGCCACTGAGCACACCAGGACGCAGTGCATCAAGCTGGCGCTGGAGGAGCACGGGGCGGCCATCCTGCAGAACACCTCCTGCTTCGTGATCGGGATCATGCCCCTGGTTTTTGTGCCTTCCAATCTGACCTACACACTGTTCAAGTGCTCCCTCCTCACGGCGGGCTGCACCGTCCTTCACTGCTTCGTCATCCTGCCCGTCTTCCTCACCTTCTTTCCGCCATCCAAAAAGAGACATAAGAAAAAGAAACGGGCCAAGCGAAAGGAGCGGGAGCGGGAGAGGGAGCGGGAGCGGGAGAGGGAGAGGGAAGATATAGAGTGTATTGAAGTCAGGGAGAATCCTGATCACGTGACAAACGTCTGAGTAGTTTGTACCTGAAGCAATGTGCGAGTCCATCAGTTACTGCTTAATCGGAGGTGTTCTCTGCTGGGGAGGTGCAGTGGGGAGTGACATGCCCCCTGAGGAGTCCCACTCAATAGCAGCTAAGCTGGCTAGTGCAGAGCTCCGCCCCTCTGGCCGCTCATTCAGTCCGACAGTCTGGACATTTGCACAAAGTGCAACCTGCTCTTGGTTCTAATGCTCTTTGGTATGAACCTGGTTTACGAGGAGAACTTCTGCGGGCTGAATCTGTAGATACTTTTCAAACACAGTGAATCAGTCCACTCTAGCGGTTATCTCTACAGACGTTAGTGAGGTTTACACTCGTAAGTCACGCCAAGGAAGCTCAGACAGGTTTCATCCTGCAGAAGAAACAAACAACAGAGTAAGAAATCGATCCAGAGTTTTAGAGAAAAACATTGATCCAGGAGATTAGAGATAAACGTTGATCCAGAGGAATAGAGATAAACGTGGATCCAGAGTGTTGGAGATAAAAATTGATCCACAGGATTAGACATAAACATGGATCCAGAGTGTTGGAGATAAACATTGATCCAGAGGATTAGAGATAAACGTGGATCCAGAGTGTTGGGGATAAACGTCGATCCACAGCATTAGAGATAAACGTTGATCCAGAGGGTTAGAGATAAATGTGGATCCAGAGGATTAGAGATAAACGTGGATCCAGGGTGTTGGAGATAAACATTGATCCAGAGGATTAGAGATAAATGTTCATCGAGAGTGTGGGGATAAACGTTGATCCAGAGGGTTAGAGATAAACATTGATCCAGAGGGTTAGAGATAAACATTGATCCAGAGGGTTAGAGATAAACAGTGATCCAGAGTGTAAGAGATAAAGGTTCATCCAGAGTGTGGGGATAAAAGTGATCGAGAGAATTAGAGATAAACGTTGATCCAGAGGGTTAGAGAAAAACATTGATCCAGAGTGTAAGAGATAAACGTTGATCCAGAGAGTTAGAGATAAACATTGATCCAGAGTGTAAGAGATAAACATTGATCCAGAGAGTGAAAGATAAATGTACCTCCAGAGTGTGGGGATAGAAGCTTCTCTGTGACGTTTGACGGTAGAGACAGCCGGCAGTGAACTCTAAGTCCACTTTCAGGGATCATCAAGTCCATCCTGACGTCTCAATGGACACGTTCAGCTTAATAGCAGCAGGTGGTCAATGTGTTGCTTTTCTTCTAGAGCTCTTTTCTTGCTGGCTAAAATAACTGCAACTTTAATTGGAAAGAGTTCTTGAACTACGACGAGATATTTAGATGAGAACATGAAAGACCTGAGCTTGTAGGACTTGTTGTTTCTCAGAAGAAGAAAGTGGTAAACTTATCCTGAGTCAAATAATAGTGACACTGCTTGGGAATTAAGACCATCACATTCTTTCAATTCGGTTAGTTCACGCATCCCCCCCAACCCCCAGAAAGGGTATATCCCCCATAATCCCCCTATCCCCTGCATTTTGCAAGCAACCCCCCTTACTGTACTTTTCAAATAATGAATGAATAAAGTTATGTCTGAAAAAAAGTGTTTGTGATGAAAAATCTCTCCCTAGTGAGTAAAATATGAATTATAAGATTAAATCATGATGGATACCAGACAAGACAGAGGTCCTCCATTCCATTCATATGTAGCCAATCTCACGGTTTGCGATATTATGGCCCGAAAACATTTGGAGATAAAACTCCCACTATTGTCAGAAATATACATCTAACCTTTCCCAACATCAATCCAGTTCTTCCTCGTACTAAGATCTATAGGGTTGGGGTACAAGATCTGAAAATGATCCATGAAACTGTTTTTGAGTTATGACGTTAACACGAAGGATCTGCGGCAGCAATGTCTCCACACTTTGGCTTCGTTTTGGCGATGACATCATTTTGAAGTGACATGACAGTGATGATGTAATGCAGTGATGATGTAATGCAGTGATGATGTAATGTATTGCTTCTACCGACCGTTCATCTCAAGTCTTTTAGTTCCCAATTTCAAAATTCTGTGGTGGGCAGCAGGGTGAGAGTCTGTGGTCTTCTGAACCTGCCCAAATGAAAAGTCTGAATGTCTGTGGTCCACTATCAGAAGCTCACTGTTTTGGTTCTGATCAGGCAGAGCTGGTGTGGTTCTGGAGAGAATGAGAGTCAGAAGTAGAAGTGGTGTCAAATATTATACAGATTTTCTTTTCCTGACATATTGATGTAAAACATCAAGCAGACTTCTGGTTCTTGTGGAGGGTATGTGAAGACCATCCGACCCGGTCTGGACCACGCTGCAGACTGACCAAGTGAAGTCACCAGAGAGCGGATGTAGACCTCCCCAGAGAAAAACAGATAACAGAGGAGGAATATTAGACTCCATGTGTGCTGGACGGAGACTTATCACTTCTAAGACTTTTATACAAAAGTTTTAACATTTTCCTAAATTTTTAAGAAAACACACCCAGGAAACAAAAATGAAACCTATTCTCTCCTGCAGAGAGGTTTGATCTCTGTGAGGCCATCTTTGAAGATGTCTGAGGAGGACGTCTGTGAGGACATCTGTGAGGGTGTCTGTGGAAAACGTCTGTGAGGATGTCTGAGGAGGACGTCTTTCAGGACATCTGTGGAGAACGGGTGTGAGGACGTCTTTGAGGACGTCTGTGGAGAACGTTTGCGAGGATGTCTGTGAGAACATCTTTGGAGAACGGCTGTGAGGAAGTCTATGAGGATGTCTGTGGAGAACGTCTCTGAGGATGTCTTTGTAGAATGTCTTTGAGGACGTCTGTGAGTGTGTCTGTGGAGAACGTCTGTGAGGTTGTCTTTGGAGGACATCTGTGAGGACGTCTGTGAGGACGTCTGTGAGGACGTCTGTGAGGACGTCTGAGGTGGCCGTCCGTGAAGATGTCAGTGATAAAATCTGTGGAGAACGGCTGTGAGAAGTCTGTGAGGACGTCTAAGAAAATGTCTGTGGAGAACGTCTGTGAGGATGTCTGTGAGAACATCTTTGAGGATGTCTCTGAAGACATCTGTGAGGCCATCTGTGAAGAAATCTGTGTCGATACCGTTAGGACGTTTGTGAAGATGTCTGTGGAGTGTATGTTAGAATGTCTGTGAGAACATCTGTTGAGAACGGCTGCGAGGACTTCTGTGAGGACGTTCGTGAGGACGTCTGAGGTTAAAAGCTGGCAAATCATCAAGGGCTCAACACCAACACGTTCACCTGCCCACTTAACCCCTGGTCCTGTTTCTGGACTACGTCAGGAAGCTGGAAGTCCCAGAGGGAAGACGTAGTGAGACGAGTGAAACTCCAGACAGGAAGACAGATGTAGATTTGGACCTGGAACTTTCTCGCTAGGAGTCGGTTGTTCTACCAGCGCCACATTTTATTTATTCATAAAATCCACCACAATGTGAGCAGAAGGAGAATCACTGAGATGTTGATTCCACTCTAGTATAATGATCACATAATTCAAACTCTAGTATAATGATCACATGATTCACACTCTAGTATAATGATCACATGATTCACACTCTAGTATAATGATCACATAATTCACACTCTAGTATAATGATCACATAATTCACACTCTAGTATAATGATCACATGATTCACACTCTAGTATAATGATCACATGATTCACACTCTAGTATAATGATCACATGATTCACACTCTAGTATAATGATCACATGATTCACACTCTAGTATATTGATCACATGATTCACACTCTAGTATAACGTGCACATTAGTCAAATTCTAGTAAAATGATCACATAATTCACACTCTAGTATAATGATCACATGAGTCACACTCTAGTATAATGATCACATGATTCACACTCTAGTATAACGAGTTTGTAGTAAAATGATGATTAACACGTTAGTATAATGACCATATAATTCACAGATTTGTAAAAATGATCACATGAATCAAAGGTTAATAAATGATCACTTGATTCAAACGCTAGTAAAATGATCACATGATTCAAACTCTAGTATAATGATCACATGATTCACACTCTAGTATAATGATCACGAGTCACACTCTAGTATAATGATCACATAATTCACACTCTAGTATAACGAGTTTGTAGTAAAATGATGATTAACACGTTAGTATAATGACCATATAATTCACAGATTTGTAAAAATGATCACATGAATCAAAGGTTAATAAATGATCACTTGATTCAAACGCTAGTAAAATGATCACATGATTCAAACTCTAGTATAATGATCACATGATTCACACTCTAGTATAATGATCACATGAGTCACACTCTAGTATAATGATCACATGATTCACACTCTAGTATAACGAGTTTGTAGTAAAATGATGATTAACACGTTAGTATAATGACCATATAATTCACAGATTTGTAAAAATGATCACATGAATCAAAGGTTAATAAATGATCACTTGATTCAAACGCTAGTAAAATGATCACATGATTCACACTATAGTAAAATGATCTCCCGGTGGTGCTGGTCTCCAGGTGGTACTGGTCTCCAGGTGATACTGGTCCCCAGGTGGTACTGATTCCCAGGTGGTAGTGGTCTCCAGGTAGTACTTGTCCATTTTCGTGACATTATGAAACTGCTTTTCCCTTTGTCTAGCGATAATGGCAGTGACGTCACCACTGGGTCATTCTTTAATGTATTCATGTCATGAATAACAAACGGTGGGCTTCGGCCAGCTGTGGTCAAGTTCTAACAAACTTGGTTTTGCCACGGTGGTGGAACTGCTGACATTCCACCAGCAGGAGCCGAACCCCAGTCCCACCATCTTTGCATATGAGGCTATGCTGCTCTGGCCAGACCTCAGGGGTCCATTACCAGGACAGAATGGATATTTAACTGCCATCTCTCCTGAGGTCTTCTTGCTGTAGGAGAAAGAGAATCCTGTAGGGGATTAGGTACTGTGACAGACCGCCAGGTATCCACATAAAGCTACGATAAATCTGCCCACTGGAGAATCTGCTGTGATAGGAGACTCTCAACACCGGCTGGCTTCTGTCACTCAAACGTCTCAGAGAAATATTAATCTCTCCACTCCAGCAAAGTTGTGAATGAACTTAATGTTGAGTCCGTGCATCAGGGTTAGCATCTACCGTCTGGTCTGCACTTTGAGTCTAGGATTGTCTCACTAAATATACACTTTTCAGTGGATTGTGGGTCATCAGCAGTCTGCGAGCCACCGAGGCTTTTGAATGAAGAAAGCTTGGATGTGTGGAGTGGACCGCTCCATGAGACGGGTGGAAGTACAAAAATGAAATGATAAACCTGGAGGTGATAAAAACACGTGAAATGAAAACTGGTGACAAAAATTAAAAACTTTTTTGGATTGAAGTCAGAAAAGTTGATGCTGTAAATGATAAATGCTGATTGCAGACAATAAAATTATTAATGAAATCAACAGACAATTAATCACTACTTTTTCACTTCACGTCCATTTTTATCACCTGGAATTTTACCAGATTAGAAAATTGTCAGTCATGTGACTTTATTATATGAACACCAATAATCTAGCAACGAGCCACAGGTGTCAGCTCTCCACCACTGCTGCCACTGTAGGCCTGGAGCTGCTGGCAGGTGATGGAGGAGCCCTATATGTGAGCAGTCACTACCTTCTAAGCCTTAGCCTTCTAAGCCAGTCATTCCCCTTAGAATCTAAGGGGACTGGATGGTTCTGAAGGGGTTGTCTTTTCGGGGCCCTGGTACCTGTTTCTTCTCCTGCAGGTCAGCTCACCAGGCAGCTGCCTGCAGATGAGATTAAATCTGGACCAAATATCAGCCAGAATATTTGTCACAGTAAACAAAGGTTTTTTTCATTATCACGTGAGAAATCATCAGTATCCTAAAATGGCTGTTGAACCCACCTCTTGTGTAAACCGACCCTATGGGGTCAGAGGTCAGGCTCTCATGAACCTTAGCGCTATTAACCTTTTAGCCTAACCCTGACCTATGGAAAACATGAGGTCCATAATCACGATTAAACCTATTGTTTGGAATATTTGTCAGTGCAAAATGCTTAGTTTTAATTTAACCCTCAGTTTATGTCTCAGCCAAGGGTTCTAGTGTTAGCATGTAGCTCCCTCTAGTGGACTGAGGTGGTATTTAGCAGCTCAAATCCCTCTCTGGGGTCAAAATCCCATTTCTGTCCAATGTTGGGTCCATTGTCTGTCCAGCTGGTCCAAACTGAGTCCTCGTGGTTCTGACCCACAGAAAGTGTGTAGAAGAACATGAACTTTGCGGTATTTCTATCAAATGTGATGCAGAAGTTATCAAACAGTTTCTGAAGAAATTCCCTGTTTGTTTACTTTCATGTTTCTGTAATATAATGATATCAGAGCCTTTGATCTAAAAAGATCAGATGAGAGAAATATTACTCACACATAGTATCAGATTACTCACACATAGTAACAGATTCCTCACACATAGTAACATATTACCCACACATAGTTAAAGGGTAACTCACACATAGTAACAGATTACTCACACAGAGTAATGGGTTACTAACACATACTAATAGATTACGCACACATAGTAACAGATTACTCACGCATAGCAACAGATTACTCACACATAGTAACAGGTTACTCGCATAGAGTGACAGAATACTCACACATAGTAACAGATTACTCACACAGAGTAATGGGTTACTAACACATACTAATAGATTACGCACACATAGTAACAGATTACTCACGCATAGCAACAGATTACTCACACATAGTAACAGGTTACTCGCATAGAGTGACAGAATACTCACACATAGTAACAGATTACTCACACATAGTAATAGGTTACTCGCATAGAGTGACAGATTACTCACACATTGTAACAAATTACTAAAACATAGTAAAAGATTACTCACACATAGTAACAGGTAACTCACACATACTAATAGAATACTCACCCATACTAATAGAATACTCACCCATAGTAACAGATTACTCAAACAGAGTGACATAGGTCTTACCTGTCTGTCGACACCAATGTGAAGCAGATACACCTGATAGTTTTGGATGTGTGAAGGTTATTAGTGGTGATTCAGGCTTAACTTAAACTAAACAGTGAGAAGAAAAGGTTAACATACTGAACCAAAAACTTTCCAGGTTTTAGGAGTACCCCACACCCCACACTGTTAATATCAGAGAATCAATTAAGAGATAAAGTGAGAAAGAATGTTTCACCCCAGATAGAGTATTGAGAATACTTAGAAATGGGATTTTTTTTTCACTTCCTGCAGCAGCAAGAACATCCTGTTGTACAAAAGCCATGTCATGTTTGTACAGCAGGAAGGCATGAAATGTTCGGAACACAGGAAAGAAATGCAAATCTTAAATAATTGACTTCCCACAATGGACTGTGTTTGCATGGCACTCTAATGTATGTATGCATGTAATTCATTTCTCTGTATGAGGTCTGCCTAGTTTTTTATTTCTGCTCCAGAGTTAATGATTCTGTTTGTTGTTTGGATGCATCTACTGTAAACACCACGAGCTGAACAAAATGAGTCCTGTTGCAGAAGTAAAGCCAGAGGATATTTCATCTTTAAAATAACTGTAAATTAATCTCTTTTCTATATTTTCTAAGAAAAAATATGCTTTAGAAAGTTTTTAATGACAAAAGTTTCTAAAATAAATGAATAAAAAGGAAAACAAGTTGAAGACAGTAGGCCAGTAATAAACCGTGGAATGATACCAGAATATTACACTTTCCACCATCTTACTGTTTGCTTGTTTGATTCTCTTGGTTTGTTTGTTTGGGACTCATTTTTATTCCCTTTTGCCTCCAGTCTTTCTCTGACACCTCCACTCCGTCTCACCAATGGTTACTTTAAGCAGGAACAGATATGTGGGTCAGAACCTTCCAGAACATAGATGGACTCTCCAGTCTTTGTGTGAAGTGCATGTAGTCAGTTTGCTGATTGAAACATTTACTCCTCCTGGTCATCAGTCCTGAAGACTGCTACTGAACTCTACTGGACCCGTTCGGTAACATTGTGAACATGTTTCATTCCAGCACTCAAATTCAGCGCTGGGACAATGTTCGGGGCCCGTCTTCTTTCCTTACATGTCTGTGTGGATCTCTTATCTCAGACTGTGTCTTATTTTCAAACAGAATTTAACATAAGAACAACCTGAATAATGAGAAAAATAGAAGTGACGCTCTAAAATCTGCGCTGATGTCTTTACAGTCCGTCTGTGAGTCAACACGGGAAGTCGTCCACACGGGAAGTCGTCAACACGGAAAGTCGTCCACACGGGAAGTCGTCCACGCGGGAAGTCGTCCACGCGGGAAGTCGTCCACACGGGAAGTCGTCCACACGAGAAGTCGTCCACACGAGAAGTCGTCCACACGAGAATGGATGGATGGATGTATGTTTGTATGTATGGATGGGTTAACAAAGATATGAGAGATCCCCCAAAGACCATCCGCCTGCATAACAAGTGACATTTTACTGCATGTTCACACTGTTCATTATATCTCCTGCAACAACCAGCTGCAGCTCCACCTCCTTCTCCCAATCAACATCCTCCAGATCATCCTAGAGGAGCCTCAGGAGCTCCAAAAGGATGCGGCCAAGGATACGAGCGTCTAAAATGATATTCCTTCATGGGGGTTGGGACCCAGCCTTAGAGATAAGGTGAGAAGCTTAGACATCTGGAGGAGCTCAGAGTGGAGCTGCTGCTCCTTCACATCTACAGGAACCAGCTGAGGTGGTTCATCATCTGGACAGGATCCTCCAAGACGCCTCCCTCTGGAGGTTCTCCTGACAAGTCCAACAGTTGGAGATCCAGAACTCTCTGGAGGAACTGTATATCTCATCAGGTCTGGGATGACCTGGAGCTGCATCATTACATCATGACTCAAGATGAAATTTATTGTTACTCAGACTCAGTAGACAGAGCGTCATGAAGTATCTGGCTACAAAAAAGATGAAAGAAAACACAACAAATAAAAGCATAAATACAACTACAAAAATAATCCTTAATAGAATAATAATATAATGGTGAGTAAAAGTATGATATAATGATGATTGTAAATAAATCATAACATGACTGCACGTTGTGAGGATTTTGCAAAAAAAGGAAAATATGCATATTGCACTGACAGTAGGTAAATAGTTTATTTTGCGTGTGGGTCAAGACCCTGTGGAGGGGTTACTGGGATATCAGTCCTTCAGTTTTTCATCCAGGATCCTCTGACCTAGAAGGAGATCTTCACTTTTGGCCTTCGACTTGCAGCCCAAAGTAGAAGAAAGACATTTGGAAGATGTAATTTTTCATCTTTCACAAAGCTTATAAAGACAGTGCTAAATTACAATTCTAATAATTGTTATTATTTATTGGTATTACTGTTATAATTATTGCTATCATCATTATAATTATTAATAATATTTTTTATTAATAGTAATAATTGTTATTAATAGTAATAATTATTATTGTCATAATTATTATTATTGTTATTATTGTCATTATTGCCATCATTATTATTATTTTAGTAATTTTTATTAGTATTAATATTGTTATTATCATTATTATTATTGCTATAGTAATAATAATTATAATTGCTATAATAATTGTAATAATTATTATTACTATTATTATTATTGTCATTATTATTGTTTTTATTACAATGATTGTTATTATTACTCAGTTTCTTGCTGACTCACAGTTATGAAACTTAGTTGGTTGGCCATTAGAAGGCGCTGTGTTCATTGACCAGGATTCAATCCCTCAGTTCTCCACTCTTTAATTACCCCTGGGGAGGTACTCCTTCTTTTCTTCTTCAAAAGTAGTACAAATTTATCAAAAATATACTTATATGTAATGTGTGGAATCAAACCGTAAATGGAGAACGTAATGCCCCCTAGACAACGCTCAGATATAAATTTCAGCAGCAGCTGGAAAAAGTTGTTTCCCTCTGACTTTATCTCCTCCCACTGAAGCTTCAAGGCTTTGTTGCTTTGATGACTTCAGAAGGAGATGACAGGTTATCAATCAGCTGCACAAATGGTAAATGGTCTGTACTTATTCAGTGCTTATCGAATCACTCAAAGCACTTTACATCCTGAGTCATCATTCACCGATTCGCACAGTGATGATAGAAGCAGGCATTAAGGCGCCACATGTTCATCAGGAGCAGAAACCATTCACACCATCATTCATTCACCAGTGGAACAACCACTGGGAGCAGCTTGGGGTTCAGTATCTTGCTCAAGGACACTTGGATTGGGCTGGGGATTGAACCACCGACCTTCAGATACGTGGACAACCGCTCTACCAACTGAGCCACCATCTCCCCAAAACACACACACACACACACACACACACACACACACACACACACACACACACACACACACACACACACACACACACACACACACACACACACACACACACACACACACACACACACACACACACACACACACACACACACACACACACACACACACACACACACACGGGTCCTGCTCATGGACCATTAGACGTGCTGGGGCTCGAACCATCTACCTTCCGACCTCCGCTCCGCCCGTCTTGTGTTCACCTGCAGGAGTGACCCACAAACATCCTGGCCAGAGAAGAAAACAGAGATTAATTATAGAAAAAGCTGTTTGTTAGCAGATATAGAATAAATGGGATAAGCCTCTTTGAGCTGCACAATATTATTAAAAACGGTGTAGACTGATGAAACAAGTTAAATAGGGATTATCTGTGAGATTTGATATTAAAATGGTTTTCCAATAATATTGCTGTTTTATTTTTTAATTCTTTGTGATGTCAGTAGAAATCCCATCATTCATAAGAATCTTTTTTAAAACGACCTAAGCTGCTGATACAAACACATTTAACACAATTAAAAACAATTTTAAGAAATGATAAGAACAGATGATGAGATTATTCTGGTGTTTCTCCGTTCTCCATTTGTACATATTTGACACTAAAACCATCTCTGAGCTCAAATCCCAGCAAATATCAGAGCAGAGGAGTAAATATCCGCAGCAGACTGGATTCTGGCGCTTCCCGCCCATTCACACGTTTCCATGGCGACAGATTTTCCTGAACACTTTCCTCAGCAGTTTACAGAACAAGGGTGTGTTGTCACTTACAGTATCAGTATAATTGGTGGATGGATGGATTTGGAGAGGTGTGGGCCGACAGTCGAGCGGAGGAATTGGAGCTGGGACCCCACAAAGCGACCCCTTTGATGGGAGTCCTCTGTCATGAGGGCCACTGGGGGGTTGCTGGTCTGAAACCTGAGGGGATCTGGTCAGGAGGGACCCCTGTCAGTTGGTGGAGAAAGCATGAAGCATTAAAGACTTCAGCGTCTGAGTGTCGGCAGATGGAGGAAAACTAAAGGCTCAGTTTACAAGAGGCTCATCAAGACAATGACATCAGAACCCCCACCACTCACCCACCCAAGCCCACTAGGTCAGGAGTCAGACCAGGAGAACACAAGCTGGTGTGTTCCAGTGGTGGAGCTGGTTGGTGGTTCTGGCTCAAATCAGAGTAAGACTTTTTGTATTGTTCACTTAAATATTGAGAACATTTCTCTCTTCATAATTGAATGGTATGGAGCCCACTCTGTGGAGATTTATATGTTGAGGTCCATCCCAGTCTGATGATGAGCCTCCTCCGCTGGTTCCTTCTGACGTGGAGGAGTAACAGCTCCCCTCTTAGCTCCTCCCGACGTCTGAGCTCCTCTTCTGAACTCTCACTACAGTTTTGAGACATTGGACCTGAGACTGCAGTCTTGAAACTGCGGTTTTGAGATGATGGGCCCGAAACGGCCATACTGATACTGCGGTCATATATTACTGGGTCTCAGCAGTAAAAGTCTCAGGTCGGCCCAAAGTTTATAAACTCATAAGAATATCATCCATCTATATTACAGACGTAAAACATTCTTCAGCTCAGACCAAAATACTACTAGATTAAAGCAAAGAGGCGGGACCTCACTCTCAGCTGCTCATTTGTGCAAACCTGCAAACAGTTTGATGCGACTGATCTTCTAAATGAAGATGTTAAAGAACAGAGTAGACATAGACGTCACAATTAGACAGCGGTTCCACTACAAACTCTTCTGGAGAAACTTCAGGTCAGACGAACTGGACCTCAGAGGTCTCAGCTGAGACAACGAAATAAGATCAAACCACTTTTTACTTAAGAGACCAAACTCAAAGAATAGGAAGTGGTCGATCACACGCAAACCTGACCCGCGTTGTGCTGGAGACGTTCATCAGGACAACATTGAACTAATTGACCAGACTCTGTTGTTGCAGTCATGTGACCAGCTCCTCTCTCCCATACTTCAGAGAGAAGATCTCCTCCTAAGCCACCTGATTCCACAAAGCCCTCATATTGAACTGTCTCAGCTCTCCAAAGCCTCTGTATGTACCAAGAGAATCGATGCCCTTCCACCACCTGCTGGCCTTTAGGGAAGTTCCACATGAACTCTCTCATTGGTGCACAGATCTAAAATCAGAGATCGCTTTTCATGAACTGCAGAGCTTCATTCCAAACATGAGCGTAAAGAAACACAGTGAACGTGTGCAGAGAGGAGAAGGTTCAACCAAGGAGCGCTCCCTTTAGAGGGAGCTGAGAGGAGATCTGGGAGAAGATTACCTTAGAGCTCCACCCTTGAATACTGAGGTCATTTGATCGGCATGCGTTTGGTTTGGTTCTCCACCGGCAAGAGGTCACATGACTCCATCACTGCTTATGTCTTGGTTCCGTTTAGTGTCAAGGAGATCGTGTGATGCCCTCCCTCCAGCTGCCTGGTTCATGGCTCATCACGGTTCTGGTTCCGGCCTTCAACAGGTAGTGATGAAGTATAAAGTCAAGAAGTACACAACCATCAAGTCCCCTTACTCGAAGGTCAAAGGGATGGGGATGGACTCCTCCTTGTCGTCCTGGATAATAGACTACCTGACGGAACGTCCAGAGTTCATCAGGATGGGAAGCTGTCTCTGGGCGCCTGTTTTCCATAGGGGAATGTTCTGGAGCCGTTCCTGTTCATCCTTCCTCCTCTGCTGGGGATGAAGGACAACAGCAACTGGAGGTGGTTGCCTCCTGTCAAACTCCGTGTTTCTACTGTCTCCTCGTCGAGATGTTGCTCCGGGGGTTGGGGGTCTTTGCAGCTTGGAGGGTCAATAATGAAGGGAAATCCATCAGACATTCAGAGTTAGGTTAAGTAAACAACTGTAAAGCAGGAGGAAGGTCACTGAAGTATTCTTTATTGGGCAAATTCATTATATTTTGAATAAATAAGGAGCCCCGTCCCCCACAGACACACCCACAGGTAGGTGGCAAAAACTGAAGGAAGAATCTCTACTTCATTTTGTGCAGAATCTACGACATGCGTGACAGAAGATTGTGATCAGCTGACACGGAAAGTGATTCATTTTGCAGGTAAAGTGCAGTAGACAGGTGTCTCACCTGTGAACATTTGTCTCAGGTACACCCCGTTTGTGATCACATGACGTGTCTGTGTACAGCCTAACGTATGAAGTGATTAATCTACAGACAGGTGACAAGTCAGGGGACAGGTGAGGGAGTAGACAACACAACAGCCTTTAGAAACAGTCAAAACAAACCTTTGACTTGACTTCACCTGAAACCTGATGATTTCATTTAAATCTCCACTTCAAGCTGAGAAACATTGTCAAAAATGAATTAAATATTTGAAATCTGAGGACCAATTTCACTCAAGATCCAGAAAGGTCAGAACACCAGAGGTCGTCTGACTTTGGTTGGTTCTCAAGACTGAGCTGATCTGAGTGGTTTGGCGGGAAAGAGGGGTTCCTCTCAAAGGGTATCTTTGCGTGTCTGTTTGTGGGTGTGTATATGTGTGTGTATACGTGTATTTATATGTGTCTGTGTGTGTGTGTGTTTGTTCTTGCACACACTACATAGTGAGTACCGGCACAAGTTTTTGAACAACAGAGTGAGGTTCTTTTTGAGAAGTGAGGACGTTTTGGCCGATACTAACTTAGTTGGTATTGTGAATTCCTTCTAAGGGGATGTAGATACTATCCTCTGTCTCTCTCATAGGGTGTGTGTGTGTGTGAGAGAGAGTTTGTGTGTGTGTGAGAGTTGGTGTGTATGTGCACGGGGGGTTTGTTGACATGGGAGAAAATACAGCAGGTCACTCTGTAAGGTCAACCACTAGTGTAAAGATGAGTCCACAGAGGGCGGTGGAACTCATAGGCAGGGTGTGTTCGAAAGGAGGGGATGCTGCTGGGAGTACACAGCGATCCAGAGTGGTCCCATTGATGTGGATGGTGATTTCATGGAGGGTGACAGGCAGCGTGTGATCAGCGAGAACTAGGACAGAGAGGGCCGGAAGAAGGCAAGCTGTCCAGAGTAGCAGAGGTCAGACGGTCCCTGGGTCTAATACATCTCACATCTCAGTATGAGCATCTTTGGCGGGTGGCTGGTCCCTCAAGGAGCCGGAGATGGTGTAGAACCTGCAGGAGCACAAGAGGAATACCAGTCAAAAACCAACCAGGTACTCACCACGTGTAAGGAATAAACCGTTTAATGGTTGGAAAATTTTAGTGAATCTCCTCCTCTGATGGTCCTCCTCCTCTAACCAGCAAGAACTCTGCCATCTCAGCTGCAAAGGTCATCACATACTTCAGGTTCACTCAGAGGGAAGTTCACAGACAGGCTACTTCACTTAGAGGGAGGTTCAACAAGAGGGAGCTTCACTCAGAGGAAGGTTCAGCTTGAGGGAAGTTCACCCAGAGGGAGGTTCACTGAGAAGGAGGTTCACTGAGAAGGAGGTTCACTCAGAGGGAGGTTCACTCAGAGGGAGGTTCACTCAGAGGGAGGTTCACTGAGAAGGAGGTTCACTGAGAAGGAGGTTCACTCAGAGGGAGGTTCACTCAGAAGGAGATTAACTCAGAGGGAGATTCACTCAGAGGGAGATTTACCCAGTGGGAGGATAATGCAGAGGGAGGTTCATCCAGAAGGAGGTAAACTCTGAGGAAGGCTCACTCAGAAGTAAGTTCACTCAGAAGAAGTTTAAACCAGAGGGAAGTTCACTCAGATGGAGGTCCACTCAGAGGGAGGATAATGCAAAGGGAGGTTCACTCAGAGGGAGGTCCACCGTGAGGGAGTATAACGCAGAGGGAGGTTTACTCAGAAGGAGGGCACTCACAGGGAGGATAACACAGAGGGTGGTTCACTCAGAGGGAGGTTCACCCATAGGGACGTCTACACAGAGGGAGGACAACACATTGGGATGTTCACCCACAGGGAGGTTCACCCAGAGAAGGTTCACCCACAAGGCGGGTTCAACCAGAGAGAGGTTCAATCAGAAGGAGGTTCCCCCTGAGGGAGGTTCATCCAGAAGGAGGTAAACTCAGAGGAAGATTCACTCAGAGGTAGGTTCACTCAGAAGAAGTTTAAACCAGAGGGAGGTTCACTCAGAGGGAGGTCCACTCAGAGGGAGGTTCACCCTGAGGGAGGATAACACAGAGGGTGGTTCACTCTCTGTTCACTCTCTGAGTGGTGATGGGTGCTAGGTGAGAAGATGATCGGTAACGGGTGAGAGGATGATGGGTGACAGGCAAGATTATTATGGGTTACAGTTGGGAAGATTATGGGTAAACGGCGAGGGGATTATGGGTAATGACTCCAATATTGTGCACGCTTTGCTGCAACTTCACGGCCTGTACTCTGTTTGACTTGTTTGTTTTTGAGTGCTAAAAACCAAAACAGTGGGGTTTGCTTGTACAACAACAACAGGTGGTGCAACAACGTCAAGGCATATCATAAACTGTGTACACCTTACCTGGAGATATTAACTCCAGGTAGCTTACATCTTCTGTCACTACGTTTCCCAGCAATTCCTTGCTGTTGGGGTCAGCAGTGTTTACATTGCCCCCAGCGCTAACGTCAACACAGCAGCTGACCTCATAGCCGGGGAACGACATGCTGGCTAAGTGTCCCGGTGCTCCACTGCACATTCTGGGGGACTTTCATAACTGCAAGCTGGACTGTGTATTAACATCATTCCAACAGTATGTGAACATCCCCACCAGACGGGTAAACATCCTGGATTTGTGCTATGGCAATATTGCCGAGTTTGTTCGTGTTCATGTCCACCAGTCAGAGCTGCTGATCATAAAATCATCTCTTTGCTTCTGCTACATAGACAGCAACTGAAATGACATAGTCCACAATGCTGCAGCGCCCCACAGTGGTAGGGGGATGCCATCACTCGCCTCCAGGGCTCCCTGGCATGCACTGACTGAGACATTTTTGATGGAAATCTGATTGACAAAGCTTCCGTTATCACTCTTTCCATAAATTTTTGTATCATTACATGTATCCTCGTCAATACAGTAAGGACATTTCCAAACTCAAAACAATGAATCACCTCCAAATAAAGCAATGCCTTGAAGAAAAACACAAAGAATTCAGAGAGAAGAACTGGGTTAACCTGAAATTGGCTTTGCTCGGATACTCTTCGTGGACTTTAGCTTCAGCTATCCTATTAATTCCATCCAAAGGCACCAGATGATCCAGAAGCTTCATCACCTCAACATCCCTACCCAGTGTATTTATCTCATACACAGTTTACTCAGGAACAGGCAGCAAATAGTACGGCTGGGCTCACCTACATCTCCTGCTCTAACCATCCACACCGGAGCACCGCAGGGCTGTTTGCTAAATCCTGTCCTGTACACACACTTTACAAAGGACAGCATCAGCCCAAGTACCCTATGGGGTTATCAGAAGAATTACATGAGATGTTGTGAGTCTGAATTATGATGCTGTGGTCAGATGTAAGCCACAAATGAATAGCGAATTAAGCTTTTGTCAGAGCACATATATCATCTTAAATTACCTCATCTGATCAATTCTTACCTCTTCTTATTCTATCTTGTCTTAACTCATTTCATCCAATCTCACCTCAACCTACCTCATAGTATCCAGCTCATCTACTCTCATCATACACCATTTTATCCTATCTTATTCTATCTCATCTAATTTGAGCTTACCTCATCTTACTGCATTGTATTCTATCTCATCTCATCCTACCTCATTTCATCTTACGTCATTTTATCTTGTCTCATCTCATCTTATATTACCTCATCTTATTTTATCCTATCTCATCTCATATTATTTTATGTCATCTTATCTCATCTCATAATACCTCATTGTATCCTATCTCATCTATTGGTAAATGAACTGAACTTATACAGCGCTTTTCTAGTCTGCTTGACTACTGAAGGCGCTTTTACAACACGAGTCAGAATTCACTCATTCACACAAACATTCATACAAACATTCATACAGTGATGACAGAGGCTGCCATTCAAGGCGCCACATCACTCACACACCAATGGAACAGCCATTGGGAGCCACTTGGGGTTCAGTATCTTGCTCAAGGACACGTCGGCATGTGGACTGCAGCTTCCAGAGATCGATCCGCTGAGCTTCAGATAAGTGGATAACCGGTCTACCAACTGAGCCACCGTTGCCTCTATTCTCACCATACCCCATCTTAATCTATCTTATTCTATCTCATCTCATTTGAATTTACCTCATTTTAGCATATGGTATTCTATCTCACCTCATCTTACCTCATTCTATCCTGTCTGATCTCACAGGAATACAGACTAGAGAGAAAACCCGGTGGTTTACCTGGACTTTCTAAAAGGCCTGCATCCCTTCAGGGCCATGAAGCAGGAGAACTTTGTGCAGGAGTTCTTCAGGTCCAACACCTGGTAGATGATGGGGTTGTACATGGCTGATGACTTGGCCAGCAGTGTTGGGATGACGGAAGCTGGGATGGGCACCGAGTCTGGCTCACCGAACGCTGACACCACCGAGACCACGGCATAGGGGATCCAGGCTATCAGGAAGCCGGCACAGATCAGCATGGCCACCTGACAGGAGACAATCAGGAAACCATCAGACCAAAGATCTTCCAGGTCTTCATCTCTGTCATATTTGTCTTTTGATTTGTCCTGCTGCACTGCAAAAAAATTTAAACTTAACCAAGTATACTTGTCCAATTTCTTGACAAAACATCTCATTATTTATTGCTGATCCAAATTGGGGATGTTTTCCTGTGGTGCTCTCTGACCTCTCACCTTTGTGAGCTTCATCTCCAGGTTGTGACTGTTTCTATTGCGGGTGTCAAAGTGGGAGATCTCCTTTGCAGAGGACTTGACCTTGAAGATGATCATCACGTAGGAGAAGACTATGATGCCCGCAGGGAGGACGAGGCAGAAGAACAGTATGGCCACGACGAAGCTTTGGCCGGATAAGGATGCCTGAGCCAGCCACCAGTCCAACGTGCAGGAGGTCCCAAAGGGTTCAGGGGCATAGTTCCCCCAGCCCACCAGAGGCATGGTGGCCCAGAAGGCTGCATAGGCCCACACCAGGACCAGGCACTGGAAGGCATGGTGGCGTTTCAGCCACGCCCCTGGGACAGGAGAGACAGACAGACAGGACGGATCAGAGGCATCGTTTTAATTTTTATTTTATAATTGTGTTTATAGTTTTTACTTTATCTATAAATATATAACCCAGCCAAAAACAGGTCACAAATTAGTGGCCCTCCAGTGCCGGTCCCAAGCCCGTAAAAATAGGGAGGGCTGCGTCAAGGTCATAAAATCTGCGCCAAATCATCAGGTGGAACCTGATTTCGTAATTGGAACCATTAGGGCTCGGGTTGAATACCATCTCTTGTACCGGTGAAGGATGGAACATGATCCGCTGTGGCGAGCAGCCAAAAGAAAGAAGACTTTATCTATAAATATTTACTTAATTTATTTATTATTTAAATTATTTTATTTAAATCATTATTTACGTTTTTATCTCAATTACTTCTTCTTCCTTTTACTCAGTGATGAACATCCCATAATATGCATGACTATTAGGGGGTATGATAGATGTCAACCAGACAGAACGTTCGTGAGATCACCAATCAATCAATAGATCCCCAGTGGACCTACCGTATCGCAGGTGGCAGATCTTCAGGTACCGGTCCAGACTGACAACGGTCATCGTGATGAGGCTGCCACAGCCAAAGAAGAAGCCCGCCCAGCCGTAGAACCGACAACCCTCCCAGCCGAAGAGCCAGCGGTGGGAAAGACTGGACACGATGAAGAAAGGCTTTCCTGTCACTGTGAGCAGAGAGAGGAGGTGGGTGACACACAGGGAGGAGAGGGAGGAGTTGAAATATATTAGTATCAAAGGTTTAAGTTATTTTTCTTGAAGAAATTACTGATAAAAATCCACTCCATCCACATATGTAATAATAATAATAATAAATAACAATTTTTATGTTCATATTATTTCTACTTCCATTATATCAGATTCAGCAGCTGAGTTTAAAAACTGTGGAGGAGGGAGAGATTTAAAAAATAATTACTTTCTTTAACCCTGAGAAATGTATTGAAACATTTATTTGACATTCATCATCGAATACATGTTTTATGACAAATTTTCAAAATACTTCTCAGCTGTAACCTGACAAACACCTGGTTTATGTTTCCATCTTCTCTAATCTCTATCTGAAGAGGAAATGCGGACATTATCATTGGATCAACCCCATGTCAGTCTTGTGCTCTGGTTGTTGATTGGTCCGGGAGGACATCCTCCCTCTTAGCATCATTTCTGTGTTTTGACCAATAGCATATCAGAATGAAAAAGGAGGCAGAAGAAATTTATTGATGAGGACAAACCCGTTGGAATGAATCATCTCAAGTTCAAGGGATTCCAAACATAAAAAAACAAAACAGCACTCAACAATTCCAGCAGTAGAGGGAGAGAGAAAGGTCAGGAACAATGAGTCTAATGATGGCCTCAGCCAGCAGATGGTGCCAGAGAGGCCAAGAGCAGACGCCTGCCCACATCCACTCACCCACAGCTTCTACATAGATACATGTTTACATGTCGTCTGAAAAAAAATACGTTCATCTGAAGAATAACCAACTACTGTCAAGAAGATAAGACACACAGCAAGGCTATATCCCCCAAAAGCCCCCAATCATCTGCATTATAAAAATAGTCCGCCGATTGAACTCCTTCAAATTGAATGTGAAATTAGGTCCACACTATTTTCTGTGAAAAAGAAAGAATGAAAAGAAAACAAAGCTTCATTAAGTGAGTAAAATATGAGGTATTACAACAAAATACGATGGATTCCGGACGGATCCCTTCTGTACCGGATCTGGACTCAATCCGACCAACGGTTGAGAAATTATGGCCCGAAAGAATTTTGGTGGCAGAAATATCGCCTGACCTTTCCTAAAATCGGTCCATGATGAATGAATAGGCCTAAACTAGTGAAGCCAGTGAACGAATGGAGGAACGAGTGGAGGCGTGAATGAGTTGAGGAACGAGTGAAGCCACCGAACGAGTGGAGGAAGGACTGAAGCCAGTGAACGATTAGAGGAACGGGTGAAGCCACTGAACGAGTGGAGGAACAAGTGGAGGAACAAATGGAGGGACGAGTGAAGCAGGTGAACGAGTGGAGGTGTGAACATGTGGAGGAGTAAACGAGTGACGGTTGTATACGAGTGGAGGAACGACTGAAGCACGGAATGAGTCAAGGGACGAGTGGAGGAACAAGTGAAGCCAGTGACCGGGTTGAGAGTCACTGGCTCGAAGCACGAATAGAATAAACATCAAAAGCTCTGGAGGCAAATGTGCATGAGATGAAGAGCTAATTCTTCTCAGAATCACTGAAAACCCAGCAGGGTGTGCTCACATGCTCAGAAGATCAACGGCAGGAACTCGTGAGCACTTGGTTCCAGAAAAAAAACTTCAAACAAGACTATTGTTGTGTTTCCCTCTGGCTTGTATGTTCTGATAACAGTGATGATGATGATGATGACGGTGGGCTGGCTCATGTGAAAGAAAGGATTATCATGGTGCTGAAGAGTTCCAGCTTGCAGACATGCTGGACAAGTGCTTCTAACAGGTATCAGTGACATGAAGAACCAGGTGAGAGGTAGGTTCCGGTCCTTTAAGGCTCATACTATCAGTGACTAAAGAGACTCATCCTTAAAGATGAGGGTATAGAACCAGCTATCAGAACCAGCATGAACTTTTTCAGCAGTTTGTGCTCCGGTAAATCTTCTGTGGGATCAGACCACATGGATGAACTAGGAAGTTGAGTATTTGGGTGATTTTCATCATGAAATCACAGAACAGCAAACTCTGACCTCTGACCTTCAGTGTTTGGATATGGTTATTTTCCTTCCTGCTGCTGTGAAACACAAATGAGCCCATTTCTATGAAACAAAGCCGTTTGATTTTTAGTCTCTAGACAAATGTGTTAAAAATAGGAACAGTAAATAAATATAATGTTAAACTAGGAAAGTTGAATGTTTCAGATGTGAGAGTGGAAAGGTCGGCCGGATGAACTCATCGTCTTTACAGTTGAACTCATTTCCCTGATAATATTCATGATGATAATGGATCTAGATCCTCCTGGTCAACATCCCGCTACCATCAGACACAAGGATCTCTACTTTACCGAAGCCCGTCCTGTTTGGGTAGAGTCCGGAGCAGAGCTTTTCCCATCTGATCACCAGCTTCCTCCTGCGTGGAGAGGACTTTCTGTCCTGGAGGTCCACCAGGGGAGGATTAATGTAGAATACAGACGGAACATGAAATCAGGTATTATCTCCTGTAAGTAAATCATTCAGTTTGCATAAGTGCCGACGCATTTTACAAATTAAAATCTGTTTTTGGACTTGGTGTGATGTAGACGATAATGTTTACAGTATTTCCATCAGTTCTATTACAACCTTACGTCGGGATCCAGATCCACTTCAGATTACAGCTCAAAAATAGAACCTTTGTTTTAGAAGATCTGTCATTAATTCATTAACTTTCAATAACTTTTCTTTCAATAAAATAAGTGTTTCATTATAATCACTCTTCTTTTTTTTTATCTATGCGGTCCAGCGGCCGCGGCAAGCAGAAAGACTCACTGCGCCAGACACGGAAAGTGGGTCTTGGGGGGGTGGTAGAAAAAAGTTGGAAGTAGGGTAGAAATATGAAGGGAGCTGGGGTACCTAGAAACACAATACAGCAGAACAAACAGCATCAACAAGACAACCACCAAAGCGCGAGCGGAACCCACAGCCTCAAGACCACACCCATCCAAACCTGCCAGGATCTTCCGCGTGGGGCCGGCCGCAAACGGAGAAGGTAGGGAACCCCCGAGGCCCACCCCCAAGGGGGTAGGCCGAAGCCTCATTGGGGGAACCACAGAGGGAGCACCTACCGCCAGGGCTCAATCTGCACGGGAACAGGAGACAGCAGGCCCCAGATCCGCCAGAGGCCGACCCTCCCCTGACCCACCGGAGGCTGACCACCCCCAAGCACAAGGGCACAAGGGCTCATGTCCCCGTGAACCCGCAAACCCAGGACCCGCCCATAACCCTGACACCGAATCCATCATACACCAGAGGGGCCAGCAACCCCCCCAAACCATCACCCTCCAGGAATCACCCATTTCAAGGGGGCCAGCTTCCTGACCCAATCACCGCTGCCGCCAACCCCCCCAGGGGAGCTAGACACACTCGACATTATAATAATTCTTCACTTCCTCCAGGGCAGGATTCCTCTTTGGAGGGATGGAGGGATGGATGGATCTGGAATCCAGAAGAACATCTTTAGTTTTGGTAGTTTATCATTCAACAGAAACAGTATCTCATTCATTCATTAGTCATTCCTTGATCTAATGAGCTGTCTGGGTCGTTTCAGCTCTAGTCTTCTGCTTGTCCGGACCTCCGAGGTTACGGCGTGTAGCCCGTTAACACTGATTCCCTCAGCCTGACTGTCCAGGAACAACTTCAACTTTTTTTCAGGATATATGCAGCGGGTTTAAAACTCTAACTGTTGATCTACTGCATCACTCTTACTGGTCTGTAGATATCTTGCACTACATCTATTCCCAGGGGGGTCACAGGTCAGTGTCCATCTCTCTGTTCATCATCTCACCTTAAATTAGGCTTAGTCTGTGGGATAACGATCAGTACACGCAGCCCACATGGAGACATCAAAGGAACCAGGGTCACATAAGCAAATTAGCTCCATTTCATGATTATGAAAAGAAGATCATCTTTGATGTGTTTTCAGCATGAAAGCAATGAAATGAACTGAAGAGTATCACACAGATGGTGTGAGTCAGGAACTCTGTCAGAAAATCACATTTATTCATTTCAATCAGGTATCTAAGTGCATATTAGCTCCTGATACTCATTGTTGATTGTAACTTCAGTCTGGACTGGATAACATCCCCTATATAAACTTTTTTTTCCCCCCAAAATTGGGACAAAGCCTTATCCCTGGTTATGAAAGCATCAACAAAAGGATGGGCTGATAGCCAGGATTCTGGTTTGCATGCAAACACGTCACATGATGACAAGCATTGAAATTTTGGGTCAACTTGGGTCCACTCATCAATCCTTCTCATTATAAAACGGTCACGGCTTGTGCTTCTAAGAATTCCACTGGTGTCAGACTATTTTTCTACACATGAAGGCGGGCCACATGAGGAGACCTTTGATGCGGTCTTTGTAGCCTCCTCTTGGATTCAACAGTAAACTCTCAGTTCACCTCTGGAGGGAAACATCTGAACATGCAGAAGGTCTCAGAATGGTCCAGCAGCTCATGTCTGCTTGCTGCTGCAGTTGTTCTAAAGTCTGAGAACTGAACAATGAAAAATGGAGAAATTAATTATCGATCATTTGATTAATTTAACTGATTGTAAGATGATGAAAACATGGTCCATATACTCATCATTTTCCACTTCTAACTTTCATCATTCAGCAGTGATTTACATGAATATTCCGGCTCACTGGCCAAACAGAGCTTAGGAGGGAGTGGGCCTGTTGTTTGTTTGTTTGTTTGTTTGTTTGATTCAGCCTGCAGCCATCTGTGTTTCTTACAACGGTGAATGAGGGTGAAATGAGCTGAAGCAGAATTTTTTCATTTGTCCATTCCTGATGTAATCATTAAGATTTATTTCATAAACTTTCTTAAAGTGAATGTAAATGAATGAAAAGATTCATTTCATTAAATAGAATTACTCTATTTCCTCCAGCAGAGGGCAGCAGTACTGATGGTCATTGAACACACCACAGCTGAGCAGGTTGTAATGAATTAAAAATGCATTTAGTGGGTCTCTTAAGCCCAATCAATTCATTTTAACATCTATCATGGAGCCGCAGTTCATGTTCTTTTATATTCTTGTTACTTTCTATTCTTCATTATCATGTTAAATTAAAAACTTTGTTTTCTTTTCATTCATTTTCCTTTATATTTTTCTTCATGTTATTCATATTCATTTTACTTTATATTTTCTATATTAATTTTCCTTTATAATCTTTATATTCTTCATATTCGTTCATTATCAACCGCTTATCCTGTACAGGGTCATGGGGGGCTGGAGCCTATCCCAGCTGATATCGGAATATTGCTTCGGATTTGGAGCTGTTTAACTGGAGAAAGTTGTTTTTCATGCAGACCTTCATCTCCTCCAGACAAGCGCGGAGAGTTGACAGGGGAGTTGATGATGACAATGAGGATGGAGAAGCTGCAGAGGAACGTGTCGCAGTTTTTGCGTGTCATCAGCGTAGCGATGAAATGGGAGTCCATACTGACTGATGACATGGCCAAGGGGGAGCATGTACAGTATGAAGAGAATGGGTCCTAGGACTGAACCCTGGGTACACCCTGGACAAGTTGGCAGTTCATCGCAGGGCCGACACATAGAGACACACAACCACACACGCTCACACTCACTCCTAATTAGTGTTACCAATTCCCCTATATTCATGTTTTTGGACTGTGGGAGGAAGCCGGAGTTCCCGGAGAGAACCCGTGCAGACACAGGGCGAACAAGCAAACTCGTACAGAAAGGCCCCTGGAAGTGGATTCATACCCGGTACCTTCTTGCTGTGGAGCAGCGGCCTTTATATTCTTTATAATCTTTGTAGTTAAGTGCCTTTTTACTTTTTATATTCATCATATTCATGTTCCTTCATATACTTTATATTCTTCATATTAATTTTCCTTTATCTTAATATTTTTTATATTCATGTTCCTTTATCTTCTTTTTAATCCTAATGTTTATGTTCAATTATATTTTTTATATACTTCATATTCATTTCTTTATATTATCTACATTCATGATGCTCAATTTTTTTTCATCTTAATATTCATGGTCCATTATATTCATATTCCTTTATATCCATCTTCCTTTATATTTTTTATATTCCCTATATTCTAGTTTAACATAACATGACGTTTCGTTAAACCATACTATGATGCTGATGGTCCGCAGGAGGAAGGAAACTGGGTCAGTACCGGTAAAGAAGTAACAATAATTGCCCAATGTGAACGGTGGATGTTATTCTTGGAGTTGCAAACTATTAAATGATTATCAGTATTTTCAATAAAATGTCAAAGCTTAATCAGATCAACGACATTCTTCTCCTCCACTTTGATCCTCTCATCTTTGTCACCTCAGGTCTCATGCATCGTTCAGATGGGCTTCAAGAGTTTTCTTCTTCTTTCTGCAGGAAACAGCCGCAAGCCGCCTTATGTCGTTGAGGTGCTGTTGAGACCAAGGTCCGGCCCACCCAGCTAAGTGTCCGGTTCTCTTCTCAGCAGTACTTGCTGACCCGGTTGCAATGGTGGTTGTTACAGAGAGGCTTGACATTATGATAATGTCAGCAAATAAGAGTTGAATACTGACTTTTCTAATGCCCTGTGAATGCATGTCAGTCGCAACGAGTCCTTGCTCATGGGGCTTAGATGTCCCATCAATCATTGTAATTTACCCAATTAACCCTTGAATGCAGCAGAGCGCTAATATGAATTCACTTGAAAGTTTTTGAGGTGTATTAAACATTCCAGATGAATCCCGTGATGCTGAGGAAGTTCATAACACTGATCTCCGTATGTTTCAGTTTTATCATATTTTCAATATGGAATCGGTTGCAACATGTTAACATCCGAACCAGTAAAGACTGGTTTGAAGGCAGCAGTTACCGAGGTGGCGGACAGGAAACAGGAGTGTGGTGCATCCATCACCGCTGGAGGAGCAAGAAGCTCCGAGCTGCAAGCTGAAGACGCCTCGTGTAACAGGGACTTTTCAGGTCAACAGTGCAGGAAGATGTTCTGTCTCTCATTGTTCCCATTGTGGTGTGACCCACTTTAGGATAATAGTTTTCATTGATTCTAAAAATTCCTCGGTCATCATTCGTATCACGAGGAGACGAAGAGGAGATGCTGCGGCTTCAGGGCTGACGGCTTATAGGCCAACTTTGTTCCGCCGTTTAAAGCACGGCCGACGCATTCATGACCGGCGCTGATGCCTCCAGAGAGCTGCTCTCAGTCAGAAGCACTGGAAACTGGTTCGTGTAGAAATAATGTTAACCTTTAAAGTTCTCCCTGTCGCACAGTTTCTGCAGATGCACTGTGTTGAATGAATTGACCAGTTGTTGTTTTTCCCCACAGTGAGGAGAGGAGGGGCTCCATTTAGCAGAAACACTAAAACAACCCACATCTAGCTGTCTGACCGCAAAGATGAAGGTGGAGGAGGAAGGACAGGAAGAAGAGGCCTCGTCTTGATGTCATGTCTCCAAATAATGGAAAGAAGCATCACTAAGATCATTGATAACAATCTAATATGGAAAGAAATGAGTATAATATCACCGAAAGCTCAACAGAAATCATAAAACAGTTGTGATGAAGTGCTGAATCAGCTTCTCCTGAAAAGCATATTTCTGGAAGGAGAAGAGGAAACCGCAACACCTCTGAGCATAAACACCAACCGTATGGACCCTGAAGCCATCAAGAACGTAGCACTGTTACACAGAATGACATCATGCTGCATCACTAAAAGATGTCACATATATCTGTAATGACCGTCACATATATCTCCTTTAAAACTGTCATCATTAATAGAAGTCATATGTATCTCTAGTCATGGTCACATTTATCTTTAATATCTATCAGATATCAGCAGTCCAATCAGGATCCAACTAGGTTTCCGCCCAGACTCCAGCAGAGCTGCTGGGCATAAACATACAGGCTCGAAGGCACACTGGCAGCACCAGACCTCTGAATCTGGACTTCATTCACACCAAAGCCTAATGCCATCAATAATCAACAGCTATTTAAGAGCCATCAGAATCCAATAGACTGACGAAAGCTGTCCATCATCTGAAGACAATGTCCATCCTACTGTCTCTCTTGAAGAAAAGCTCAATGACGTGATCACATAGGACGCCACTGACTTTCATCTTCATCAGAAGATCCTTCTTCACTGACATGGAGGCCAGCGCTGACAGCCTCCAGTCCAGTTTCAACAAGAACGTCTTAATTACCGCTGGACAGAAGCAGAGGATTCTGGGATAAACTTCCTTCCTCAGACATAACAATGACGTAGGTGAGCTAGAATCCCTCATACTAAACGCTTAATGAATCAGAGCTAGGTGAGCTAGAAGCCCTGTATGTAATACTGACCTAGAGATAGGTCAGCCAGAATCTATCATACGTAACACTGACCTAGAGTAAGATGAGGTAGACTCCCTCATATGTAACAATGGTGTAGAGTCACGAGAGCTAGATTCCCTCATAAATAATACTGATATAGGGCTAGGTCAGCTAGAATCACTCATACATAACACTGATATAAAACTATGTTACCATATAACACAGATGTAGAGCTAGGTGAACTAGACTCCCTCATATGTAACAATGATGCAGAGCTTAGTGAGCTAGATTCCCTCGTACATAATACTGAAGTAGATTTCGGTAAGCTAGAATCACTCAAACGTAACACTGACATAGAACTAGGTTAGCACATAACACAGACGTAGAGTTAGATTCCCTCATGCATAATACTGATGTAGAGCTAGGTAGCTGTAATCTCACATCTGTACCACCGACGTAGAGCTAAGTAAGCTAGAATGCCACACAGGGTTTACGACATGTAAACGCTGCTGGAGCTTGAACCGGGTGTCTTCAGAATGGGAGACAGCTGCTCTACCCACTGAGCCAAAGCCACCCCATAGAAGTGCTAGACGTAGATGTAAGTAAGCTAGAAGAACCAGGTGTGTCAAAGAACTTGCCAAGCAGAAAAATTCAACATTTGTTTGGTTAATGAATATGACAATGAACGAAAATCATCATGTTTATTTTAACAAAAAAGGGATTCACTGTAAAATCTGAAAGCCTCAGAGTAAAATGCTCTAATTTTCTGTGAGCTCACTAGAAGATTTTATCGCATACATTTATTCCAGTTACTTGTGCAGCTCTTCTTCAAACTTCTTGATCCAACTGTTCTGAATCTGCATCTGACAATAAGAACATCACACAGAATCAGGCCTGTGTCACGTCATATTTATACTAGGAAAAAGGCAGTCACTGTTCACGACTTCAGAGTTCAAACAGGTGAAGATGGAAATATGCTTCAGTTTCCTTTGATCACAGGACTTACTAGAGGTGTCAATAATTGTGGCCCACATGTTTGAGAGATAACCATTTGTACCTTTTTAAGAATGTTATCTTTATTTGTATTATGTTTATTTTTATTTTGTTACTTGAGTTAAAGGTTAGATTTTAGTGAATAGTTGGAATTAAATATCATGGGTTTGGACTATAAAGAAATTCTTTGCATCTAATTTTACAGATTAGAGTGTCAAAAAACTGTCACTTTTTCTGGATGGCTCTGAAGGTACCTCACCTTGTTGTGGGTCGGTAGAATTCTAGATGATGGTGACCTTTGAATGTAGGGAAGCTATGGTAACTTGTGTTCCGTAATGTCGGCGTTTCCAGAGATGAGAATCTAAATGTCAGAGAAACATTCCTGAGGTCAGGAGTCTGTTGCTCTAATGAGGAAGAAACATGTCATGTGGGGCTTAATGAACCCCGATATCATTGAATAAATTAGAGACCACAACATCTTCTGATGCAGTGGAGGAAAACGGAATGAAAAATGTTTTGGGCCGATAGTCAACCTCATCACCAGAGCAATCAGCTACTGGAATTCAGTCATCTGGCAGAACAGGAAAAAACAAAAGACTGATAACTGAACAATTGAATAGGAACATGATGAATCAACCAGGAGAATCAGCTGACTGACACTTTTATTCAGCCTTGTTGCTTTTATTGCTGGAGAAAACCATTGAACCTGAGGAAAATGTCTTTCTGTAATCGCTCCCAGGAGAGTGACCCTGAGAGTCTGGCATCACAAGAACATCTTCACTAATCCACGCAGTGGACATGTGTGACTTGAGGGTTACTTACTGTTGCAGGTGCGCCCTCACTGTAATCTTATACTGTCATATGGACTCCAGGGCAGGACTCTGATCCAACATACCAAGTTTGGGACAGACTAGAGAGCTGGGTTTGTTTATTCGGCAAGACGTCAATAAGCCCCGCCCTATATCAACTGATTGTTCATCAGGCACTCAAGCTTTTGATATCTTGTAATCGTTCTGGTCTCAACATGTCAGAAAGCAAATATCAAGTCTATCAGGTTAAAACCCTAAGACGAGTTATTTAAAATGGAACTCCCAAAAACACCTACACATATAATGTTGTTAGTGAATTGGAGTTCCATGCTTGTTGGTGGGTCAGGGTCAGGTCTCTTTGACTAGGCTAGTGGGAACTGTGGAGCCAGGCACTTTGCAGGCTGCTACAATAAACATAAAACTGTGCAACAACTGACTCATCCGACCAGACCATTGCATAGACAAGATCAACTCACAGACCATCTCACACACCACCTCTACTTCATCACTCGTATGTCTTTAAAGACTCACTTGTCAGAGCGGTACGTCAAACTTCAAGAAACTCTTGGTCAGAAAACTGCGACAAGTTTGAGCCAGAACTGTAGTTCTGGTCCACCTATATTGTGAGTTGCCTCCACATTTGGGTCGGAATTTTTCAGGGAATTAGTCGGATAGATCCTGTTCAAATCGGTCTACACTTGTGGAGTGTGAACGCGGTGACCCCTGACCTTAGAACCTTTCACGTCTGGCCCACTGAGCTGGATGACTGAAAGCAGGAACTAGATCCATACCTGAGATACCGAAGTCGAAAATGGCCAGGTTAACAGTCATGAACTCAGGGGGCCTCAGCTTTGTCTTACGCTTGATGGTCATGTAGATGACGTAACCGTTTCCTGTTGCAGACATGATTCCTGCAGGAGAAGGAGAGAGAGAGAGAGAGGGAGAGAGAGAACTTGATTTGTACTGCACCTTTCTGTACAGAGGTTACAAAGTGGGAGTTAAAAATAACAAAAAGCTAAAACAGGTTCTTAAAAAGTCTGAACACTGCAAAAACTTTGTTTAATTTGTTGTACACATATCTCAGATAATCTGATGTATCACCTAGTACCTGATGTCTGATGTATCTCAGAACATCTGATGTACATCAGATTGTCTGATGCATCTCAGAGCACCTGATGTCTGAATATCAGCAGGATGTCAGTGAAATGCAGAGACGAGCCATAAACATCTTGTAAAATCTCAAAATCTAGAAGAATGAAGGAGTTGAAGGTTCATTCCGCGACACAACACTTCCTACTGTCAATAAAATAAAGACTAAAATCGGGATTGATCAGCTGATTCTACATCTCCTTTATCTAAATATCAGGTCTGATCGTTTATTACAAACTCAAAATACCTTGTAGTCAAGATGTTTAGTTGTGAATTTATTATATGAGTGAGTATGAGTTGTTATATACAATCATAAAAAAAAAAGAAGGGGTTTTTATGTTTATTTGATTCTTCAAACACAATCATTTTAATGTCACAGTATTTCAGAATTAACTTTTTAAAATAAAAAAATAGTAATTATAATTTTTATGGAAAAAAGTTTGAATTGAGAAAAAATAAAAATACTGCTTGTTACAAATCTCATATTTGTCAGTTTATCTAAAGTTAAAACAACCTTTACTTATTCTATATTCTACAGACTCACAAGCAGATACCAGTACAGACTCACAACTGGATATCAGTACAGACTCACAACTGGATATCAGCACAGACTAACCAGCAGATACCGGTACAGACTCACCACTGGATATCTGTACAGACTAACCAGTAGATACCAGTACAGACTAACCAGCAGATACCAGTACAGACTAACCAGCAGATGCCAGTACAGACTAACCAGCATATACCAGTACAGACTCACCAGCATATACCAGTACAGACTCACAACTGGGTATCAGTACAGACTCACAACTGGATATCAGTACAGACTCACCACTGGATACCAGTACATACTAACCAGCAGATACCAGTACAGACTAACCAGCAGATGCCAGTACAGACTAACCAGCATATACCAGTACAGACTCACCAGCATATACCAGTACAAACTCACAACTGGATAGCAGTACAGACTCACCACTGGATATCAGTACAGACTCACCAATGGATACCAGTACATACTAACCATCATATATCAGTACAGAATCAACACTGGATATCTGTACAGACTAACCAGTAGATACCAGTACAGACTAACCAGTAGATACCAGTACAGACTAACCAGCATATACCAGTACAGGCTCACCACTGGATATCAGTACAGACTAACCAGCATATACCAGTACAGACTCACCACTGGATATCACTACAGACTAACCAATATATACAGTACAGACTCACCACTGGATATCAGTACAGACTAACCAGTAGATACCAGTACAGACTAACCAGCATATACCAGTACAGACTAACCAGCATATACCAGTACAGACTAACCAGCAGATACAGTACAGACTAAGCAGTAGATACCAGTACAGACTAACCAGCATATACCAGTACAGACTAACCAGCAGATACAGTACAGACTAACCAGCAGATACAGTACAGACTCACCACTGTATATCAGTACAGACTAACCAGCAAAAAATAATATAAGTTGTTGTTGGTGATGTGGTGTCACATGAGGAGAACCACTCTTACTTTATTTCCAAGCAGAATGGTCACAACACACTCGCTAATTCAACTTCCTATGTGTGCAAGAGCACTCGTCATAAACCAATAAACGTCTTGGTAACAGGAAACATATAATCAGTCGGTGCAAAACCAGGTGTTTGTCAGGTTACAGCTGAGAAGGATTTTTAACTTCTGTTGTAAAAACATGTATTTGATCCTGAATGTCTCAACTAAATGCATCATGAGTTAAAGCAAGATTTACTTAGAGCTTCTTTTTTTTTTTAAACTCTCTGTCCTTCTCAGTTCTTGAACTCATCCGCTGACTCTGATCTTACTGAAGACTGACAGGAGAAAATAATAGAGATTTTAGCATCTGAAGATTTTTTAGAAAAATTGGCGCGGACACCTGTTTAACTGCGGACGTGTGGACCTGAACAGGCTAAGTAATCACCGGACTCTGGATTCCTTCGACCTCATGTTTTGAATCCAGATCTTTCACTGAGCCACCTGATTCTTTCAACAACCTTTATCTCTCCTGCCGTCACTTTCATTTTCACTGTGACTGGCTGACATCTGAACCGTCATTCAATGGTCGGTTCAGCCTTGGCGGTAGGAACGTCTGAAGATTTATGGCATGTGATCTAGTGTTTCAGCCACTTAACCATTGACCACGCTTCATGTGGATAATCCTTCCATGTGGATAATTCTCTTGCTGATGATGACGAGGATTGAAAGCAGAGAGAAGCCGACAGCTGTCAGAACAACTCCACTCTGCCTCGTGACGGATGAACGGGCCAGTGTGTTCATGTAATATATTTATTTAATCACACAGATGAATATGTTCCTGTCAGGATCTCTCAGGGATTATCCTGTTCCTAAACCTCTTCTACTCATGGGTTATTTTAAGTTTAGCCTGAATAATATACCCAGAATAATAATAACAACATCTCTACCACTGCCATGTGTATCTGTATCACCTTGGTGTCTGTGGACAGGTAAGACCTTTAATTTGTATTTACAGTCTCAGTAACATTGTACCTTTCACCGTGTGTGAGTAAACCGTTCCCACGTTTGAGTAATTTATCATGATGCGTTAATAATCCGTTACTATATTGAGTAATCTGTGAATATGTGTGAGTAGTCTATTACTCTGCATTAGTAATCTGTTACTATTTGTGAGTAATCTGTCACTATCTGTGGGTAATCTGTAGTAACAGACAAGTCAGAAATAGTATGTGTGAGTAGTCAGTAAGTACAGAATATCTCTGCAGGTACAGAAAAAAGTAAGACAAAATGTTAAAACAGGAATAAAAATCTGATACTAAAATATTAACAGCTCATCCAAGACTAAGACTTACTGACACACACACCGACTTACTGACACATGCAGCAAATTACTGACACACAAACTTACTTATTGACACAGATACTGACTTACTGACACACACACTGGCTTACTGACACACACATGGACTTACTGTCACACACAATGATTTACAGACCCACTGACATACTTACTGACACAAGAATCGACTTACTGATTCGCAGCGAATTACTGAAAAACACTATGACTTATTGACACACACACTGGCTTACTGACACACACACTGGCTTACTGACACACACACTGGCTTACTGACACACACACTGGCTTACTGACACACACACTGGCTTACTGACACACACACTGGCTTACTGACACACACATGGACTTACTGACACAGATACTAACTTACTGAAACACGCACTGACTTACTGAAACACTCACCCTGTATTGTATTAATTCTGTAAATGGGGGGTATTAGTTGAAGTACTAATATCAAACTTGGGTATAGGTATTTTGCGAGGTAGGTAAACAGTCAGACTTCACTAAGAATGAGAAGAAACAATGAGATAGAAGTAATACTGACGTGATCGTCACATGAGACCGGAACAAAGAACAAGAAGACGGAGGACAGCTCTGGAGCCGACTGGGATCTAATCCTGCAGCCCGAACTAAACCCGGAGCTAACTTAAAAATCTCCTCAGACCTAAGAGGGATAAGATCCAGAGGAGGACCACATCCAGGAGACCGGGGCATTCTTAGGAACATTGGTGTGATGTTCTCCTTCTGCTGCTCTGAATGGAGGCGTAAATCTCTCTGCTCTGGTCTCCAGGAATCAAAGACCATCATCTCCTCTTTGGTCAGTCACGGTGAGATGGGGATGAAGAAACTTCACAGTTAGTTCTAATTCTACACTGGGGTCCAGCCTGAACCCAATAATAATCTCCTATCACTACTTCCTTCACTCAGTCTTCTCATTTCCTGCTGTCAATCATCTCAACTGTATTCATACTAAACATAATCACTTATGATGAATTCCATGTTGACTCATATTATCTCATCATCACGATGATCACCATCATCATCACCTTCATCACCCTCATCATCAACACTATCATTCCCATCATCACCAATATAGTCATAATCACGATCATCATCTTAAAAAACATCATCACTATCTTCACCATCGTTACATCATCACCATCATTACCTTCATCACCATCCCCATTATTACCTTCATCATCATAAGCAGCATCATCACCAAAGTGATGTGACTGACAGTCATCCCTTGTCGATAGGGTCTCTAGAAGGGGATTGCGCTGTTATCCGGTCTTGATTAAAACCCAAGGAAAGATAATGAACTGTGTTAAGTAGGGGGACTTCATAGGGATCCAAGCCGAGCTCTGCCACTTTAAAATGCCATTTTCTAAAGAGGATCATACCATACCGGAGTCCCTTTTGTTCCTTCATCACCTGCATCATCAACATCGTCACCATCGTCACCATCATCCCCAACATTACCTTCACCATCATCACCAATATAGTCATAATCACAATCATTATCAACATCATCTTAAAAAACATCATCGCTATCATCACCATCATCATCATCGCCGACTGTATTTCTCAGAGGACGAGATCCTTCACCATCAGCAGGCCTCTCGTGCGAACCTTCTACCAGTCTGTGGAGGACACTGCTCCGTTCTTTAGCGTTGTGGGCTGGGGGGATGGTGTTGGCACAGCGGACAGAAACTAAATTTTAAAAAATGATTCTGAAGACGTGCTCCATCATTGGATCAAAACTGGACCAGATAGAGCAGGTGGCTGAGGTGGGGATTTTCAGGAAACTAAACTCGATAATAAAGAATCCCTCACAGCCACTTCCTGCTCCGGAGGAACTTCAGCCACAGGCTGATCCAACCAAAGTGAAGGACTGAAGGACTGAATGCCACAGGAAGACCTTGTCTGCTGCCATCAGACTGCTATCATTTCAACACTTGGTTTTTCTTGCACAACTTCAGTAGTTATGATGGTTTTCTTTTCTACTCCTCATCAGTTACCGTCCTTAACTGCAGCTGTCCTCATGTTTGTCTGTCCTCACCTGCGTCTCTCCTTACGTGCATCTATCCTAACCTGCAGCTGTCCTCATGTTTGTCTGTCCTCACCTGCGTCTCTCCTTACGTGCATCTATCCTAACCTGGAGCTGTCCCCGCCTGTTTCTGTCCTCATCTGCGTCGGTCCTCACCTGTTCCTTGCCTCACCAGTGTCCGTCCTGACCTGTGTCACATCCAATCTCCCAAACCTGACTCTTCGAGATTCCCTTTAACATTTGGAGGTGCAGAAAATGATTTGTAACTGTGTCACATGGTGTTCCAAGGTGTTTGAAGGAATTTCCAGTTTTGCCCAGAAACCAGTGTCTGCTTCTAAGGTCAATGAACCTGAGTCTGTTCAGGCAGAGGAACTGCAGCTCTGTTTTCAAACACTGTTTTTAAAGATGATTGCAGAAACAAATGATTGCAGACGTCCCCTTCAGATAAAAGCTCAACGCCAGGAATTCAGGGCAATCAGAGACTGACCTATGATGGAGATGTAGAAAGCTGCGATGATGTCGGCCTCTCTGGAGAGCCTTGAGGCGAAGGGGTCACCGCGGAGGAGGTAATGTGGGACGTAAGGAGGCAGTGGCCAGGTCTCGTTCTCCATCACTGGCATCAGTGGATGATGTTCTGTGGAGCGGAGGAAGAGGCTGAGACACTGAAGATTTGTCCACAGATTCAGCTGCGTATGTGAAAATCTCAGCGTAGAATAATTCATCGTCTCACACCTACAGAACCTACAGCACTCGATCTCATCACCTTTAGCTGGAACCGCCATCAGAACCAGGAGTCACCCCAGCAGAGAAAGGAGACCATGAGTACGTTCAGAAAGTTCATGCTCATCAGAACCCCCCCGATCCTTTTTATTTATTCTTTTTTAATTTCATTTCACTATTTACTGCAGTGCTTTCTCTTTCATAAATGGGTTTGTTGTTTCCTTTGAATAATTCATGTACACTATTTACTCTTTACTGATGTTTGATTTTATTTTCTTGGGTTTCTTGTGTGCACAAGGAACCAGATGTTTGTGAGCGAGTAGGGAGTCTCAACCAGCCTTTCTTCATCTACGTTTCTCCTAAAACCAGGTAACGTTCCAAAGTGTTCTCTCTGCCACGCTTGTTTACACTCTGACCTATCGGACAGAAAAGGTCGGGGACATGAAGAAATTCTAACAAGCTAGACTGAAACGGCTGCTGCCATGGTGCGCCCCAGATGACACATCTGTTCACTGATGATGTCATCAGGACCTGATCGTCGTACATCCCCTCCACAGTGGGATCCAGCGTGATTTCTCTTAGACCCCCTTCCAACAACGGCTTCACGGGAGGAAGGATGCAGTTTGAAATTCTCCTCTGACCTGGGCCTTTTTGTTTGGACCTTGCATGTTCTCCTTGTGTCCGTGTGGGTTCCCCGCCGGTTCCCCAGCTTCCTCCCATCCATTAATTTCGTCTAATGTGACCCGGCATAGGCTCCAGCCCCATTGCAACCCTGAGCAGGATAAGCAGTAACAGAAAATGGATTAAGACTAGGAATGATCAGAGAAAAATAAGGGACCCTCTCCAATGAGCCCGTCTAGGTGTCCGGTACCGACTAAGTAAGTTTCTGGACTCTTGCCGCTAAACATGACGTGAATCACGTTGAACCCCTCGATGTTTTAGCTTTCTTTTCAGTACAACCTCACCTCTATGACCTTTGTATCCTCTTTACAAACTGTACTAACATCCTGTCTCCAAATGATCAAGACCCCAAAAACGATCATATTTTATTTTAAATAAATGTTCTTGTTTTACATTATAAATCAAAAACATATTAAACAAAAAATTTTGAAGAAGCAAGATGACAGTATAGAACATATAAAAGTGCTATTGAGATGGAATTATGCTCTGTACTACTATTGAGCGAAGACAAGCGTCGCCGCGGACGTATCCGTTTCAACTCTAAACATAAAATGATCATTTGAGTAATCTAACCAGAGACAATAAAAAATATCACTACTCCTCTCACAGCCTTTCTTAGTGTCCCTCCTGGGGACACTCTAGCCCCGTTGCTTCATACCATGAATATTAAGGAAGACATTATTAATAATAATAATAATAATAATAATAATAATAATAACCTCCCAGTTTGAACACCATCATCTCTGAGTAAAGATGAATCTTAGATCTCTGCTTTCAACTTTTCAGTGGATACCAAAGTAAAACTTGCAGAATCTTTCAAGCCTGTTCCTCTTGAGGAAGATAACGCATGCATGACCTCTGCATGACCTCCAGCATGACGTCTGCATAACCTCTGCATGACCTCCTGCATGACCTCCAGCAAGACGTCTGCATGACCTCCAGCAAGACGTCTGCATGACCTCCAGCAAGACGTCTGCATGACCTCCAGCAAGACCTCTCCGTGCACCTGAAAATAACTGTAAATGAAGTCCTTCCATGAAGTGTGTCCTCACAGGTTAGAGGACAAGAGACCTTGTTCCTACAGCTTCATTCAGAGAAGCTCGGAATCAAATGTCATGTGAAAGAAGAGCTGCCGCTGCTCATCCTCTGCAGATAAGATGATCCACTGCTTTCTTTAAAACCCTGATGAATAAAGTCATTCCAGAGACTGTTTACATCCTGCCGGAAAAACATCTGCTGAGAGGAGCAGCAGGAGTAGAAAACAGACACTAGATGTGAGGAGTCAGGGGCTCTTGGATGTGGAATGAGTGGGTGGGATTCTAGCCCTCCAACGAACAGCTTTGAGAACAGCCTATAGCAGAGCCAAACCAACTCCTGTCCCAGTCAGCATCAGAACCTAAACAGTATGATGCTCCCTGACTCACTGCTGGAATGCTTCGGGAATGGTTTGAAGAACACAAGAACAAGTTCAAGGTACTGACTTGACCTCAAGATTCTCCAGATCTCAATCCAATCCAGCATCCTTGGATATTCTCAACCAATAAGTCTGATCCATGGAAGTCCCACCTCACAATTTCTAAGACTTAAAAGGATCGGAGGCTAATGTGTCAGCACCAGATACCGCAGCACACCTTCAGAGGTAAGCTGGAATCCAGGCCTCCATGTTGGTTATAATGTTATGGCTTATCCAAGCACACCTTCAGAGGTCTAGTGGAGGCAAGGCCTCCATTGGTCAGAATTTGTTTGGTAGCACCCATGGGGGCTAGGCAGGTGGTTATAATGTTATGGCTGACTTGCACTGTGTGTTGGTTTAGAAAAACATAAAGACCGCTGAGAATGTTTTTATTGGAGGTATAATCCTATTTCTACTCCTTACAAAAGGAGGCAAAGTCTCCTCACAGACCGAAGCTCCGAGCTACAGAATCTGCTCCAGGATGGATCACCTGACCGCGTTCATCTGACTCACGGCTGCAGCCTTATCTCCACCACAAGTCACAGCTTGGAGAAATCGCCATTCTTTCAGACTCATCTCTGTATTTCAGTCAATCCATGATCGGATCAGACATCTTCTCCACCATGTTCACAACCTTCTAGCTGATCATACAGATAGGCAATGATTTCTCTTTTCCTTCCTGCTTCTGCCTACACAGTGGTGTGGGGTTTGGATTTGCGACTGAATGATCAGATCTTTAGATGAGAAGGAGGAAAGTTCAGCTCCTTCAAAGAAGAAGAGTGGAAGGATCATTTCATTCCCCAGCTGGACAACATCATTCAGTGTCAGTTAAACCAAACAACTTAGTCTTCAGGTGAGATAGTCTGCACCTGACTATACCTGATAGTCTGCAGTTGTCCTCAGGACAACAGGACAACACATCCTAAGGTGACACTAGTCCTCAGGTAATACTAGTTCTCAGGACAATAAGTCTTCAGGTAATACCAGTCCTCAGAACGACTAGTCCTCAGGTATTACCAGTCCTCAAGTAACACTAGTCATCAGGACAATTAGTCCTTAGGTCATACTAGTCCTTAAGTAATATTTGTCCTCAGGTAATACTAGTAGTCATGACAATTAGTCTTCAGGTAATACCAGTCCTGAGGTAACACAAGTCGTCAGGACAATTAGTCCTCAGGTAATATTTACATTTGGGTGATAGTAGTCCTCAGTTATCACTAGTCCTCAAGATGGGGCTTAGACACCACCCTTGATGCAGTCCCACAATTCCTCCCTCACAACTCAGTCCTACGCTTCCTCTAAATCCACAAAAACACGATGGAGCTCCTTCTGACCTTCTCTGTACTCCTCCTTCAGCTCCTCACCGGTAAAAAATGACTTCAATCAGGAACACTCATCAAGAATGTCAGTTAAACTAAAATCATGTTACATCAAATGGATATTTGACTTTAAACATAATAGAAAGAGAAAGTAACAATTATAGTTTATACAGAATAAAAAGTCTGACTGGAGAAAAAATGAATAATATTGTTTGTAGCAAAATTTCACCAATTTTATTTGAAAGTAAAAAGTAAACTTGGATAGAATTAGAAATATTAGGTTTTCCAAAGTAAAATGAAAAATAGTCTGAAACTCAGTTACAGAATTGTTTTTGTTTGCTTTGCGTGAAAGTAATTTTTGACTTAATTAAAAGGAAGATTTTCGTTCCTATAAATCGAACCCGACAGAAAGCAGAAAATTAAGGTGCAGCAAATTTGACTTTTTTGAAATTTTGTTCCAAGTCACATTTTTTCAGTGTGGTCAGCACTTTCACCTCACATCAATAAGGTTCTGGGTTCAAATCCCAACCTGCCGTTGTTCTGTGTGTAGTTCGCTTGTGGTCCTGTGTCTGAGTGAGCTCTGTCTTGGTTCTGACCTGATTCTCCAGCTTCTTCCATCACTCCACTTACATTCACTTTAAAACATTCATCGTTCACCATTGTCTCTAGTCCTGACTAGATGTTCATGTTCATGACTTTAAAAAAAAAAATACAATTTTAAAATTTCGGCACCTGTGACTGCCAGAATGCCACAATAAAAAAAATCATATTTAAAACAAATGACTATAAATAACAATGAAAAATAGAAATAACGTTTAACATGTTTATTGATTACTCACTATTAGCAGTTCAACAGACTTTATGGTAATTGGTTTATATACAATACATACATATACACAATAAATACACACACACACACACACACATACACACATACAAAAGAGGTTTATATTTTCAATACAATTCTGTTTTCCACAAACTCAGAGCATTGTAAATACATTTTTACAGTGTAGACCACAGGTCAGAGTCGGAACAGGAATATTGAGGGTCGGGAGATGGTGGGCTCACTATTTGGCAAACAGCGGATCATTAATTATTCTTGAGTCATTCATTCATTCAAAAACATGTCGACACGGTGACATTTTATCACCTAAGAAACGTTATGAAGCGATTAAACGGAAGCTTTAGAAGTCAGAGGACCCTTAAAACATCAGGAGGACTTAACGGTCAGTGAGAAAAATTTCATTCACGGACTCACGTTCACTCAAACATTCCCTTCAGTTGACAAACAAATAAACAGTGATGGCGGGTCGGTCGGTGGTTCACTCACCTGTCCGATCACGGCTCACGGGTCATAGCTGCGGAGTTGGATTCCTAGACTTTAAAATGTTCCAGAGTGAAGGATGTACATCCTGTTGGTTGTCCTCAAAGTCTCAACCTGCGAGCGGCAGTACGAGGTCACTCTGCCCGGTCTCCAGTAACCTTTGATTTATATAGTCAGCGCTCACCACACTAGCTTCCGGTTCGGACTTTCAAAGTAAAACACTTCAATTTTGAATTATTGTTGATTTGTTGTTGTTATCTATAATTTTGTTATTTGCCTACTAGTATTGGGGGGGGGGGGGGCGGGGGTTGTTTTTTGTTTATTTTTGTCTATTTTTTTATTTATTGTTGGCTAAGGTCCATGAATGTATAGTTTTGATAGGATATACTATTGGTAAAATTCTTAAAATACTTCATACACATGTATATGAAGGATATATACAGTATAGATAATATATAGTGTATATATACATGTGTATATATAATATATAGTATACCATTCATACTATATATTATAACTTTTATAAATCCTCTTATTCTGCAGTTAAAACACTTTTTTTATTGATTGATTTAGTCTTTTATGTAAGCAGTGATGGTATCGGACCGGTTTGTTTTTAGACAAACACAACCAGAGCTTGAAAAATGAAACTTTATGACTCCTCACCTCCTCTCCTGCTCAACTTACTCCACCTGGCACAGTGGTTAGCGCTGCTGCCTAACAGCAAGAAGACAGAGGGTTCGAATCCACCTCTCAGGCCTTTCTGTGTGGAGTTTTCATGTTCTCCCCGTGTCTGCCTGGGTTTTCTCCGGGAACTCCGGCTCTTCCCACAGTCCAAAAACATGCAATCTAATCTAATCTGGCTGAATTGGTGACCCTGACCTTCAAATTGCCGGAAGGAGTGAGTGTGAACGGTTTACCTGTCTCTCTGTGGGACAAATGAATGAATATCATTTCATGGACATATGTGGAGAAGACGCTGGTGTCATGTGTTGGCGGCTTCTCCGTCCGGACTAAACTCTGTAAAGCGTCTTTGAGTTTCGCGTAAGTGTTAAGTATTATTATTATTCTGTGTGTCTTTTCATCTCTCTAGAGATGCAGGAAGTCATTGTGGTGCAGTGGGCGAATGATGAGCTTTACTTTGAAGGGTTTCCATCCGGCTTCCTGTTGCAGCCGTGTCTGTCATTCAGACTTGACTGGTAGATGTTTGTGCACGAGCTGCTGGAGCTTTAGTGATTGACAAGGCTTGAAGTAGCAACAGGTTGGAGGACTTCATCAGCCACGGTTTCTCCATGTGTCCCACAGTCCAGAAACATTCAGACCCGTCGACTCTGATTCTGGATGTACTGGATGAGCCAACACCTGTGCAGGATCTCACCTGGATCTCACACTTCAGACTGGAGAAGCCCTTCGACAGAAGCTCCTGAATTAACCGCTACAGTTTCCAACATTTAGCTCCAAACAATGTCTGAAAATTTCTGTTAGGTTTATAAACCTTTTTATCACATTTACAGAAATGTTTATCTACAACTGTTTATTTAAAAAAAAAATCAAATGTAAATATTGTTTCTAAATCTAATCACCCTAACATTTAATATCAGGTTAAACATTGAGATTCAATATTTAGTTTGAGATTTTTCTAACAGATCTGCAGAACTGGGGCGGTTCTGCTCAACATTGGTTACAATGTTATGGCTGTACAGTCAGAGGTCTGTTAACAACCTCGACCAACTGATGAAAGGAAGAGATTCTGATCCAGAACATCCATGTTACTAATCCGGTTTATCTAATCCTGGATTAGATCCAGGATCCATCGTCATCTTCCTCACCTTCATCTCCCTCATCACCTTCATTCACCTTCATCGTCCTCATCAACCACATCACCCTCATAGTCTTCATCACCTTCAGCCGTCCAGTATGAAGTCCCCCTTCTTATCAGTAACATCTGCAGCCACTCGTTTGCAGCCGGAGGTAGTTAGTAGTAGGTAGTCAGTAATTGGTAAGTAGGACTAGGTAATAAGTAGTAGGTAGTCAGACGTAGTAAGTCAGTAGTGGGTTGTCCGTAATAGGTAGGTAGTACTAGGAAGTAAGAAGTAGGTATTCAGTGGTAGCTAGTTGATAGTAGGTAATCAGCAATGGGGAGGAGTTATGGTGGAAAAATGATCATATAGATTAGAACATAAGCGTTAAAAACAGTAAATTATTTTAATCTTCCTATGATTATCCAGGTGGGTTTGGAATTCCATGGGCAAACAGGGTGTTCCCTCTCCCCAGGAAAATGTTCCAGCTCATCTTGGAGGTTCCCACTCCCAGGTTCTCGATGTTGTGGGTCAGTGCAGGGGTCTCCCTGCCGTGGACAAGCATGGACAGTGAGCGGCGTCACCATCAGACATCCTGAGCGCCTATATCCTGATAGAAATATTAAACTTCTATTCACCTTACTTGTGTTAACGCGAGCTATGCTAATACATGAACATATTTAGAGATTTGATCCAAATGTAAAGTGCGTTATAATTTAAATCTATTATTATTATTTAAATATATATATCATATTTTATCTATTGAAGTTGAGAGAGGTTTAAAGCGAAGAATTTTTCAGCCTTAATTTTACAGCGTGCTATTTACACTTAAAAACATGAAGGAAACTACTTTAATGTTGAATCCTCTGCCGCCTCCTGTAAGTAAGAGGGGGGGGGTCTCTTTGATGTATGTAGCCAGGTTCAGTCCTGGTGGACCTTGGAGGCCCATCTCTCTTTAAGGACCCAGTTTTCTCCTGGAGGTGCTGCTATGGTAGACCAGCAGACACCAGTCTGATTCTCCTCTGAAGTTCTCAGAGACCTCAGGCATCACACATGGGAGCATTTCTCTCCATCCACCGTCACGCCTCCTTCTGCACGCTTTAAGGGATGAAGCCTTTTTCAACACCTTTAATGGATCCTTCCAAGGGTTCAGCGCCGGAGCAGCTCAGCGCCCAGTCATCCTTCTTAACAGATCCGTTCCAGAACCCAGCAAAGGAGTTAGATCCATCTCTCCTCATGCCTTCATCCATCCTTGTGATGAGTCTCAAGAGAACACCTCCAGCAGGTGACGCTGGAGAACTTCTGCCACGGACTCACATGGAACTCAGATGAGAGGAGGGTCCGACACAATTCTGCATTTGTTTGTAAGAAAACTACAAACATCTGCTCCTGTTTAGGCAAGAATTATTATCAATATTGTTATTAATTATTCTCAAACAGAAACGATCCTTCTTCTAACATTCATCATCAAACATTTAGCTCCAAACTATATTTTAATGGTTGTGTCAGATGTTTCATGTTTTCACTTGAAAATTAAATGAAATGTCTTTATATTGAATATTTAGTTCAGTTTGAAATAGTTTTATTTCAAATTAAATGTTGAATTTAAATGACGGCAAGCTCGGCATGCTCTGGTTCTGTTCTGGTTCTGTTTAATGTGGGTCATGGATGAATCTTGTACTTTCCACAGATGGTGAAGTTTATTTACGCTCTTTTTTTTAATTAACATTACAGCTTTTTGGTCATATTCTTATATAATTCTTATCGTATTTTTTATTGATGCTTTTATCTGATTTTACATTGTAGCACTTTGAGATTTGATCCAAATATAAAATGCATTATAAATAAAATGTATAATATCATTACTATTATCCAGTCAATGACTGATGATTGTACTGAGCCCACAGAGAAACCATCAAGCACCAGAACAGGTCCATAATGTTCTTCTTCTCCATGGAGGATCTGCTCAGTGATGTTTGACCTTCTATTCGTCGTGATTTTTCCTCACAGTGCTTCTGTCCTTCAGTGTTTTATCTCTCTACCTCCTCATAGTTGTAATGAATTAAAGTGATGATTCAGAGAAGACCCATAAAATAACTCTGTGACATCACAACGCTGAGCTCCACCCAACAACACTGAGGCTCCAGACCATAATAGAAAAACAGATGGACCTTCATGCTGCACCCCAACACTGTCGAAAACGGTGTTTTTTCACAGAGATCAGCATGGATCCATATGGCCGCCTTCTGGTTCCACCTTTAGTTCCACCATAGTTTGCTGACATGTTTCACACCTGCTTCATGGACCAGAAGCAGCTTATTAACAGCATGAAGATCTGACGTTCAAGGTTCAGAGGCTCCAAACTCCAGCCTGCTGAGAAGACACCTACAGGCCATATTAAGGATGAACCTTCTGCATGTTTAAGGTAGTGGACACTTTGAGCTACAGCCAGTGGTTGGACACCTCAGCTAATGCTAACACAACTAATGCTAATGTGCCTTCTATGAGGTTGGTGAGAATCTATGAGCAGAAATATTTATTAATAACCCTCTGTGGGCAATGAATCGTACCGGCACATCATCCAAGAAGTCTGTGCTCCAACCGCCAGCCACTGCCCCCCTCATGACGGGTCTCACACCAACAGTCCCTGCTACGGCCCGGAATTGGAGGCTTCCACCAACGATCGGATCTTCAAGTATCACATCATCAACAACCAGCGATGCATCCAACTCAGCAGCCAGAGGGGTCCAGCGTGAACCCTCTCAAAAGCTCCACTGTAAAGCTCCAGATCCGTTCTGAAGTTGACCAAAAACACAAACCTGTTCATGAGTTTGAGCAAGAATATCTCTCAAGGTTCTTTTATTTTTTCTGGTTCCCTCTAAAGTTGTCATCTAGGGAAAATCTGAAAAAGCGAGCAACTAGAGAATTTCTCAGAACTCCCACATACACTCTCGTCCAGGACGTTCATGTACTCACAGAAATATCAAACCAGTTCATCTGCAGATAAGGATACTGGACCCAGTCCAGAATAAAGCCCAGCTATCCTGACCGAATGCTGCGATGTTTTGAGGCCGCTGGACTCCCAAACAAATAGCAGATGAAATGAGCTGGTATATGGAGTGATAGGATGATCCGACAGTACTGGACCCAGACTCCGTCATCATCCAGGAACAGTACACCGCGGTCTTATATCTCCATGGAGAGATGGAGAGGTCCATCACAGAGCTTTGATCTCTATGGGCTAAAGGATGGAGATGTTTGTGAACGGATCTGCTTCACACAGCTCAGACCTGAGCAAAGATGAAGAGTGTTCCACAGTACTAACAACGCATTTCGGTCCTGAAGGAGGATCTGCTCCGACGGCTGACCGAAGCTCAGGAACCCATTAGACATCAAACTGTCAACGTTTACTCTGACTGACACGGCGGGCCGTTTTTTTGAATCAGAACCTCTCCCCCTCTCATCTCAGGTGCCAGT
>JBBDHG010000266.1:12500-107500 GCA_037951165.1 Lophius americanus | reverse complement strand
TGCTTGAAAAAGGTTTGTGCTCGAGGTGGTTCTGATCATTCTCAATCAGACCATCTAATCTGCCCACCATCGCCCTGATGCTCCCTGATTGGTCGTCTGGCCATAAGCTGACCCTTAGGCTGGCTGCTGATTGGAGCGCCGGCTTCACGTAGAATGGACACTCCGCTTCAGTTTCTCTATCTCCGTCTGAAATGTGACAGAGAGGAGATCAAAGCTGTGAGGAAACAGAGTGATTTTAGTGGAACAAGAACCGGGTATGTAGCTACCGGCCAACAGGGCACCTGCGGTGAGGCGTTCTGCTGGGAGTCTGGGTGTTGGGGTGGGGTTAAGAGTATTTACCGAGGACCACAAGCTTGGGGGTTGGGGTGGTCAGTCAGCAAGAATCTCTGACAGTGATAGAATACATTCTAACAGCAGAACCTTTACACCCAAGGTCAACCTGTTCTTCTCAGCAGGCCCATAATCTGGCTCCTACCTACTATAATTTATTCATTCTTTTCCAATTATAGTACACAGTTATATATTAAATAAACATGTCTCAGTCAAAGGTTGTAGTGTGAGCAAATTTCTCCCTCTAGTGGACACAAGAGGTATTTTACAGCCAAAAAATTTCTGTCTCATGTTTGGTCCATTGTCTCTCCAGCTGGTCCAAATGGAGAGTCCTCCTGGTTCTGACCCACAGAAACTGTGTAGAAAAATATGAACTTTGTGGTATTTCTATCAAATGTGATGTAGTAGTTATCAAAGAGATTACTTATTAAAAGGATTATTCACACATAGTAACAGATTACTCACACACAGTAACAGATTATTCACACATAGTAACAGATTACTCACACACAGTAACAGATTACTCACACACAGTAACAGATTACTCACACACAGTAACAGATTATTCACACACAGTAACAGATTATTCACACACAGTAACAGATTACTCACACATAGTATCAGATTATTCACACATAAAAACATTATACGCACATAGTAAAAGATTACTCGCACATAGTATCAGATTATTCACACATAGTAACAGTTTACTCACAGTGTCAGATTACTCATAGTTAGATTACTCACACATATATAACTCACACACAGTAACAGAATATTCACACATAGTAACAGATTGCTCACACATAGTAACAGATTATTCACACATAGTAACAGATTACTCACACATAGTATCAGGTTATTCACATAGTAAACGATTACTCACACATAGTAACAGATTACTCAGTTACAGATCACACACAGTAACAGATAACTAACAGACAGTAACAGATTACTCAAACATAGTAACATGTTACTCACACATTGTAACAGATTACTCACACATAGTATCTGTTACTGTTACTACATAGAAATCTGTTTCAGCAACAGATTGCTGTTACTGTGTGAGTTCTGTAATATTACAGAAATATGAATTCAAACTATTAGTGAATTTGTTCAGAAACTCTTTGATAACTTCTGCATCACATCTGATAGAAATACCACAAAGTTCCTGTTCTTCTACACAGTTTCTGTGGGGCAGAACCAGGAGGACACCATTTGGTCTAGCTGGAGAGACAGTGGACCAAACATGGGAATTTGGCTGTAAAATAGCACCTATGTCCACTAGAGGAAGCAATATGCACAAACTAAAACCTTTGGCTGTCATCAATGTTTATAATCCAGCATTATGCACCATTATGAAAAGCATAAACTTGCTGAGAAGGATGAGTTAGTTACAGTTAGTTCAGTTGAACTGTTACTGTTGATGCTGAGAGCTCTGGTGTTCCTTCCAAAGGTTCCAATCGACATTTAGATGTTCCACCATCTGTGTATAGAACAAAGCTTGAGCGCATTCCTCTCCTACAATAGTATAACATGGCTCCAGAGTTGAAATGTTGAAAAAGACGAATCTGACATTAATGCAAGCTTTCAGCACAGAGGCTCCAGTTGACTGCCATAACTAACGCAATGGAGTTCTGAAACAGAAGCTTTTGTCTCCCTGACGGCTTTCTATTGTAAAGCTGGAGTTCGCTGAGTGTTGGTATCGTCAGATGTGTCTCCAGCCTCTCAATGCTGCCGTCAGTCAGTGGTTGGTGGTGGTTACCCGGTGTGAAGGTCAATATTTGGCTATCTAATGAGGATAATGAGTGTGGACAGGCCAGGAAGTGTCAGTGAGGAGATCAGTATTACCTGCAGGGCCAAACGCTTCAGCCTCTCCTCATCCAGCTCTCCTCGAAGCTCTGCCATCTCTCTCCTGGAGATGGAAACACACTCATTAACAGCAGACCCATCATCTCACTGCTGCAGGTTCAATAAAGCTCTAACAGACTGGAAATAAAGTTTGGGACAACAGCAGGATGAAGTGAAAGTACTGCAGCAAATCTCATTTCACCTGAAGTCAGAGACAATCACAGACGAAGGAACATTTCAGTCAGAGAAAGAGATGAGTTTTTAGGCATTCCATATATATATATATATATATATATATATATATATATATATAGAACAGAACATCTTCTGATGGGCTCAGAGTCAGTGTGTGTTCCCGAGATTCATTACGTTTGTTGGGCCTTTAGAAGCTCCACCGACAGCAGCAGCTCCTTCATCTGGCTCCTCAGCTCCTCAAGCTGGGAGTTAGTCTCCCCAGGATCATGCCGGGCCTTGTCCCCCTGAGAAGCGCCATCTGAGTTCGGCACTGCTACCCCCGTATTCGACTTGGCCTCGGGGGCGGCTGTGGTGGTCTTGTGGAGTGATGGTGAGGGGGACAAGGTCTTTGTGGCAGGCTGTGAGGAGAAACAGAAAGATTCATTCAGAGCTTGTAGGGCTTGACCAGCAGGACCTCTAATCATCACCAGCAGTACTTCAAACAATCCCTGACTACAGCTAATGAAGGTCACGTCTCACCAGTCAGCGGAATGTACCATAAGTTTACAGTACTGTATCTTTTTATTGTTTTTATCATAGTAAGATATTTTTATTATTATGTACACGTTATGTTTAAGATTTTTTTGGGAAAGGTTTCTAAAATACTGTACACTACCCACAAAGTAAAAAAAAATATATATAATTTATTTACTGGTATACAGACCTGTAATAGTCCAATAGTCCATTTTGGGTCTACAAACCCGAAATGGACAACAAACCTGTCAACAAACCTGTTTTACTTTAGTATAAGGACTGAGTTACCTTCTTGCTTTCTGGTGGCTTTGGTTTGGTGGAGTCCTCGTCATCGGCTTTGAAGGTCTTTTCCACGTTGACCTCATTGCTGGACTGAAAGAGGAGAGTTTGAAGAAACCTGATATATATGACGTCTAATAATCTGAAAGTTGATCTCACTCAAATCATCTGATTGACATCTGCTCTGACCTGGTGGGGGGTCTGAGTGAGGAGGTTGTGTGTGGTTTTTTGTCAAAGAGTAAATTTTGGATTCATGTCTGATAAAATGTACTTCTGGTGATGGAAGAAAAGGCTTCTGCATCCAGTACATACACATCAGCAAATGTGTGTGTGTGTGTTTGTGGGTGAAAAACACAGTGTGACAGGGGTGAGAGGTCATAGAGAGCGGAGAGCAGTCAGAGAATCGGAAACTCTCCAGAAAAGGAAAAACAATGCGATGGGAAGTGAGAGAAGAAAAAATTACGTGATTAAAAAAAAAAGAAGAGTTCAGCATAAAAGACAAAGAAGTTTTTTAAGGAACATCAAAAATGAAAAGTTAGTTTGATCCTTGATTCTCTTAAAATGATCATCGTTTTTTTTTGTGATCCAGTTGAATAATTGTAAATCCGTTAAACATTTGTAAGGTTTTACGAACCAGTCTCAAATCAGCAGATGGATGAAGAATGCTTTTGGTTCAAGAGGCATTTATTCATCGTCTTCATCACCAAATACATGTTTTTACATAAGAAAAATGTTCAGAATCCTCCTAGGCTGTAGCCTGACAAACACCTGGAATCACTTCTCATGGTTCTGGACTCAGCAGGTGCACCAAGATATTTTATGTTTCCTGTTAATAGGAAGTTCAGTGGTGCATGATGGGTGCTCTTATTTTGAAGGACTAGAACATTTGAATTGGCAAAGGCGTATGTTGGTTTGCATGTGTGTGTGAGTGAGTGTGTATTTGTTGTGTGTGTACGTGCTCACCGACTGTCCTCCTCCAAACTTCGCAGGCAGCCTCCTTCCAGGCATCTTTGGTCTGTTAGCAGTGAGGTGAGACAGTTTGTCCAGTGGAGAAGACAGCTCATCAAAGCTCATCAGGTCTACTGGGTGTAGAACAAAAATGGGGGGCAGGGTGAATGCTGGCAGAGATGCAGACAGGCAACAGCTGCTGTTATCAGTTAGAGAAGATATTCAGTTTGGTCTCAAGTGTGGAGTCTTCCTCAGCAAACTTGAAATGCCTTTCCTCTAGCGTGGCTACGCATCGCGTCTCATGCACTGATGAAGGAGATAAGACGCGTCACTCCACAGCTGCCTCTTAGTGCCACATTGGGATAACGGATCAGTGGGCCTTGGATATCCTTCAAGTGGGCTGATAAACGCTCTAACCGGACCCGAACTTGAATTCCTTCTCTAATAGATTTAGATCAGGTTCTGTGGTGTGAAACAATTCTTCAGGAGGAGGAACTCAAACATCTATCAACTCACACAGGACTTAGAATCGGACAGAAGGTTAGAGGTTGACCTAGCAGGTTCCTGGTGGGACTCCAGAGGTGAAATCACAGTGATTAATAACTGATTGACATGTTCTCCATCTCAGTGAAGATGACGATGCTTCACAATTACGCCTCATAGTATCCGTTCGTAACAGTTTCAGTCCCTCAGGAACAAGCTCCACCTTCTTCTCCAGGCACCGCCTCTAGCCTCAGCATCTCCAGCACTGGCTGGACCCAGCTCTCAGTGATCTGGAGGACCGCGTCCAGCCACTGTTCCGGTCCTAACCCTAACCCACTGTCCCGCGGGGGTCTAACAGCCCTCATCGGGTGGTGGGGGTCTGTGTGTTGGTGCCTCCAGCGTGTGAATTTGGTTAACTGGTAAACACTGCAACCAAGGCTCTCGCTGGTCTGACTCTTCTAAAGCAGCCTGATGTTCCTGATTAGTTTCTGAGGCCCTCATTTTGTGCTGTGGGCCCACTTCATGACGGTCTGTCTTTAGGAGCTTGGGCTGCTGCTTTGAGTGTCTCTCTCTCTCCCCCTCTGACTCTCCCTCTCTGACTCTCCCCCTGACTCTCCCTCTCCCTCTCTCTCTCTCTCTCTCAGGTACTGAAATGGAAGGTTGTGATTGGCTGCTGGATCCAGTCTGCTTCTTTTCTGTCCTCACAGACTGAAATTTAGCTGTGGAGTTCTGGAGGCTGACTTGAAGATAGCGTTTGGTGGAAGCAGTGAGTCATGGTGTTCCAGGGAGAATCGGTGGTGTCAGAGCTCTTTGCAGCTCTGAGGAGGAACACGGCTGAAGACGGAGAGCTTCTCCTGCGACTGTAGGGCAGATTGAGTTTCCATGTTCCCCGACAAGACGTGTCAGACTAACTGCTGCCGAAGGATGGAGTTTTTAGCAGCTCTGTATCACCTCCACAGAACCCCCGTCACAAAAGGCAGTACCCTCCCGGGATGTACATAGAGGTTGGCTCTGTTCAACACATCTCATCTTATCTCTAACTTCTTTCCTCTCAATCTCCTCTCCACAGGCCTCCATTGCTCATTGATCCTCCAGTGTAAAAATATTAACAAATGAAAATCTAGATTGGTCGTTTTGTTTGTTTTCCTGACAAGCTTTATGGTTTTCTCTGAAGAAGTCTGTTATCCTGACGTTCAGTCTGAATGTGGAGGATGAGAGTCCAGAGGTCATCATAAAAAAAACAGAAGATACATATTTGTTTGGAACAGAAGACGCTCGTTCTGCAGGCTTTGAAGTAAAGAGTAGAATAACAACCCTTCCATCAGTCACACTACCACGATGTCCCCTCAGGCGTGATTAACCTACCCACATCCGAAGTCTTCTCCCCCCAGTCGCCGGATAGCGTTTTGGGTTTGCTGGGTACTGATGGCTCCTGGTCGGACTTTGGTCGCGTAGAAGGCACCTCTCCATTGTGTCTGCAGAGATGAAGCAGAGTCTGAAAGTCAACCGGAGGAACTGAGCACAGAAAGCAAATTAATCCGAAAAATAACCACATGTACAGCAGAACTACAGAACCTAAACTTTCTCTTGTCCTCTCAGAAGAGATCTGCTCAGGCTGACGATCACATCCGTGTTACAGAGAGACTGGAGCGTAGAGGTCCTCAGACAGACTCATACAGTCTACGTAGACTAACAGGGGCTGCTCTTACTTGAAGATTGGCGACGGAACCAGAGGCTTGTCGGGCCTCTTTGGTGGGATGCTTCCTGGTCTAACTTTTCCAATAGGGGGAACATGCTTCTTGGGTGGGACCAACGGCGCTGCAGGTTTGACTGAATGAGAACAAACTACGGTTATTACTGGATTTTGAGGCAGATTTATCAAGGATCTTAAAAACAGCTGCTACCTCATTAATGGCTCATTATTAGGCTTCTTGGCATTCCCTAACCGTAAATTCAGCCTTACCGGACAGTCCAAAAATAATATTCAAATATCAACACCACTATCTGGTGTGTCCGCATCACCTTGGTGTCAGTGGACAGGTCCAAAAGACCTTAAATAATGCGTGTGAGTAATCTGTGGATGTGAGGAGAGAGAGTGATGGTGGTTGTGAGGAGAGATTGAGGGTGGATGTGAGGAGAGATTGAGGGTGGATGTGAGGAGAGTGAGGGTTGATGTGAGGAGAGTGAGGGTGGATGTGAGGAGAGAGAGAGAGAGTGAGGGTGGATGTGAGGAGAGAGAGTGAGGGTGGATGTGATGAGAGAGAGTGAGGGTGGATGTGAGGAGAGAGAGTGAGGGTGGATGTGAGGAGAGAGAATGAGGGTGGATGTGAGGAGAGAGTGAGGGTGGATGTGAGAAGAGAGAGATTGAGGGTGGATGTGAGGAGAGAGAGTGAGGGTGGATGTGATGAGAGAGAGTGAGGGTGGATGTGAGGAGAGAGAGTGAGGGTGGATGTGAGGAGAGAGAATGAGGGTGGATGTGAGGAGAGAGTGAGGGTGGATGTGAGAAGAGAGAGATTGAGGGTGGATGTGAGGAGAGAGAGTGAGGGTGGATGTGAGGAGAGAGAGTGAGGGCGGATGTGACAAGAGAGAGATTGAGGGTGGACGTGAGGAGAGAGATTGAGGGTGGACGTGAGGAGAGAGTGAGGATGGATGTGAGGAGAGAGAGAGATTGAGAGAGAGTGGATGTGATCAGAGAGTGAGGGTGGTTGTGAGGAGAGAGAGAGTGAGGGTGGTTGTGAGGAGAGAGAGAGAGTGAGGGTGGATATGAGGAGAGAGAGGGAGTGAAGGTGGATATGAGGAGAGAGAGAGTTAGGGTGGATATGAGGAGAGAGAGAGAGAGAGTGGATGTAACGAGAGAGTGAGGGTGGTTGTGAGGAGAGAGAGAGAGTTAGGGTGAATGTGAGGAGAGAGAGAGAGTTAGGGTGGATATGAGGAGAGAGAGAGTGAGGGTGGATATGAGGAGAGAGAGAGTTAGGGTGGATATGAGAAGAGAGAGAGAGTTAGGGTGGATATGAGAAGAGAGAGAGAGTTAGGGTGGATATGAGGAGAGAGAGAGAGAGAGTTAGGGTGGATATGAGGAGAGAGAGAGAGAGTGATGGTGAATGTGAGGAGTTCTACTACCTCGGTCCTGTGGCCTCATGGGATCCGGCTTCTTGTCAGCACTGGGGAAGTCCGGCTTGAAAGCTGAAAAATGTGTGTAAAAACGAGGGAAAAACACTGTCAAATATCAAAATTAAGAAACAGAAGAATTATATTATAATTATTATAATATTATAATTGTGAAAAAAGTTTGAATTTACTGTAATAATGTTATTTTCTTATTAACAGTTTATGTAATTACTGTTAACAGGTTGACATCATATCTGTGTTTAATTTAAATTACTGTAATACTTTAATTACAGTGAATGTTTTTATAGTGTAGCTCCTCTGCAAAGTAGAGGTGGAGGAACATGGGTAAAATGGCAATTACTTCCTGTGCAGACAGGAAGTAACAGATGTTAGTGACAGACGATGGTGCTGATGGTTCTACAGCGGGACTGAAGCAGACCAGGACCTTCATGCTTAGGTTGCGTTTCATGACTTCACCGCAAGCTTCTGCTATTCCTCTGAGCTACCGTTAATGAGACGGAGGGTGGAGGTGTTCCTTACCAATGCTGCTCTTTGACGGTGGAGGAGGCTTCTTGGGCTTCTGACAGGAAGAAAAATAGGTCAGATGCCTCATTAAGTCATGCTACTCATTTCAGCTATAACATTACAACCACTGAACCACAGTCACCAGTGAGTGGGTGGGTTATATTACCTGGATGTCATGGGTGTGAGTTAACCAGAAATTACTAAAAAGAGGACTAACCAATAATCAAGGTTTTCAAAATTCCAGTCTCTGCATTACAATTGTGGCCATTAACCCTTAAGAACCCCGACTCATTCGTCTTTAGGTGAAAAATATGTAGAATATAGAACAGACCACACACAACACATTTTTCAATTATTTTTGAAGACCTGATATGTTAATTTTAACATATACGTGTTTTGAAAAGAAATCAGTATGACATCTTGTCATACTGATTCACACAGACGTTCACACAAACATTTACACAAACATTCACATATTCACACATTCCCACAAACATTCATACTAACGTTCACACAAGCATTCACACAAGCGTTCACACAATCCTTCACATAAACATTCACACAGACGTTCACACAAACATTCACACAAAGATTCAAACAAACATTTACACAAACATTTACACAAACGTTCACACAAACATTCACACAGACGTTCACACAAACATATACACAAACATTCACACAAACAGTTACACAAACATTCACGGACGTTCACACAAACATTCACATATTCACACAAACATTCATACTAACATTCACACAAGCATTCACAGAAACATTCACACAAACGTTCACACAAACGTTCACACAAACGTTCACACAAACGTTCAGACTAACATTCACACAAACATTCACACAAACATTCACACAAACATTCACACTAACATTCATACAAACATTCACACAAACATTTACGCAAAAATTCAGACAAACATTCATACAAACATTTACATATTCACACCTTCACACAAACGTTCATACTCACATTCACACAATCGTTCATAAAAAACATTCACACAAGCATTCACACAAACATTTAGACAAACATTCACACAAAGATTCAAACAAACATTTACACAAACATTCACACAAAGATTCAAACATTTACACAAACATTCACACAAAGATTCAAACAAGCAGTCATACAGTGATGATAGAGGCTTAAACATGAAGTTCATTCATTTTTGACTTGGTTAAGAAGGTAAATAAATGAAACACATCCACGAAATGATTGTTGTTTTACCCACAGCGTTGATTCGCGCAGCCACGCTCCCATATCTCGCTTCTTTGTGATGTTGAGATTTCTCTACTGGAACTCAACATGTTAGTTCTCTTTCCACTAACTCCTGCAGTTCCATGGCTTTACATTTCATGCAGTCTCTCTTCTCTACGTTCAAACTCTAAGGTGGAAACAGGTAACACGCAAAACTTAATTTAAATAGCCCCGCCTACAGCATGTTTGGGATGCGGGTCGTCATTCACGCAGTTGTTCGTAGTACATCTGCCACAAACTAAACCTGCAATCTTCTAGAATGAACACGCAACTCAGGATCTCGGTAAATCAGGCCCTATGAGTTCAGAAATAAGGCTAAAACCGTGAAAGGAACTTCAATCGTAAAGGTTTGCGACTGTCTCCACTCTTGTATCACTGTGGTTACTGATGCGTTAGAAGAAAATTGAGTCTCTATCTCCAAACTATTGTTCTAGGTCACTATTATTCACCGGATGTCGGTTCAAACGACCCAACCTGTGCAGCACCTTTAGGCTGCTAACACTCATTTAATTTTTTATTGAAAAGATCATTATAATAACAACAATTATTATATTTATCATGTCCTCTCTAGACGTGACGCATCTGACCCCAGAAGAACATCCAGTTATCAGACATGAGCTACTGAGCAGTTCAACCAAAAAAAAGACTGAAGGCACCCACTCCCTGTGATATAGGCAGGAAATGACTCGTCTGTCAGCCTCCTTCCTTCAAGTCTCTCCTATGATCTACATCTCCAGAACTTCTGAAGGTGGTGGGAGGAGCCTGTCAAGGACTTCACATTATTCTACCTCGCCACCAGAGTGAACAGCAGACAAAACCACACGAGGGCACCGCAGACCACACATTCTGTGAAATCATTCATATGAAAAAACCTCAGCACCATTGATTAATGGGAAAAAATTCATAAAACACATACATAATTTTGCCTGATAAAAAATCAAAACCTATATTCGCGTAGTCTTTTTGGTAGGTTTTGCAACTCATATCTACTTCCTGTCTTTTTTGTTTGTCTGTTTGTGAGCTAATTTTTTACCTTCTTGTCTTTTATTTTCATAGGTGAAAAAATTACCTTAACCCTCCAGTGAGGACCAAAACAGCAGATTCCCCCATCAAGTTCGCTTTTCATAAATCCATCAAATGGCGTAAAGATTGGAGTTTCACTTCTTTTGTGCGTGCGCTGCATTGAGACACAAGGGCTGGGTGATTTTTTGAAGAGAGAATAAGTAAGCGCCTCGTTCTGACAGCCGTCTCACGGACGAGGGAACAGGAAGTCTTACATTAGGATTGTGATTTACTACAGTAGTATACTGTCATTATGTGCATGTTCTGTTCAAGATGTTGTGTTTGAAAGGTTTCTCCAGTGTTTTATACAAAACACACATTTAAAATAAATACCATATAAACCAAGGTTTCAATGACGTGTTGGTTTCATTTCTGTCTTGGTTTGAAACAGAACTTGTTTGCTCTTCTCCTCCACATTTGTTTTTCTCCCTCATCAACACTTCATTTCTCTTCAAGTCAGTCTCCAAATGTTTTAAATGAATTTCACCAATAACCACTGGTTTGATGTTGCTTCCATTCCCCCTGAGGAGCTGGGTCATGACAGCCCATTAGGTCTGTGGTTCTGCTCCTGACAGTAGAGGTGTTGATCAGCCTACCTCGTCTGACTCCTGCTTAAGAGATGATTTCACCGACCCTCTGGAGGTGGGAGTCTGAAATGAGCACAGAGACGTATTCATGAGGGACCTGTGACCCATCAGAAGAACAGACGGGATGAACGTCATGGGTTAGGCTTGACCCGGACAGCTGTACAGCTCACACACCAGAAACATGGCTGCCTCATAAATTCAGGAACCTTCTTTTCCATGAGGAGGAGCCCTCCTGTGAGATCCAGCAGGATCTCTGGGTCGCTAATGTGGAAAACTGAAGTTGTGTGGCTGCAGCAAAAAACGGATTGGATGAATATGCAGCACACCGTGAGCAATGTGACCACAAAGGCAACATGAATACATGAACTAATTTCACGCGTATGATAGCGAATCATCAGCTGAGGGAAAACATCAAACTACTCTCCTGTGGAAAATGATTAGAATGAAAAACTAATTAACTGTGGGTCAAAGGTTAATTTACTTTTCAGCACCAATATTGTCAACAATTACAAACCTGGGATATTTCCAGGCACACAGAAACTCTTGCCATGTGTTCAAAAAATACTCCTCACCTGATTAACTACAACAAAATATCTCATTTTGGATTAATTCAGACTTCATTGGTCCTCTTTTCCACTGGTGACCTTGAAAAGCAGCCGTCGACCCTCCTATCAGCGGTGATGCACATTAAGTAAGTGCAATCATTCTGGTAATAGTAAGGATCTGGAAAGGAGGCTCAGACTGACTGTAGAACCTTGGTTACAGGAGGAAAACTTCGGATTCTGTCCGGGTCATGGAGGAACTTTGTACTCTTGCAGTGGTCATGGGAATTCGCCCATCCAGTCTACCTGTGATTTGTGGATTTGGAGAAGACCTTTTACTGTTTCCCCCGGTCAGTCCTGTGGGAGGTACTGCTGGAGTATATGGGTATCAGGGCGACTACTACGAGTCATCTGGTCCCTGTAGAACATTTGCATATCACGTCAGGTCAGTTTGTGACTGAGTGATGTGAGCGGGCAAGCCACACTTTTTCATGAGTGCTAGCGCTTTGGACTTTCGCTTTTTCTTATGTTTATGCCATTGTTTTGCTTTTTCTGTTATTCAGGACACTGCTGATAAACTATGGGATTTTTAATAGCATTTTGGTTAATTGGTTCTATAAACAGGCATTCTTATATTATAACATTTCTATTAACTTCCCAAAAATGCCAAATAGTCTTACCAATAATCCAGGTTGGTGTTGGTCGCACGACCAAAATTTCCTTCCTCACCACTCCGAGTGGACCATTTGCCGTCACAGTTAAGGTACTACAGAGCTGGAGCATCCGATTGGACAGCTAGGTTGAGGTATGTTCCTCTTCGGGTGTATCCTCTGGATGGCCTCCAGGGGGCATGCTTACTGTGTTCTGTGTACATCCATCTAGCTTAGCCTCTCGGCGACTAATAGCTATTTTGTTGAAAGATAGTCAATACTTTAGTTATGTTTCTACATGTGTTTCCTTCTGTGTTTGTTAAGTTGTTGGGTTAGGCAAGATTACGGGAAATCTAATGGACAAATTTGCATGAAACTTTAACTCACAGGAAGGTTTTGTCATATCCTAGAGATGGGATCGTTTTAGTGATGTCTTTAAAATTTCAGAAAAAAAACGGGTTACCTGGAGGCTCAGAATTTGCACAGACCACAATCACGGGCAGAAAAATATCTAGGAGCAAATGTTTGATAGTTTCACTTCATAAAAAACAAAGTTCATTCTATCAAATCTGTGATCTCACCTCTTTCTCCATGTCATGCATGATGACAAAGTTCTCAGGGAAGACCCCTTCTCTGCCCCCAATTGCCCCTCGCCACCAGCCAGGTTCCCCCGTGTCCTATTAAAGACAAAGAAAGGGTGAAAGGTCCCTTTTAAAAACCATGAATTATCTTTCTTTACGTCTGCTGGTGCTTTACGGGAAGCAGATAGAGAAGAGGAATAAATAAATAGCAGGAGCTAGATCCTTTTCTAACAGGCTCCAGATGATGGCGCCATCGCTCTGAGCTATTCTGAGCGGGGCACTGGAGGAGCACACCTCGGCATGGTTTCAGAGGCAGTTGAGCTGAGCCAGCACATGGTTCTGTGCTGACTCTGCTGTCTCCTGAATGACTTGGTCTCTGCATTAAACCTTAAACCACTACAGGATGTTTTTGAAAAACCTCTGACAGTGACTTCAGAGGATTCAGCATAGTATGAAAATGTTGCCTAGAAAGAAAACAGCTGGGTAAAATAAAAGCATGCCCTGACTTCAGTCACGCCCTCATTATTAAACCCCCTGCTGGTATGTAAGGAGGAAATGTGCTCAGAGGGACGGATGGACGCCTTCTACTTCCCTCTTTCAGTCAGAAACACGGAGGCCGAGGTTCAGAGATCGTTCATTCTCTGAGAAATCTCTCTGATGACCTTTACCGTCAACAAGTTTTTTTTATTATTATTATCTCTGTCTGTTTTTGTCAGCAAGATTACAGAAAAACCAACTGATGGATTTGCATGAAATTTCACCAACAAGTAGGTGTGTCATAACCTAGATGTGATTACATTTTGGTGACGTTACGTTGTGATTTCCCAATAATAAAATTTTCATAACCCCTGCCAGATAAGGCACATTTGGAGGTCTTTCAGTTATTACCCTAGAGAGAGCTCCCTCAGCAACAAGATATGCGCTACAGTCCTTCAGGACCAAGCCTGGCTCCTGACCCACTCTTGTTACAGGTTCTGTAGGATTCTGCTGGGTAATTTTTTTATAAACAGATCCTGTTTTTCAACTGAAGCCAGAAAGCGTTAGTAAAAACTTTCCTAAGGTGAGACCTTTTCTGTGCCCGCTACTTATAACTCCTTGAAACAGCTGGACACTATTTATCATTCAGCTCTATGTTCTTTACTAACAATTTTTTCAGAACTCATCATGAAACCGGCCACAGAAACCTCACAAATCAGCGTACTTTTAGTGCCAGTCCCAAGCCCGGATAAAAGTGGAGGTTTGGGATGGGAGGGGCATCCAACATGAAACCTATGCCATATCAATAAGCGGAACAAAAAATGATTACCAATTTATATATCGTGCGATAAATTGTGCGTTCGGGGGACCCGGGTTGAAAGGCAGCAAGGCTCGAAGCATTGGAGGAGGGCAGATACTGTTGGCAAAACTATCATGGTAATGGATGGGAGGAGAAATGGCGTAAGGGTGATTCTGAAGGAGGAGTTTGTGAAGAGTGTCCTAAAGGTTAAGAAAGTGTCAGACAGAATGAAGAGGATGAAGATAGAGACTGGAGGTGTGAAGATGAATGTTGTCGGTACTGATTACCAACAAGTTGGTTCTGAGTTGGAAGAGAAAGAGTACTCCCTGAGTGAGTCAGATGAAGTGGTGAAGAGTATTTCCAGGGGTGAGAGAGTGGTGGTTGGAGTGACTTCAATGGTCATGTTGGTGAAGGGAGCAGAAGAGAGGAGGTGGTTATGGGAAGGTATGGTCTTCATGACAGGAACATGGAAAGACGGGTGTTGGTAGATTTTGTGAAGAAGATGGAATTGGCTGTGGTGAACACGTGTTTGAAGAAGAGGGTGGAGCACCTGGTGACATAAGAGTGGAGGTAGGAGCTTCATCCTATGCAGAAGATGGTGGTGACGGAGGAGAACGTAGCCACACATCATAGAATGGAAGCATGTAGGACGCCTCTGATGGTGCAGTAGAGGAAAAGAGCAGAAGGTGGAGCAGACGATCAGATGTGGAAGTTGAGGAAGGAAAGCCGCTGTGTGAACTTCATGGAGGTGAGAAATGCTCTGGGTAGTAGCGAAGATCAGCCGGATGATGAGATCAGGAGACTTGGTGGTTGATGGAGGAGGTTCAGGAGAGAGTAAGCAGGAAAAGGTTTGAGATGAAGAAAGTAGGCAGGAGTACAGAGAGAGGAGACGTAAGGAGAAGAGTGATGTCTGTGATGAGATCTATGAGAGGTTGGATAGGAAGGGAGGAGAAGAGGACTTGTACTGATTGGTGAGGCAGAGAGATGGAGATGGGAAGGATGTGCAGCAGGTTAGGGTGATCAAGGATAGAGATGGAAATGTGCTTACAAGTAAGGAGAGTGTGAGGGCAAGATGAAAGGAGGACTTTGGAGAACTGATGAAGACAAATGAGTGAGAGAGAGAGAGAGAGAGAGACAGAGAGACAGAGAGACAGAGAGACAGAGAGAGAGAGAGACGGGTGGAAGGTGTGAGACCGGTAAATCAAAAAGTCCCAAGGATCAGTAATGTGAAGAGAGAGCAGCTTTAAGGGGAACCCCTCACTGTAATCTGTAGTATGGAGCAGGTTATTCCTCCCTGTCCCGATGAAGCTATTCTACTGAAGATCCCCAATGAGCCGATATTCTTCATTAGATGGCGCAGTAATCACCACCAGAAGAGAGCTCAAGACTTTTACTCCTTCAGGTGTCACCAGCCAGAACTGAACTGGAGACACTGCTTTAGCAATAGGGAGCCTCCAGCTTTGAATAAGTTTTAAGAGACCTCTGTGTTAAATGTCTTCGTCTCCTTGGACGTATTCAATGATTTGTTCCATGAGTTTGACGTTGACGACTGCAAATGTTTGTTTGCTCGTTAACTATAATATCTTTCAACTGGAACTATTGATCCATATGCTGGTATCAATGTTTTCTTAACGCTACATGATTTTAGATTATTCTATGTAACTAGGAAACCATTAAGAATCAGACAGTGGCTGAGATCCCACCGCCGAGAGAAGAGTCTCTGGAAGCCTACCTTGGTCAGGATGTGGATGATGTCATCCTCCTTCAGGTCCAGCTCATCCACTTTGGAGGCCACAAAAGCAAAGGTGACCTTGAAGTACTCTTTACCTGAGGACACAGAAAGAACCGACTCATTGAATCAAGAAAACAAAACGTACACAGCTATCAGCCAGAACATTATAACTATGCCCAATGTTGTCTTCGAGCCCCCCTTATACCACCACACCAGCTCTTAGCCGTGGAGGCATGGACTCCAAAATTAACCCCTGAAAGTGTGCTGTGTTATCTGGTACCAAGACGTTAGCAGTAGATCCCTTAAGTCCTTGAAGGGAGCATCATCCTGCTGGAAGAGGCCACTGCCATTAGGGAATACTGTTTCCACGTAGGGGGGGGGCTTGTTCTGCAGCAATGTTTTGGTAGGAGCAATGTGTCAAAGGAACATCCAAGGACCCAAGATTTCCGAGCAGAACATGGTACAAAAGATTACACCGATTCCCCAGGCTTATTTTCTTCCCATAATGCATCCTGGTACCATCTCTTCCCCAGGTAAGCGATGCACACGCACTCATGATGTAAGAGAAAACCTGATTCACCAGACCAGACAACATTCTTCCAGTGAATGAGCTCAGTACCTGTTCAGTGGTTCATTACGGTGTTATTAGGTTAAGTAAGTTCAGTAAGTAAGTTAAGTAATAGGCTCTTCACTAAGGTCTTCACTTTTATTATTTCCCTCTTCTTTTTTCTGTTAAAACAATCGTCATTTTGCCAGCTTTCCCACCTGCGGAAAGTTGCAAACTCATCAGGTGTGGTGAAAAGATTGGTATTTTATAGATCGCGGCATGGGGCGTTGAAAAATGAGAACGTTTCGAGGCTCCCCCTCGAAATTTTCCTACCAACTTTCAATTACATGGCCATATCTCGGTCATCTATCGTCATATCTGCCAAAAATTTCACAGGTAGAATAAGAGACTGGCCTTGAAGAGTCCTACCAGAAAAAAAATGCTTTTGTCATAGCACCACCTAGAGGTACCAATAAATGTCATGTTTTACAATTTGACCCATTACTCCAAGGCTATAAATCCCAAAAATTTGGGTGGGCGGGGCTGGGTGGTGAAGTTGGAAGACTCGCCACAAAAGTGTAGGTCATCATAACTCCACTGTAAGTAGGCTAATCGCCACCAAAACTCTCATCGTGGATAAAGATCCCGCACTGAAGAGGTATGACTGAAAAAAAAAGCTCCCATAGCGCAATAAAATGTATCGTTTCATACTTCCATTAATTGCTACGTCATAATTTCACGCACAAACACTATTCAAAATGTAATACTTAGCTACATTTGTTGTCTTTAACATGAGAATTCAACCACTTCTGTACCATTCATAGTTTCTTCACATGAGCCTCAAGTACAGGCAGATTTGGGGAAATAATCAGACGTTAGAGTGGAGGGAGCAGTGAGAAAAACAGAAAGACTGCGAACAAATTGCCCGAACTCCCACAAATCTGACTCAACATCCATAACTTTGGGATCAAAACGTAGGAAAATTTGTGCCGCTTCTTAAAATCCCAGAATGGAACCACAGAACCAAATAGTTTGGCCTGAGGAAACCCTTTTGTAACACTTGGTAAGATTCCGGCTCCGTACACTTCCACTTTCTTCCTTCACATCTAAACGATGTGTATTTTCAGCTCGATCAAAAGGTATTATTTTTCCACTACCGCTGGAAAAAAACTTAATCACTAAGGAGAGACAACTCTTGTGGTCGCTCTTGTAACATTGTTAGTGGGATAGGACCTACGGTGCTAGCTAGAACTTTACCGGTTTGGACCTTTCCCTCACAGCTCTGACAGTCAGAAAGGCTGCAGTTAGGGGGAGGGACAGCTCTGCAGCACCTGCATGTAAGATGAGCTGTGAGAAAGGGAAAGGGAGGGGCTGATCACTCACCTCCTTCAGGAGTTGAAGGAGTAATCTGTGGAATACATGCATGAATCCATGAATCAATCCATGAATCCATCCATGAGTCCATCCATGAGTCCATCCATCCATGAATCCATGAATCAATCCATGAATCCATGAATCAATCCATGAATCCATGAATCCAACCATGAATTCATCCATCCATGAATCCAACCATGCATCCATGAATATATCCATCCATCCATCCATGAAGCCATCCATCCATGACCTCCGACTAGATTTTAATGCTATGTAATTCTGACCATCCCACACACAATGGCCACTCTTCCAAATGGTTATAATCTCTTGCTTCATAGCCTCAGCTATGACTTCTTGACTAGTGGATAATCTGCCAAAACGTGACCACAAAATAGCCCCAGCTAGGACATTATAACTGCGGTCTAATTAGACAAGTCATTGGAAACAGTTACTACATACAAATAATCTTGTCACCACCTGTTGGCAAACAGGAAGTGAGACTGAATTGAAAATGATCCCGATCAACATCACATTTGGTGACAACAATCGCCAGGCACTGAAGGTGGAAAGTCAACAAAGGCTTATCCGTGACTTGGAATGCGCGGCCGCGGCTGAAGGAAAATCTCCATTAAACACGTGAGCTCAAAACGATACTTTCTGTGGTCCAATCCGTCCCAAACTTTGCGCGCTGCATCAGAGACCCGCCCCAAGAGGCCCATGAGACAATATTTGCTCAAAGGGACAGCGCCTCTTGTCGGAAACAGCAAGTGACGCTCCATCGAGTTAGTGATTGGAACGTTGAGAGATCTACGCCACGGCGTCCTTCCGGAGTACTTGGCGGGTTTCAGCGATAGCGCCGGTGGGAGTTTGCGCACGCCCCGAATAGCGTAGGAGTGCGAGGGCCCTTCATCACTGCTTTTTACATACTACTACACCGTCCCTCCCACATGTGCCAGCTGACTAATGTCTGTACCTGGTCAGGGATTTATTTTGGTGTCATGATGATGTTACAGTGACATTACAGCATTATTATGCTGTTATTACAGGGGTTTTCTATGGCGTTTTACACACCCTCCCACATTTACCAGCAGTCTACTGTTGATACCTGTTAATTGGTTTACCTTCGGGTTTGCCGTCTCCGTCAGCTCTCTGCAAATCTGTCATGGAGGGATGAGCGGGCTTTGCAGCAGATGGTAATGATGGGATTGGCTAAAATGAAACAAACCATACAGATGGAGATGATTCATCGTATGTGACTGGATGTTATCTGATATAATACTTAGGAAAGATGTTGATCATTATGGGATTAGCATGTAGAAGATATGGACATAAAGTGTAAAAATTCAAAAACATTAAAAAAGAAAGAGTGTGGTAATAACAAGGGGAAATGCTGCACTGTGGCAGGAACTGATGCAGAGGACTCTTATTTACTCACTAAAAGTATCACACAGATGAAAAACACAACCTTTTAGATGAACATAAAAATGAAAAAGCTCAGAAGCAGCATGCCCAGATACTCGAATGAGGAGATCCTGTGAGGAGGATAGGTCATGTGACATGAGGTGGTGTTGGGTGGAGGAGAGCGTTAGCGGTGAGAGAGACGCTACTTTCACATTTTCTTTGCTATTGTTGCTGGGTTCACAGAAACAACCTCATCTTCTTTGTCTGCTGCTTTGTGATGTACTGGATGTGTTGGTGTTTTCTTTCTAAGCACTAACAGTCTGAAGGAAATCAGGCCATAATGGAGGGTCTGTCCAGTGTTTAAGGGGGTAAGGCTTCACTGGATGATGTTCATTTAGACACACACAGACTGATGAACAGCGATTGCTGCTCTCTCTTCACCGCCCATCTCTGCATGAGATGGATTTGACTCACCCAGGCTGGCCTGGGAAGGGAATCCAGATGCTGGGAAGGTCTGAGGAGCTTTCAGAAGCTGCTGAGCCTCCAGACAGACAGACTTGGTCTCAGAGTGAACCTGACTGTTGTGATCACTGTGTCATCTTAGGTTGTTCCTCTTGACAGAGACGCTTTAGAAGTCTTCATAAATCCTGAGCCAAACTAAAGTGTATTAATCACACTCCTTCAGTAAACTATGATAAATCCTACTTGAACATTAAAGAAGTTTATAAAAATCCTCTGTACGTATTCAAAAAAACAATAAAAGTAAAAATAAAGTAAACCTAAATTTAAATGCAGCGTCAACATATCCACCAGAAGAACCAGAAAAGGTTGGCAAATTATTTGTTTGACTGTTTTTCATTTCACACACAGATGGGTGGAAAAATACGGCCTATGTGACATTTAGTGTTGCACCTAACCTAGCAGAAGTCTCCCTCTGGTTCTTCTCACAAGAAATTATCTGGTCTTACATCCAGGACACAATGAATGGATCTTCACCGTCGGCACGGTGGTGCAGTGGTTAGCGCTGCTGCCTCACAGCAAGAAGGTAGCAGGTTCGAATCCACATCGGCTTTTCTGTGTGGAGTTTGCATGTTGTCTGCGTGGGTTCTCACTGGGAACTCCGGCTTCCTCCTACAGTCCAAAAACATGCAATCTAATCTGGGTGCATTGGTGTCCCTGACTCTTAAATTGCCCGTAGGAGTTGATCTGAGTGTGGATGGCTGTCTGTGTAACAAATGGATGAATATCATTACATGGACATATGTGGAGAGGATGCTGGCGTTGTGTGTCTGCCGCTTCTCTGTCCAGGACTCTGTAACAAGTCTTTTGGTATCTTGAAAAGAGTTATAGTATAAATTATTAATAATAATAATAATTATTAATAATAATAGTATTGGATACGATTTCAAACGGAACAAAAAGCACTAACATAACTAGTACTTCATGCCACATATGTGAACATACATAAGACGCACACTGCTCCTTTATTACAGCCATGTGTGTGTGGGGTCACTGATCTTTTCCTTATTCAACTCGGTGCTTCTCTGATGATGTCATCAAAGCAGCGACAGGTAACTACAGAGGTTAGTGGCCTGCTGATAGTTAAACACCACTCCTCCTCAGACATTTCCTCACTAGTAGCTCCTCCCACATAAATCAACGGCTGAATACTGACCCGTGTTTAAAGCCACTACTATCCGATGGACATGCACAGAAGTGGATCAGGGAGATTCAGAAGTAGACAGAACTCTGGTTCCACACACTGGACACTGCCAGTATACATCACACTAACCTTCTCCTTCGTGTCCTCTGTGTCGGGACTTGGCAATCGGCTCTTTAGTTTGACCGACCCCTCTTTGAAAATGTCTCCAAAGCCCACACCCCGGATCTTCTTGTGCTGCATAACCACTCCATTCCCTGAGGTGGGCTGTGGCGATGCAGTGGTACCGGTGCCATCCATTCCACCGCCATCTGCAAGAGAAAAACAAAAGGTGAATGAATTCTGCTGCAGAACTCTTTAAAACCGAAGGCATCTAATCTTCTTCAGCCAGCAGAAGGTGTTGAATTTCTGTTTATGACTAAACAATCACGTTTAGCATCCCCCGCAGACAGAAAGATCCATGTAGGCATATAGCTGAACGAATCTTCACAGTCCGGTGTTCAAATGTTTCAGGCTGGCTGATTGGTAGTGAAACAAAGAGCCATCTCCACTCAGACGAATATTCTTTCGAATCTCTTTTCTGAAGTATTTTAATTCACTATACAAACTGCAGCAGAGCAGCAGCTGTACTTCTCCCTCAACCAATGACAGTGCGGCATTAGATAACATGATGCTGAGGTGCAGGAAATGCAGGGCGAGAGACAGAGAGAGAGAGGGGCAGAGAGAGAGAGACAGAGAGACAGAGACAGAGAGAGAGAGACAGAGAGCTAATGGTATAGTACTAGTATTAATCAGGACAGTATGCCATGGTTACTTAAACAGAGACTGTTAATGTCGTTAGGGTTAGGGTCTGGCTGTCAGGCTCCAGTGGTTCGCAGAACTGGAGCCTGACAGCCAGACCCTGGCTCTCAGGCTCCTCTTGGATGAGAGGAGAAACGTTGTCAAGCCAAAACAGAAGTCCAGTTGCTTTGGATTCAACCCATACGGAGAACAAGGACCTGCGTGAACGAGAATTGCTCTTGTTTTACAGAGCTAAGCACCTTTTTGTGACACCAGACCGTAATAAATTCATCTGTTAGATAGACGTTAGATGTAATACTTGAAATCCACACTCAACCATGTTTTTTAAAATTTTGTAAAAATTGATTTCTACATCACAATTTAACCACGACTCCCGTTTTTTTCTCCTGCGGACATAAATTGCATTCTTTGCTTGTTGACATTTTTCCTTCTACTTTACAGAACATAAATCCACAAATGAAAATTGTTTGGAGAAGGTCTCCCCAAACCAGCCAAAGAATATTCTGAGCTGCTGAAACAGAGGAAGAGGTCAGGGACGGTCCACTAAACCTTGGAGAAAAACGCCTCCCTCTGGGAGCATAAAGGACAGCTGTCCCTCACGTTGGGATTCAGGATGGAGACACTGGCCACTATGATTCTGCTGGTTTGGATGAGGCCGAGGCGGAGGCTCCACCTGGTTCCTGAGAGCTCTCCAAGGTGTGTTGGACCGTCCAACTAGTCTGCTTCTGTGCAGCACCTTCGCACACATTTTCTACCTTTCCTTTCCTGGTAAAAAGTGAAATGGTGAAAAGACATTCTGAGATCCGGAGACACCCAGTAAACTTCTACCACTCAGGTTCCACCTTTAAAACAGCTAAGGGTTCCTCACTGTCAGGATGAGCGAGTCCCTTATGATACACGACTAGCAGAGAAGGTTCTTTATGCGATTCTCTCCCAGAAAAGAGGCTGGATCTGGAGGCTGGAGAAGAGTGATCATCAGTTTAAGTCTCTGGTTATGGAACATGCCCCGTACTGGAAAAAGTCCCATGTATGAGGAGTGTAGATCATTTAGTTTTTGATCCATTAAATCCATTAGAAACGATGATTGTGCCTGTCTTATGGCGGCAAATCAACTGAGGATGGTTTCCGCCAGAGGCCTCCAGACTAGATCTTCGTTTACGTTGAAGTGGTCTTCAAGGTAAAAGTAGCTCCTCCGCTGACGAGATTGACCGGAGTGTCATCCTTCCTTCTCCGATAAAAACAACAGGCCTCCCGTTTCTAATGTCCTGCAGGTCTCCTTCTCAGGGAGACAGGTGAAGACTGTTCACCTGCAGGTCAGCGGCATCTGTCCCCGAAACCCTAACCTTACTCTCTGAGGACACGTAGTAGATCCTTTCCCCCGATCACAGGCCAGAAGGTCTTGTAAAATCTACAGACAGTTCGTGGATACCTGGGGTTCCCTCTGGAATTTTTGGAAGGCCGGCTAATCAAAACTATGCATGATTTTCAGGAAAGTTTTTCTTATTACAAATTCTACCACACATGCAGATCCGTGTGGATTCCTGTAACACCTGCACTTACTGGAACGAACTGGGTGCATCATTTTTCTCTGCCCATTCTACTTCTGCAACGTTTTGAAAGCGACAACTGACCAAAGACCCCATGCAGGGAAACCCAACAGGTCAGATAGAGCCGACTTTTTGTTTCTGAGAAGGTCAATGTGTTCTCTTTCTCCTGTGGAGTCTGCTGTTCCACTATTTCTCTCTCCAGAGCTTCCATAGATCTGGCCATGTCTCTGTTGACATTGAAAGTATCCTGTGAGCACAGCTGTCTTAATGCCCCACTACTGCTGCAGTGAACCGTAGTCAGACAACGTTCATCTTAAGTTGTTCCAGAAAAACTCTCTGAAAGTGAGTCTTTCTGAAAGCATCGTCGCAGAGTACAGGTATGTTAAAATGCCAGTAGGCTCTGTTTCATTTAACGTTTTTCACAAAGATAAAACAATGTACGGGTGAATGATCAGATATTCCAGGAAGGTGTTATAGAAATTTTTAAAAAGCATTACTATCTTGTTTGTAGCAATAGAACCTGTCTAGTCTTGTCTCAGGTGTGTGCCCAGTTGTGAATCCTTGTTTGGGTTGCAGAATCTCCAATCTCCTGGTGCTTCACGTGGTTCAACGTGATTTCTGTCTAACACTGAAATTCCGGGTCAAAATCATGGAAGAACCAAGAACCAAATAATCGTCATCATTACAACTTCCGATGACGTAATTTCTTATAATAGAGGAAGGAGTCAAAAACTGTTTCGGACTCCTCTGTCTATATTTCTATTTCTAACTCCTGTGTCACCGTGTCTGTGACCGTTTCAGATTCCTGTGTCTCCGTGTGAGTGACTTTTTCTGACTCCTGTGTCTCTGTGTGTGACTGTTTCTGACTCCTGTGTCACTGTGTGAGTGACTATTTCTGACTCCTGTATATTTGTCTGTTTCTGACTCCTTTGTTCCTTTGTGTCTGTTTCTGACTCCGGTATCTCTTTGTGGGCTTCTGCTCGACAGTCTTTCAGTATGTCAGTCCGTGGTTCCTTAGGTGCTGACTCAGGTTCAGTCCTGACAGCTGGCGGTTCCACTGCGGACGCAAACTGACGTGAAGCATTTGGGTGCCGACATCAACGGACCAGCTGCCCCTCTGATCCACAGCCCAAACATTTAGTGGTCTCAGAAGTTACATGCAGAGCATTATCATTATCATCCACTTTGAATTTGAAAAATTTGATTTAGCTCCCCCTCATTCTTTTACAAATTGATGTGAACTTGTCTTCTGAAAGACATGATGTGTTTGATGTGTGGCCATTTTCAACTCAAATGCATCGCCTTTATCAGTGAAAGGACTTTTCCCTTTCTGAAAAGCTCTCCAACATTTCGTTGCTAATGAAAGGTGGGAGATTTGACACAATAATCTTCTCATTTTAGAAGCAAACTTCAGGTTTCCATGTCCGACAATGTTTCCTACAGCCAAGCTGCACTCTTCTACCGAGCAGCTGACTGCCGGCAGCAGCTTGACAGTAAGCCCAGGAGTTGGCTTCTCGTCGCACACGCCTCCACCTGCAGCCACGCTGCCGGGTGAGTTTGTTCCTCTGGCTGTGGCGTCTGCACCACAAACACTGACAGCACCACTCCAGCAATATATAGATGCGTGTAACAATAAACCACGAGATAAACCATTTCTAGACAAACACGATATAAGCAAGAAATAAGAGTTTGAAAACTCACAGTCTACGCTCCCAGCGCCACACCCCAATTCTCAGCCGCCACACCCATTTAGACAGACAGAGAGAGACAGAGAGCGAGACAAGCAGAGACCGTCAGAGAGTCGGACAGAGACAAGCAGAGACAGTCAGAGAGAGAGACAAGCAGAGAGACAGAGTGAGACAGAGAGTGAGATAAAGAAGAGACAGTCAGAGAGAGAGAAAGAGAGTGAGAGAAAAGCAGAGAGAAAGAGAGTGAGAGACAAGCAGAGACAGACAGACAGACAGAGAGAAGATAGATTTCCTGACCCCATTGGCAGATCTTTTCCTTAATTACAAGACAATTTGATCATAATTAAAGAATATTTGGCTTCTTTCTAGTATGGTCAATTCCCCAGTGTAAAACACCTCCAGTGTGTCTCCACCCTACCCTCCACCTATGAGGCTCTCTTACTGGACTCATCAGCTGCCATGTCGTTGGGCCCTGCTTCCTCCACCTCTTTGACAAAGTTGGAGGGAAAGAGTCCTGATTTTCCGTCGTGGTTTCCGCTCCACCAGCCCTCCTCCACCTAGAAAAGAAAATGCATTTATTGTTTACTAATTTTACATTACAGATTTCTGTTGATCAGGTTCAATTACTCTTTGCTAATGAATATTTTGTCTTCAAAATATGTATTCAAATAATTGAAGAAATTTGTTACCGTAAATAATGTCAGTCTGTGAGCAGGAAATCCCTTGGCTGCTTAGCGGGTATTATAGGTCAACGTTTAGACTATCAATAATGAAATAAATGCTCATATGTCTGGAAAATGACATATGCTCATCTTTATGTTTAGAATGTTTATCTATTCAATGATTTACTAATTGACCAAAAATGTTAACACTTTTCATGGTAAATATTGATCTATGATTCATATGATTGATGATTCATTTCTACTAATTCTTTACAAAGAATGTACTTAATGTATTTCAATTATAATAAGATAGTGTTTTATATTTAGTGTAACGGTGTCATTACATTCCATTAAATAATCATGAATGCATCCAGCAGTGCAAATTAACAGTGACTTTAGACAAAATAAAAGCTGTGAAGTGTTTTTATCATTCTTAGTGTGTATTTCAAGTAGCCTAACCCTAACCCCCCTGCCTGTGAGGAGCAGACAGCTCCTCACAGGCCCGCCCACTGCTCCTCTGGTGGTATAAATGCAGAGAACAAATATCACAAGATTTTACTTCTTGTAAGTGACAAAATAGTATCATGTCTACATGTGTAACTAACACATATGGTGTGTTGAATGTTAGAAGTACCTAACACACATCTCTTAATTTTTGATACCGGTGCAGTGGTAACAGCTGCACAGGCCCGTCTGACCTGTAAATAAGCAGTTGGTGTTGATCCTCTGTGGTGAAGCACAGAGATTTTGGGGTTGTGATGTTCCAGTGAAACCAACACGGATCCGATTCCACAACAACATGTGCTGTGTTGACACTGAATACTGCTGCAGGGAGCGTGACCTAGGAGGTGACCTCTGGAGGCAAGCCCTTCATCAGATAACAGAAGATGTGTTGATAAATACCTCCTCAATGATGTCGATGATGTCTCCCACTTTCAGCTCCAGCTCATCTTCATTCAGCGGCTGGTACTCAAACATCACCTTACATTGTCTCTTCTTAGGCTCTGTGAGACACAGGTCACGCTGTCAGTCAACAAACCTGTTAAGCCCTGCCCCTTCCTCACCCGCAGCAGACGCTCCCTGCTGATCAAACACAGATCAGAAGATGGAAACCTTAACCTGGATCTGAAAATTTTACAAAAAAACTTGAGCTGCGTGGAAAGAAGAGAGGAGGAGGACTCTGAGCCGAAGTGGACAAAATGTAGAAATATAGGTGTATAAATCTATGAGGGCTTTGGACCTACAGTTCAAATTCTCTGTGGTTTTATAATCTTTCATGGGATCATAGACTTTCTAACATTGGGTTTATAATCACTTAAAGACACAAGAAAAATAAGCAATAAACTCAGGAAGGGATCTCTGAGCAGGAGAGGTTGAGGGCTCAAGGCTGGTACTGAGTCCAGTACCAGCCCTGAGCCCTCAGCCCTACACTCCAGGGCTAGTGACGAGAAACCTGTGGCAGAAATAAAGACTGCTTCCTTGTTCGGAAACCTTTGTGATCCTGTAAATAACCAGACAAAACATCAGATACATCAGAATCCTGACAAGGTCCACAGGCCCTATACTGGTTCCTGGAAACACTGGACCATGAGAGGAGTGAGGATAAATCTCTCCAATCTAGAAAAGCACTGGGAACAAAGACATCAGATGTATCCAATAGACTCAAGAACTGTATCAGAAACAACACCGACACTGCCTCCTCTTACTCTTTGCAGCTGCTGGCGGCTGAGGCTGGAAGCCGCCGGTGGGGATGCCGATGGTGCTGATCCTCTGGACCAGGCTGGCTACATTCCCAGGACTCTTCTCTCTCTTGGGAGCCGAAGCGATCTCCTCTTTTGGCTCACTCCTTGTTTCCTTCGCCACTTTAGATTCCTTCTTCACTTCCTGGAAAACATCAAAGCGTCTGTCAGCCAAACATCAGGATCAGCTGTTTTTGGTTAATGCTGATCCTGTTCTAATCAACAAATATTCTCTAGCACCACCCTACTCTCCAAATCTTTACTTTAAAGACTGCCGATCAATTTAAGTTTGAAAACGTAGCAAGAGAATGAAGTGTGATTTTACAGAGTAGATTATCTCTTCTCAGTGAAACTGAAAGCTGAAGCTGGCTGTGGTCCTGCTATTATTTCTTCACAGTTCCATGAACAGGTGAGACATCTACCAGAAAATCGGTGAGTTAATAAAACTTCCTGAACATGAACTACAGATGAGGGATACCAGGGACCGAGAGATGAAGGAGGCACAGGTATGCAGAGCTTATCATCAGGAAATACAAACAGAACCAACAGATCTGTTATGAGGATATGACCTCTGGGGTGTATCTAGAAGGGTGTAGAAGGTGCCACAAACATACGTCTACGTACTGAGCTCAGACACCTAAACAGTCCACCAACTGCTTCTGCTCAAAGACCTTCCACCAGACAAGCTAGAGGAAAACCACGCCTTGAGGTCTCTGATCTAGGCTTTGGAACCCTACGGTTCTTCATGGACACCACCCAAACTAAGCTCTACAGAGAAGTGAAGGTCAAAGGTCAGGAGAGTTCGAGTCCGGCGGAAAGGAATACCAGGTAACGCCCTGACAGCACAGGAAGTGGATTCAGCCAGATCAGTCACACCTGAGTGTTTGTAATAGGTCAAAACGTCTCATAATCCAGTTAATGGTCCGATTCTAAAGTTACAACTGAAGCTCCTGCTGCAGTCTCTCAACCAGAGTCTCACAGAGAGCCGTCAGTGTAGCGTGTTGACTAAAACATGTCTGTGTGTTGTATGCCGGTAAGGCTATGGGTAAAGACCATGTCAGACCGACGGGTCAAAGGTCCAGTGTGTCAGACTCTTTCAATAAATGGAATATAATAGTGATATTTATGTTTCTTGTGAACTTTCAGTGAAAATATATTTTTGTTTGTTAAAAGTCCATTCTTATCTCCATGGAGCAGGTCCATAGGGGACCATGTTGGTCCAGACGTCTGGAGAGGGAATTGGCATTTAAGTTCTTACTGTGTTTTGACAAATAGGTGACTTTTTACTCAGAACAAGAAAAACCAGCGGAGCGCCCATGAAGACTCCCGTGTTGAGGCCAAGTAGAGAGGTAGAAGTTTGCACAAGCAAACTTCCATGTCTGAGAGACGCGTCATCATTGAGACGCGTGAGAGACGCGTCATCATTCTTCCCTCGATGTCTGATTGAACCTGCCAACTGTTAGTAGAACCTGGTTACATCTAAATCTACGGGAAATGTCTCCACCTTCAGGAGACGTTATTAATAGAGAAATAACTCTATAGTTACGTTGAAAAACAGGATTAAATATTAAAATACACCTCAGTGCTCCACCCTTCAAAAAAGGGAAAATTGTTAGCCAATAGATCTAACCAGTCTCATTAAATTGTACTAAAATACCAATTTGGAACTGTAATAAGTAATTAAGTTCGTAACTATGACCAAACTAACCATATTAACAACTAGTTCAGATTAAATGATTTGGAGCTGTGCAGCGTAAAGTTTTGCAATATTCACCCCAGACAACATTAAAGAGAGGGCTAGGCTTCGTAAAGATCAAAGACTGTTGTAGAGAAAAGGTGCCAGGTTAGGAAAAGGAATAATTGGTAGCAAGGGTTAGGTCACATTTCTTCACACAGTCCAGAACAAATCTGAACTATCGACAGGTCTTGTTTTGGAGGTTTACTGCAGCGATGATTAAGGTCATTACATCATTTGTTTCCCAGCCATTGCCACAGCCCAATATGTACAGACCCCGAAACAGACCTCCCATTTCAGATCAGTCTCTTTCAAGTGAGTGTTGATAACTTTGGACAGTTTGTCTTCAGTGTCTGCAAAAAAAAGAAACTCCTCCCTCAAATTGCGGAATCAATTTATCAGACGTATGTTATTAATAGAGTCCTCATTCTTGTCAGTCGTCTCTTACGTCTGCAGAGATAAACGATGGAGTCATATCATTAAGCTGCCTCTCTACGTCTTTAGACATGTCATACGGGAACTTCACCATAGTATTGTTTGACAGGGGAATGGTCCTTATCAATCATAGTTGAAACCATGTCAAGAGCAGCAAGAAGAAATCATTCCTCCTCTATAGCGTGTGGCTTAACACTGAGCGGCTGCAGAGGCTACTTAGTAGGAGGCCAGCTGAGCATGGGACAGGGACTGAATCTGATTTAATAAAGCAACTCTGTTCAACAGTTCAAGTTCAGGAATCAACAGTTTTCTCCAGGGTGAGGTGTCTCCAAGTAGCCCCTTTACTTGTTCGGCTTCATGTCGTCAGAAGGTAATATTTTGAGGCACACGACACACTGAGGTCTCTCTGCAGTGTCCACCGTTGCTCTGCCGAGGGCAAGATCTGCCTCGTCATATTTTCTTGTCTTTAAGTAGTTGTTTCATTTGGTTTAGATTCATCGCACTTGTCGTGAGTTTATCAATGCTTAGCTAGCAGTGCATATTAATGCTTCATTTTTATTTAGCCTTGCCAGACAGGACAGTTTGGGAGCCACAGAACTAAACTGACATCATTTATTCTCCAACTAGATGTGAATATAGACACGTCTTTAAGAAGCATTGTGTTAGTAGGCGCGCTCCTACTTCCACATACAACCACCGGAGCGGAGTCAATAGTCAGATATTAAGAAAATAACAAAAACAGCAACAGTCCACGAGGCTGTGAAGGTCCCCAGCGCATCTATAGCATAGAATACCTTAAGTTGAATTTATATGTCGGCACTTTGAGGTGCCGATAAGGGAGGCAGCCATCGTACCTGCTCCGGTCCTTCGTGTTTAGCCAGAACAAACACATAAGCATTCCACTACAAATGGTACATGAATGAGTGTGAATGTGAAAAATAAAAATGAACTGAAACGATTACTTTGGGTTCCGACATTGAAGGGGCTGTTTACATACATCATCTATCTCTCTTTGAATATGATGACGAACTATATTATAAGAAGCACATAATATATTTGACATCTTAAACTCTAGTGTGTTCTGCACTTGAAGGAACATCAAATAAGAGAAGATGAATAGTTGTTGATGAGAACATTCCAATCTTCCAATGATTAGATAGATGATTCTAGAGGAAGTTCAACAACAAGAGTCATTCCTGTAACTACTAACTCAGCAGGAGGAAGCCTTCAGACATTCCTTACCATCTCAGCACCAGCCATGACTCATGTCCCTTACTCGTTGGAGGGAAGCAGGAAGAAGAGGACAACATCTGAGATGACAGCAATGCTGTCCGGAGCAAAGTTCAACACGCAGCAGGCTCCTGAGAGGATTAGCTACCTCAGCTCAAGACCTCTTAGCTGATTACCTATCTCACTACATAGGATTAGAGGAGAGGAAAAGGGAGAGGAGAGACGGCAGGGGAGGAAAAGAGAGGGGAGAAGGTTCTGAAAACTATACTGCTAAACTGAGGTTGGTACCACAAGAAAGAACTGTCTTGTCCTACTCAGAACCTGCTCTGTCCCACCAGCTGGGTTTATATGGGCAGTTTTCTCCTTTCAGAATGAAATGAAATACCGCTGCCTCCTGCTTACCTGTACCTCAGTCTGCTGCTCGCCTGTACATCTGCCTACTGCTCACCGGTACCGCTGCCTGCAGACTGCTCTTTCATTGGGAGGGATGCGCGCTTATTACCACAATCGCCACATTCTAACATTTCATGTTACCTGAACTTGCATAGAGCGTGTAGAAGCAACCTTCACATTCAAATTTGAAAGATAAAAGCAACCTTAGAGTAGGGTCATTCAGGTACATTAACACCTGTCTCCGCAGAGAATGGACATGCAACAGTCTGGTGTGAAGGTTCTGAAAACTATACTGCTACACACCCAAGTCCAACGCTTGAAAATCCGGTGGCAAACTTCCATAGCTCCCTTTCCAGCAACTCATCGGGGATGAATGGTTGGGACACCTGACATGGTGATCCGTGTAGACGAACATACAGTGGTCGGTCACCGACAAACAGATAGTTCAACACCTACCCACTCTCAATCAGCAAATTATCCAAGCACTCTTCTGTGAGAGAGGCCACCACGGAGTTACTCATCCGAGAGCCGTAAGTAAAACTTTTACAGCCGACCTGTTCTCCCACAGACAGTAGAACCTGCTGCTGACGCACCATCTCTGTTGAGGAACGTTGCCTCCATAGAACTACCTCTGATGAAGATCATTGCCTCCAAAAAACCATCCTCGGATAAAGATCATTGCTTGTAGCCTCAATGATGAAAGAAACAAAAATTAAATGATGAAGGTGATAAAAAAAAGTAAAAAAAAAAAAAAAAAAAGTAAAAAGTAACGCGAATCGCTTGCGGTGAATGATAAATTCTGGTTGGTCATTGCAAGCGATGTTCATCATTATTTAAAATTAAAAGTTAATAGGCTCATCAAATTCAATGACAATTTATTTTTTTATTTATCGTCCATTTTCATCAACTCCCGTTTTATGATTGACCGTTTTGTTACTTCCACTCCTCGTAGAGAAGAGGTGTGAGAAAAACTCACCTTAACAAAGTTGTCAGGAAAGAGTCCTCTCTTCCCGTTGAGGTCTCCCTCCATCCAGCCCTCCTCCTCGATGTACCGCACATTCTTGATGATGTCACCCGGTCTCAGGGTCAGCTCATCATCATGGAGCGCATCATAATCGTATTCCACCAAAACCTCTACTCCAGGCAGACAGAGGGAGGACAGACATGGAGCAGGAAGGAGAGACAGAGCAGAGAACCATGGGAAAGTAAAGGGAAGGAGAAGAAAGGAAGGATTTAAGGTAGAGATGAGAAAAGTGAGGACAGGGAAAGATAAAGACATTAACCCAATATCAAAGTGACATTATCAAACAACAAATAGGTATTTTTTATTAATCACGGCGATTACCGCAAACAGTTTTAATGATTAATCTGAATGAGTAATGTCATACTTTCCTCCAGCAAAGAAGAGAATTAAAGATACGAAGAACACAGAATGAGCTTCTGTAGACGGGACATAATTGTAGAATCTAAAGACGTCTTATTATTTTTTTCTGCCGTGGTAGCAAACGTACTGAAATCCAGCGTTAATGTGGTGGCCCTCACTGCACAGTAAGGAAATCTGCTGACTCAGTTCAGAGCGAAGGAGTTGGTCCTTTATATGGCTGTGTTGATAAGAACATTACCCTGATGTCATGTGACGCCTACCGGGGCACAGAATAAATGGTGATGACACCATATCAACAACAGGAACATGACGCAGCATCAAACTGTTAGTCTGGCATTTATAGGAATAAAGGAAAGTGGGGCGGAGCTTCAACTCCTCGTCGCGTGAGTAAAGTGTCAAGCAGAGGAAGCCCCGTCCACGGTCAAACAATCGATGGCAGCAGATGAAGTAAGTTTGATGTGAGAGGTGAAGAAAAAACCGCCCTCATCTCTGAGAATGAAGGGTTTTTGTCTCTTATGTTAGATCTGTTGTTGATGATGATGTTAGATCTGTTGAAGATTGGAATTTCTCCTCTGGGATGAATAATAAGTCTTTCTCATATATAGGCTCTACTTGGGCTCCCCGCCCAGGTAAATTAAGATCCGCCCAGGTAGATAAAATGCAAATTTATTTTTTTTCAAGCAACACGCACAGATGGCATTTCATAACGCACACTAGTCTTGCATATTCAGAGGAGATACACACGACACGCTGAGCAGTCGTGGGTGGACAGTGTGTGGACCATGGGGCTGAGGAAACATCCTTGTGGGAAGCCAACGTTCATCATCAAAGTGTTTGAGGTGTGATTCCCAATTCTGACGGACCGCGGTCTGCCAGTAGTGAAGTCTAGTAGCCAGAGTGTGGTGTTCTGACCAGACTGGAGAGTTTGGTGTGGAGCAAGCTATGAGGTCCCGGGGAACACGTGTCATATGGGTGGTTGGCGATGTCTAGCAGTGCCTCCTTGTCATACGAACAAAACCACGATGTTCGGAGCGGAGCACGCAGAGACGTCTGCCACCGGGGGGACGGGGCGCCATCTTTATAAATTTTGCTGTTATGACATTTTAATCTCATTTCATTATTTATATTGCTGAAATAATTTATTACTTATTTTATTAACTGTCAAAAAACATTTCACTTTTTTTTTCTTAAAGGGTCGGCCAAAACAACACCTATTTGGTTTGTGTGTGTGTGTGTGTGTGTGTGAGAGATCTCCTGACAACAATGGATCTGATCAGGGAGGACAGTCAGAGTCAGCGGCTGTTTCCAGAGCAGCAGGTTGAACAGCCTCTAGAAATACGCAGGCTGCAGCGGACTAGCTGGTAATCAGGTATTTCCCTTTGTGGTGAGACTCAAACCACAGAGACTCCACAGGAACGAACAGCTTCACACTCACACACACAGATAAGAGGAGAGAAAACTCCAACTGCTGAAACATTGAGCTCAGTTAGGAGCGCCGCTCCTCTCCCCAGCTGACATCATCCAACCTCATCAGGTTGGGCCAACCTCCATGGAGAGACCAGCTCAGTAGATGAGCTCAGACCAAGCCAGCCCAGCCTTCCTCTAAAACAAACACTGACTACTTAAGTCTCTAGACAGGGAAAGAAAAAAAAAAGAAAAAGAAAAAGAAAAAAAAAAAGGGGGGGGGGGGGGGGGGGGGGGCAGAGTGGCTGTCTGTTCCACTGTCTTCCTGCTGACTGAGGTAAAACAAACTGAGATGTCGGCTCTGAGGGGTCAGAGGGTCAAACACCCAAACATTCTAACAAGCAGAGAGGAGTGACTATGGAAAACTTTGCAAACATATATCTCTCATTGCTCTGAGCAGAGACATAAATTGGAAGGAGCAGGGAATCAGGAGAGGTGAACAGATCCAGAGTCTCTGATAGATACTGGTAGAGTTTGTTGGAGTTGTAGGTAGATTTAGAGTCTGACAATAGAGGAATCTGCAGGAAATGTTCCTGATTAAAGTAATCCGTTAGATTCTGATCACAGTAATGTCTGCCTCGGCTGAGTTTTGGATATTGATCCAGTAAAGCATTTTGAAGTGATTTGAACGATGGTAGTGGAGCAGCGGCGGCTGCTGTTCCAGACTAGATAATGTTAGAAAATAATGTGCCCTTGCCGACAAAACCCTCCCAAAGATCTGGGCTTGGGACCCGCACTATAGCAGTAGTACAATAAGGACCTCGCTAGGTATGGCAGATTCGAACCCCAGTCTCCTGCAGTAAAGTCAGAGGAGTAACCCACTGAACTATCTAGGTGAATGACTGACAGCCAGCTGGATATCTCTAAGATTCTACTGACTGACTCCATGTGTGCCTGCGTGCGTGAGTGTTTATGTGTGTGTGTTTGTGTGGGTGCGCACGTGTGTGTGTGTGTGTGTGTGTGTGTGAAAGCGTGTGTGTGCATGGTCCTTCACCATGCATACCTTTCCCATGCCTGGTCCTGCCTTGTTCTCCTATCAGGTTTCAGTAGATCCTTCTAAACCATCATTTTACGACTCACTCTGCTCACTACTAGGATCAGCTCAGATTCTGGACGTTGAGATCAATAACATTTTTTATTGGTTTTTGCTTTCATTTTAGAGAGAGCAAATCAGATTTCCCTCCCACTCTCTATCTAAGCCGATGAAGGTTCCGGCAGAACGGGGATTTCTACTCAGACGCTGCTTCCTGGTAGGCCCAAGACTGGGTCTTACGTAATACCGGGACAGAGCCGAAGATTTTCCAGTGCTGAGAGAGAGGAAGGAAAGAGAGAGGAGGGGGGGGAGCACGCAGCTGACTCCCAAGCAGACTGATTTACTGAACGCGATCAGTATGCTTCTCCCGCATCAGTGGAAGGGGGAAACCCCCTGATGGGAGTGTCGTAGACTTGCTTGCCTGGACCACCAGGTAACAACGCCACATCCCTGCTCCAGCCGTCAGGTAACACCCCCACATGCCTGCTCCAGCCGTCAGGTAACACCCCCACGTCCCTGCTCCAGCCATCAGGTAAAACCTCCACATTCCTGCTCCGACCGTCAGGTAACACCGCCACATACCTGCTCGGACCGTCAGGTCATACCTCTACATCCCTGCTCGGACGGTCAGGTAACACCCCCACAGACTTTCTACGACTATACGGTGACACCAACACATTTGCTGCTCTAACCACAAAATAACACCTCCACATTTCAGCTCCAACCATAAGATAACAGCTACACATAAATGCTCCAACCATAAGATAAAGCCTCCACATCCATGCTTCGACTGACAGGTAACGCCTTCACATACATGCTCAAACCATAAGCTAACTTCTCAACACCACCTACTCCGACCATAAGATAACACCTCCACTGATCTCTTTGGACTGTGAAGAACGCTTCGAGGTGGACGGTAGGACTCAACATTGAAGTTAACCGTAAACCTACAAACACAGACAGATACAGATTTCAGACAATATTATGTACCCATTTAAATGAATTTGTTGCATTTGACCTTAAGAGAGAAACAATTATGAAGCAATTCTTACATGTTTTGACAATTTTATTGCAGTAATGTTTCAGACATTTCAGCAATAATAATAATAACAGAAAGAATAAAGACCTGTTCCCCTGTAACCCTATTTTCATCAGTGTTGTGAGGTAGTATACATCCAGACCTAACCTGGAGTCTTTATCCCTCGACTGAAGAACGGGTTATCCACCAAAGAGAACGCTAACGTTCAGGTGGAGCAGACTAAAAAGACAAAATGAAATAAAGGTGAATCTTAAAAATGACAATATATATCGATAGTTTGACTTTCCATCGATTTGATTGGCTCCTTCTTTTACCCAATCGATATATCGATCTAGATTGGTGAATCGTTACACCGTTCGTTTCTGAGCTGTAGCTACAGCCTACTTTTACTGCTTCATTATGGCAGGAGAAAGAAACAGCTTAATCAGCCCAGCCAACCAATGGTCATTTAATGATCCTTCTAGTTGATATTGTTAAATAAAATCAGAATGATTTAAGATAAAACTTGAGAACAGTAGTTTATTGACTGCGAGGATGCCTTTGAATAAAAAGTTTTCGTCAGAAACGATTCTGTGAATAGAGAGAATGGCCGGATAGAGAGAGAAAAATGAATTATACTGATTTGCATTTTATATTTCATTGCACTATTTTCTATCCCCTTGGTTTGTTCATAATTCTATAAAACTAGTAAATAAAATAAGAAATTGTGATCGGACCTCGAATTAAAAATGGCCAATCTGAGTGGACTCAGATGAAAGACGATTGGACAGTGGAGTGAAGGAAGACATCTACGTTAAACTGGAGCAGCACTGTCTAAACAGGGGTAGAAGTCCCGTTCTCCACCAATCACCAAATTCCAGCAGTCTGAACATCTCGCCCCAGTTTCTACATCAGTTATTTCAGCTGAAGACTCAGATGAAGCCCCAACAGACAAGCGGGACCACTTTGTCCCCAATAACTCCTAAGAACCCTTACCCACCCACAACAGTGATTTGGGAGTCAACTGTATTCTTGTAACCTGAGGACTCTCTGTTTATCAAACACTAACAGGATATTAAATGCCTGACCTCTGACCGTCTTTCAGTCAGTTAAAACTGTAGAAGCCTCTTGTATGAGAAGTGAGACATCACCAAGTCCAAACAGACGTCCAGTTGTTTCAAATTCAACTCTACAAGATCAGATACCAGTAGGTATCAGAGAGGAGATGAGAACATTGCTTCCTGTTGGAACAGACACCGAGCAGATAATCTAACAGAGCTTTATCATAACGAGTAGCTATGATTCAAAGCTAAGCCACAGAGGAGCAACGACACGAAGGATTTAAGGTCTGAAAAGATCATACCACAGCCTTCTCATAGAGAATATATGGGTTCATTACAGACAGATATGTTGTAACAGAGAAGATCCCGGCTCGCTCAGGGGCGGGTCTCGTCCCAGAATCCTCAGATCTGTCTGTCATAAACCCATAGATCGAAGAAAGACAACCGAGAAGCTTCGATTTAATTCCTTTTCCTCAAATGATCTGTGTTTCAGAGCCAAGTGTGGATTCTGTGTGGATATTGGTCAATCATATATTAAATTAAGTTAAATACAAACAGAGAAAACTGACACACCAGATGAACCAGGCTCAGTAGGGTGACCTTCATTTGTGGAGCTACAAGCAGAAACCAGCTGGGGAACCCAGTGAGATTAATGTTTAGGCAAACCTGCTGGCTCGGCTAAGATGATGTTGATGTGATCACACAGCCACCAGTCCATCACCGCTCGTCATTCTCCAACCAATCCCTGTCTCCTCTGTGATGTCTACTGGGAAAGTACCAGTCTGCAGAACGTCTATTGACAACGTGGTGAGGACTAGACCAGACTGGACCAAACTGGACCAGACTAGGTTTGACCGGACCAGAAGGGCAAGGCCAGACCGGACATGGAAGACCAAACCAGAGGTGACCGGACTAGAGCAGACCGGACCAGAGTCGAGAGGAGCAGAGCAGACTACACCAGAGCAGAACAGACGACACCGGGCCAGACCAGCGCAAGCCGGAGCAGACTTGGCCAGGGATAATTCAAGACATTTAAAGACCTTTTTGAAGATCATTACAAAAAGACCATATTAGCGAGATGCAGTATATGCCAGATATGAAGGGGTATTGGCCTGCCGGTCACTTGGGACCTGTTTGGACTCAACAGTGTGTTTGTGAATTTAAAGAAACTCATCCTTAAATGCAGCTGTAGCTTTTAAATGAACATAGTTAAAGTAGCATTAAATCAACATAAACAAATCTAAGACCTGCCGGATCATATTCAAGACCTCCTACGTTATTCCACCACATCGATAAGACTTTTTAAGACCCAACAGAGAAAAACCATTAGGGTTTCCTACAGCTTCATGCTGAGAAACTATATTAAAGTTTGGATCTTTCAGCAGAACAGCCAGAAGCTGTCTGTAGGTAAGCTCGGCTATGATGAGGTAAAACGAGGAGAAGGCGAGGGTCTCGACATGTTGAGACAAAGCTGAGGTATCCTGAGGAAGGAGCCACAACAGACAGCACACAGAGACACTGGTATGAACACAGGCTTGCCTTCATTCTAGGGCTGCAACGGCTAATCGACGTATCCCACAAAAATTCATTATGAATTTAGTTGTCGACAAATTTTCAGCAAATTTACTGTCGGTATAAAAACCTGTTTAGTTTAACAGTTAGTTATAAAAGTAGCATGAAGTTTATTAAAAGACATTTTGGAAAGAGGAATTCATTCTTAATCTTAGTTACAACCTAAAGCTGGATTCAGAAGCTGATACCAATATAAAAGCATGAATAAACAGGAGAAAAAGTTGTCTGATTATTCGATTAATCGTTTCAATAATTTTTCAGGGCAAGTGTAAATCACGTGGAATCTATTCATTTCTGACCCAAAATCAGATGCACACTCGATTCCTGCTCCTGGATCAGATCAGGATTAGTAAGGCTTGTCCCCAACTACGCACGCTCACATCAGAGATATGTCAGCGAGTCAAACACACACAATCACTGCTTCCATCAGGTCTGGTCCTTTCTGTCGGACATCACCGCAACAACCTCAATGCTCATTATTGTCACTCAAGCTGCACCATTAAACCAGTAGACCAGTATCAACCGGCACGAATTACAAAAACCATATTGCCTTATCTTTCACGAAAACCCATATCTTCAGAAATCGTTGCCATAGCCTCTATAATCTGTTTAAATCTTCCTCTGTCACACCAACCAACTGCATGTCCTCTCTCACCACATCCAGAAACATCCTCTTTGCTCCTCCCCTTCTCCTCATGTCTGCAGCTCCATCTCCAGCATCCTTCTACCAGCAGATCCACTATCCCTCCTCTACATGGGACAGAACCATCTCAATATGTCCTCTCTGACTTTGTCTCCAGGACGTCTAACCTGGACTGTCCCTCTGATGTCTCCTTTCTAATCCTGTCCATCCTCCTCAGTCCAAGAGAACATCTGAACATCTTCACCTCTGCCTCCTGTCTTCTGGTCAGAACCACCGTCTCTAACCCATCCAGCAGAGCTGCTCTCACCTCCATCTTGGAAACCATTCCCTTCACTCCTGCTGCTCGTCTTCTGTCACACATAACTCCTAAAACTCTTCTCCAGAGTTATCAGTGACGCTACCATTGATTAAAAGATGACAGTTTGGACTATTCAAAACTGCCACATTCCGACAGCATCCAAAAGCCTGTCAAACGGCGTCAGTCGTCTTCAGCTGAGAGTGGAAACAGAGGAAAGAATGAAAGACAAAACATGGAGACACTGACAGGAGACCTTGGAAGGAGATCCAATCAGACTCTCCACAGACCCAGAGCCTGAGCCACAAAGACAGAGATCTAATCAACAAGTGCACCACAAGTTTGTGACAAACAGACCTCTAAGGTAATAATACGAACATATGAAGAATGAGACCAAGATAGAAGTTATCATCTGTCCGGAATCTGCAGAATGGTAAACACATATCAGACAGTATACATGTTGAAATGAATTCTGATCAGAATTTTTCAATAATATAAAACATAGACCACCATTGTTGTAATTTTTTAAAAAGTGAAAGCATATATAAAACAATTCTGATTAGTAAATACAGGATGCATTTCCTACAAATATTCTTTGTGTAATGACAAATTAGAAATCTTGACAACATATGAAAATATGAAAATTCAAAGCAGTGCCCGGCTCTAAAAATGAACCCGGTGGACCACGCAGGAACCCGATGCCACCATCAGCTGTTGGTTTATTGTCAAAGCGAACAGGCAGAGCAGATGTCTCCTACATCTTCTCAGCAGCTCTGAAGACACAGCGTGAGCAGTAGCAGCCTTCATGCAAAGCAGTCAAGCAGTTCACCTGATTCTAAATGCCAAGTGCCAAACCCCAACCACACGTCTGAAGACCTGAAACGAGTTGGACCACATAGCAGAGCTCTGGAACCAGTCCGATTGCACTCAGAGAAAGGTCTACTCATGTGGTTGGTCTGCACGGATATAGATAAATATGTTGGCGGTCAAAAAAAAGAGTCTCCTCCCGATCCAGACAGCAGGACCGTCACAGCAGAATCAGGTATGGTCAGATAGGAGTGCACTGGGCGCCAGCCAGGTCTGACAGTGAGGAAGCCTGATTGTTTCAGCACAAACACAGAATCTGGTGCCTTTGAACTTCTAAGGGGTCCAAGACCTGCTTTAAGAAAGTTTGGTGGAGCCGAGAAGAAGCTGTAGAATCATCACTGAACTCACAGGAGCAGTGTCAGAAGATCCGGCAGGAGGACAGACCACTTTGACAGACCTACAGCAGATATCAGGGTTCTACAGTCCCAAAGCAGATGTCAGGGTTCTACAGACCCAAAGCAGATGTCAGGGTTCTACAGACCCAAAGCAGATGTCAGGTCAGGGTTAACCCAGGTCAAAAGTCAACCTGACGTCCTGCTGGAGTAGGTGTTTCCTTGAAAACTTTCCTCTGGACATAAGAGCTCTGAAGTTGAGAACTTCTTCAAGAGACAACTCCTCGCAGACAGAACTAACTGCGACTCTTTGAGTAGTTTCAAAGGAGAACTAACTCGGCGGTTGGAGCGGTAGTCGGCTTGTTCGGGTTCTGTCTCTTGTTCTGGGGGTCCCTCAGTTGGATGGCTAGGCTTACCAGCTAACTGCTAGCTAACTTTAACTCCCCTTGGGGAAAAGCTGATCTCGTGATTTATCCCTCGGAACTTTGGTTCCGAGTCCTTCTCGTCCAGGTTCTGCTAGTGTGGATTAGAACGAGTATGGAAAACTCACCCATTCCCGTCTTTGATTCTGGATCTTCTACTCCCTGCTAGCTCCGTTAGCTCCGTTAGCTTTTCTCCAGGCAGGAGTTTCACCGACCGTGGGCTCTTCCGTCTTTCCTTCTGATGTTAAACGACCTAAAGACACGAGTATCGTAGATCCATCCGTTAACAACAGGAGTTCTCCGTCCCGACCAGAGTCCTGGTGTGGAGACGGTCATGCAGGAAGTTCTGCAGGAGTCTCCTCCTTCGTTGAACCAGCCTTCTACTCCTTCCTCTAAACTACCGGGAAACATCGCGATATTTGGGAAACTCAGTCCCGCGAGAGGCAGACATTCATTAATATTATGAAGACTATCATTATCATTATTTTCATAATCAATGACCATTATGATTATTATCATTATAGTGGTTATTATAATCATTATTGTAACTGTTCATATTTATTATTATTATTATTATTATTATTATTATTATTATTATTATTATTATTATTATTATTATTATTATTATTGTTATTAACCCAGCCACAGAGGAGTCATAAACCAGTGTACTACTTATGCCGGTCTCAAGCCGAATAAACGGGGAGGGGTTGTGTCTGGAAGGGCATCAAATGTAAAAACTATGCCACATGAATATGCAATATTTACGAAACCGATTTCCAAAATGGATCAGTCGGGGCGCGGGTTAATGGTGACAGCCAATAGCATGGTTTACAAGCAGAGTGCCAGCGGAAACTATGCTACTGTTGGTGGAAGAAAAATAAAATTGAGAGGGGGATGACGTGCCCAGAGACAGCGAGAAATGAGGAAAGGCAACAGGGTGGGGGCGAGAGTAGGAACTTCAAATGGTGGCACAATGAGAGGAAAAGGTAAATCGCTAGCTGATATGATGGAGAGAAGGCAGGTAGATATATTCTTTGTCAAAGAGACCACGTGGAAAGGGAACAAAACTAGAAGCATTGAAAGAGGCTACAAGCTGTTTTATCATGTTGTAGATGGGAGGAGAGATGGGGTAGGGGTGATCCTGAAGGAGGAGTATGTGAAGAGAGTTCTGGAGGTGGAGAGAGTGTCAGACAGAGTGATGAAGATGAAGATAGACATTGGAGTTGTGATGATGAACGTTGTCAGTGCTTATGCCCCACAAGTTGGTTGTGAGTTGAAAGATTTCAAGAGATGCAGAGTTCACCTCACCATAGTCCAGCATGAAGAACACCTCACCATAGTCAAGCATGAAGAACAGCTCACCATAGTCCAGCATGAAGAACAGCTCACCATAGTCCAGCATGAAGAACACCTCACCATAGTCTAGCATGAAGAACACCTCACCATAGTCTAGCATGAAGAACAGCTCACCATAGTCCAGCATAAAGAACAGCTGCCCATATTCCAGCATGAAGAACAGCTGACCATAGTCCAGCCTGTAGAAGACCTCATGATAGTCTAGCACCTAGAACATGTAGTTGGTTACATATAGGATGGAGAGCGTCCTGGTACATGTAGTTGGTCACAGATAGGATGGAGATGCCTGCTGTGCTTGTTGACTTAAGGTCATGATGACGTCATCATAAGATCTACCATCACATCCTGACGTGAATCGTAATCCTTTTAATCTACAAAGAGTATTTTTACTTTCATACTGCAAGTACATTTTGATGATAATACTTACAGTACTTCCCTTTTGTATGGTTTTGAATGCAGCTCTTTTACCTGTGGTGGAGTATTTTTAGATTTGGGTATTACTACTTTTACCAAAGTAACTGATCTGAGTCCTTCAGGCATCCCTGTCCTGTGACTGCTTGAACGACAGTTCCTTCAAAGAGTTTTTTTTTTGTTCACCCGATTATTATTATTAGAATTATTATTATAAATGTTATTATTATTATTTTACTTTATTTTACTTTATTTTTTATCTTGTCCCCAGCAAATATCCCACTTATCAGGGAGATCTTTTTGAAGGGTGACCTGGCGAAGAAGGCAGCAGCACATACATATTTATACCACACCATAGTCTAGCACTAACCCTAACCCAACACTAACCCAACACTAGCCCTAACTCTAGTGCACAACCAGGGCTACAAGAAAACACACAATGGTACTTGGCTTCAGCATGTAAACTGGCTCCACCTTGTGGGGGAACTCTGGAACTGCTACATCTCAGAGAGATGTACCACCATTCATCAGTTCTCCAAAGTCCTCCTTCTATCTGTCCCTCACACTCTCCTCACTTGTAAGCACATTTTCATCTCTATCCTTGATTACCCTAACCTGCTGCACATCCTTCCCATCTCCATCTCTCTGCCTCACCAATCAATACAAGTCCTCTTCGACTTCCTTCCTGTCCAACCTCTCACATGTATTATCAAAGACCTCTTGTTTATTTAATGTAGTTAATGTAGAGAAAAGAATGAAAATGTCCGTTGTGAACGCATAGTTGAAGAAGAGGGAGGAGCAGAGGGCGTAGAATAGAGTAGAATATATTAGAATAGAGTAGAATAGAGTAGAAAAGAGTAGAAGAGAAGAGAAGAGAAGAGAAGAGAGTAGAATAGAGTAGAATAGAGTAGAATAGAGTAGAAAAGAGTAGAAGAGAAGAGAAGAGAAGAGAAGAGAAGAGAAGAGAAGGGAGTAGAATATATTAGAATAGAGTAGAATAGAGTAGAGTAGAATAAAAGAGAAAGAACTGTATAAATCCACAGGGGGGCATTTGGTGGTTACAGCAGCGCCAACATTTGTTAAGTGATGATAGAAAAAACAATAAAGACATATAAACATGTGTAAATCTTTATGTACATAAATAAAGATTTATGTATGTACATATATATAAACATACATGTACATGCATGCAAATACACATTAAATAAACATTTAATAAAGATAAATAAGGTATAAATGTGCCAAAGGCGTCTAAACTCCAGAAGAAAAGGGATATAAGATAAAATAGTCCAGAGACACCAGAGTGGATTTGTGGTTAATGTGTCGTAGACGAACAACTATCTTTGTATTGTCTATCAAAACCCTTACCAGTATCAGAACTCATAATGAACAGACTGGTGTCCATCAGAACCAGTACCAGTATCAGAACTCAGTAATGAACCGACTGATGTCTATCAGAACCAGTACCAGAACTCAGTAATGTACAGACTGGTGTCTATCAGAACCAGTACCAGTTTCAGAGTCAGTCTGTTGTTATAAGTCATACAGGGTTGTAGTCAAAGAGTAAATCGGATGATTGACACTCATCAGGTCGTTTATGTCGTCGGGTCAGGCCCATTATGAGCCCGATTAATTGGCCTGATATTAGGTATAGCATCCTATTCACTCTTTTTAAACGAGCCTCCGAGCAGGAGCAGTGATCGCCTGAATAAACTCTGTGGTGGCGCTGGAGAAAGGTGAAAGGTGAACTGCAGATAGAAATCTAAAATAATCGGCAAATAGGTTCAGAAATATTTCTATTATTCTCCTGTGACTTAGTGTAACTGCTTCAATAAGTATGACATATTTTCCAACATGTTAACACAGCGCTAACATCTGGGACAGAGCCTATCATCTGCTCACAGCCTCTGTGTTTTTCTCAAGCTGAGGGCACTATGGAGGTTCTATCAGGAGTGCAAACCTTCAGATGAACCTCATTTCTTCCAGACATGGAGGTGCGGTCGGTTGGAATCTATGACTGTAGTGTGTGTCGGTGTAAATCCTTGCCTTTAGGCCTCATTTGGCTCTGGCTTTGTTTCCAAGAGACTCCACCAGTCAGCTGCTGCTGAAGCTCTAAAACTCCAGCATCTCATCAGTGAGGAGCTTTACTCGGGTTGCCAGGCAACGAGTCTCACGTTTACTACTGGCCATTAAAGCCCCGAACTTACGACAGAAGATCCTTCCTGCCTCACTTCCTGGGTTAGGATAAGGCTCAGACAGTCAGCCAGCCAGTCACTCAGTAACTCAGACAGAAAGACAGACAGACAGCCAGTCAGCCAGGCGGCCAATCAGACAGACAGACAGTCAGTCGGTCAGACAGACAGACAGTGAGGCAGAAGGCCAGGCAGTCATTCAGTCAGACAGACACATAATCAGTCAGTCAGACAGGCAGACAGTCACTCAGGCAGACGGTCAGACAGTCAATCAGTCAGACAGACAGACACAAAGTAGTCAGTCAGGCAGACAGTCAGTCAGTCACTTAGACAGAAAGATAGACAGACAGTCCGGCAGGCAGATTAACAGAAAGTCATTCAGACAGACAGCTAGTGAATCACTGAGACAGACGGACAGTGAGGCAGCTGGAAAGAAAGACAATCAGTCAGACAGACAGTCAGTTTGTAAGACAGACAGTAAGCCAGTTAGTCAGTCAATCAGACTGAAACAGAGAAAATCAGAAAGTCAGACAGACAGCCAGACAGCCAGGCAGGCAGACGGACCGACAGTCAGACGGACAGACAGCCAGTCGGCCAGGCAGTCAGTCAGACAGAAAGAGAGAAAGATAGTCAGACAGACAGACAGACTGTCAATCAGTCAGACAGACAGACAGACAGTAAATCCGGAACGGCAGAAATACAGACAGACAGATAGACAGTCAGACAGTTAGTCAATCAGTCAGACACACAGACAGATAGACAGACCTCCTTAGATCATAGATAATTATGATCTAAGGAGGTCATGTTTCATTTCTGTCTTACTATCATACTGTCTGTCCGTCTGACAGAAAGAAAGACAGACGGACAGACAGTCCAACAGTAAGACAGAAATTAAACATGACCTCCTTAGATCATAATTATTCTGGGTTAAATTCGCTTCTACAAACCCCCCCCCCCACACACACACACACACACACACACACACAAACACATACACACACACACACATACACGCTTTGACTTTTGAAGTGCTGTAATTGGCTACAACGCGCCGCGGAGTCCCGCCCCTGTTTGTGACGTCAACGCAGCAATGTCTGTCCGCTCTGCAGCTGAGAGGTGCTGATTAAACCGGACGGGGCGAGGCTGCGAACCCAGAGTAGCCCTCATCCAACACCGCTATGGGAGTCACCCAAGCCCTGATCCCGGACTACGTGAAGCCGGTCCTCCTAGAGACCGGGACAAGAACGCAGCGCAGTAGATCCAGATCCAAGCTTTGCTCCAACCCGCTTAGGAGGAGGAAGACAGACATGTAGAGATGGACACTGTTTCTTGAGCTCACACCGTGGACCAGGACGTGTGTATCTGAACCAGGATGGCTGCGTCTGCAGTGGTAAGTACATCGTAGTCCATCACTCCCGTAGATATTATTCTTTGGCTGTAGCAGGTTCCACATTTAAAGGGACAGTGCCTGTTTTTGTTATTGTTCGCCCCAGCCTGAACTTCAAATCTAATCGTTTCAAGTTTTGCTGCCGGACAAACTCTAGGAAAGATCGTTATTTGTTCTTGGACTTAGAATGAGCTGGGTCTCAGCCCTTAGTGGGAGTCTCTAGTGGAAGGAAGGAAGAACACAGCCCTCACTCTGACTGAAATGACCCAACAAACAAAGACACAGGAATCACAGCCAGCAGGATGACATGGGTTTATTTAGCATAGGTCACGTGATGCAGCCAGAAAGGTCATCTCATAAATGAGATGTTAGAGATGTTTGTGAGAGGACTGGTGGAGATGTTGCTTTTTTTCACATAAAGACTTAAGGTGAGTCAGGAGCTGCTGCTCGCCCTCATCCTGGGCGAGTCACCTGAATAAAAAGCCATTTCTCCAAAGGAGAGATGGTCCACTGCAATGACGTCTCCATTGACGGAATGACAGAAATGTAAGGAAGTAAAAGATCAGCTGGTGACTGAAGGTCCTCTGCTGAAGCTCCTCCGGCGCAGCCTGTCACTGAAGTTCCTCCAGAGCAGACTGTGACTGAAGGTTCTCTGCTGAAGCTCCTCCAGAGCAGGACGTGGCTGTGAGGGATTCAGCATAACAGAGCAGTGGCCTCCACAGTCTGGTAGAAGGTTCACATTAGAGGCTTGGTGATCGTGAAGGATCTCAGCCTCTGTGAGAAATACAGTCGGCTCTGTCCCTTCTTTGATAAGTGCCTCCAGGTTACAGGTCCAGTCCAGCTCATTGTGCAGTTGTACTCCAAGGTACCTGTAACTTGTGACAATCTCCACCTCATTAACCTTGATTTTGACTGGAGCCAGACTGGACTTAACATCCACAACCATATCCTTAGTCTTTGTGTTGTTGAGCTGGAGATGGTTGTGATCGCACCAGTCCACAAAGTCACTGAGTCCCTGAGTCCAGAACCCAAAGATTCTTCTGTCCAGCCATCGTTCCAGAACCTAAAGAGTCAGGGTTAGGGTTAGGGCTAGGGTTGTCAGGATAAGAAATGACAAAGAATACGTTCCTATAATGGACGAATTAATGAAGTGAGTCTGAGGATATATAAAAATACTTAGTCTCATGGTTGGTGGTTGATGGTTAATGGTTGGTGGTTGATGGTTGGTATTTGATGGTTGATGGTCGGTGGTTTATGGTTAATGTTTAATGGTTAATTGTTGATGGTTGGTGATGGATGGTTGGTGGTTGATGGTTGATAGCTGAAGGTTGGTGGTTGATGGTTGGTGGTTTGTATTTGATGGTTGGTGGTTGATTGTTGGTGGTTTGTATTTGATGGTTGTTGGTTGGTGGCTGAATGTTGGTGGTTGATGGTTTGTATTTGATGGTTGATGGTTTGTGGCTGTAGGTTGGTGGTTGATGGTTGGTGGCTGTAGGTTGGTTGTTGGTTGGTTGATGGTTAGTGGTTGGTGGTTGATGGTTGCTTGATGGTTGGTGGCTGAAGGTCGGTGGTTGATGGTTGGTGGTTGGTGGTTGATGGTTAATGGTTGGTGGTTGATGGTTAATGGTTGGTGGTTGATGGTTGAAGGTCCGCGGTTGATTGTTGGTTGGCGGTTGGTGGTTGATGGTTAATGGTCGGTGGTTGATGGTTAATGGTTGGTGGTTGATGGTTGGTATTTGATGGTTGATGGTCGGTGGTTGATGGTTAATGGTTAATTGTTGATGGTTGATGGTTGATGGCTTGTGGCTGAAGGTTGGTTGTTGATGGTTGGTGGTTTGTTTTTGACGGTTGGTGGTTTGTATTTCATGGTTGGTTGCTGATGTTTGGTGGTTGATGGTTGGTGCTCGAAGGTTGGTGGTTGATGGTTGACTGCTCAATGTTGGTGGTTGATTGCTGATCATTAATGGTTGATGGTTGGTGGTTGAAGGTTGGTGGTTGGTGGTTGATGGTTGGTATTGGATGGTTGATGGTCGGTGGTTGATGGTTAATTGTTGATAGTTGGTGTTTCGTGGTTGATGGCTGTTGGCTGAAGGTTGGTGGTTGATGGTTGTGTTATGTATTTGACGGTTGGTGGTTTGTATTTCATGGTTGGTAGTTGATGGTTGGTGGTTGGTTGCTGAAGGTTGATTGGTTGATGGTTGGTGGTTGATGGTTGGTGGTCGAAGGTTGGTGGTTGATGGTCGAAGGTTGGTGGTTGGTGGTTGGTTGTTTGATGGTTAGTGGTTTGTATTTGATGGTTGGTGGTTGATGGTTGGTTGATGGTTGGTGGTCGAAGGTTGGTGGTTGATGGTTGACTGCTCAATGTTGGTGGTTGATTACTGATGATTAATGGTTGGTGGTTGAAGGTTGGTGGTTGATGGTTTGTATTTGATGGTTGATGGTTTGTGGCTGTAGGTTGGTGGTTGATGGTTGGTGGCTGTAGGTTGGTTGTTGGTTGGTTGATGGTTAGTGGTTGGTGGTTGATGGTTGCTTGATGGTTGGTGACTGAAGGTCGGTGGTTGATGGTTGGTGGTTGGTGGTTAATGGTTGGTGGTTGATGGTTAATGGTTGGTGGTTGATGGTTGAAGGTCCGTGGTTGATGGTTGGCGGTTGGTGGTTGATGGTTAATGGTCGGTGGTTGATGGTTAATGGTTGGTGGTTGATGGTTGGTATTTGATGGTTGATGGTCGGTGGTTGATGGTTAATGGTTAATGGTTAATTGTTGATGGTTGATGGCTTGTGGCTGAAGGTTGGTTGTTGATGGTTGGTGGTTTGTTTTTGACGGTTGGTGGTTTGTATTTCATGGTTGGTTGCTGATGTTTGGTGGTTGATGGTTGGTGGTCGAAGGTTGGTGGTTGATGGTTGGTTCAATGTTGGTGGTCGATTGCTGATGATTAATGGTTGATGGTTGGTGGTTGAAGGTTGGTGGTTGGTGGTTGATGGTTGGTATTGGATGGTTGATGGTCGGTGGTTAATTGTTGATAGTTGGTGTTTGGTGGTTGATGGCTGTTGGCTGAAGGTTGGTGGTTAGTTTGTATTTCATGGTTGGTAGTTGATGGTTGGTGGTTGGTTGCTGAAGGTTGATTGGTTGATGGTTGGTGGTTGATGGTTGGTGGTCGAAGGTTGGTGGTTGATGGTCGAAGGTTGGTGGTTGGTTGTTTGATGGTTAGTGGTTTGTATTTGATGGTTGGTGGTTGATGGTTGGTTGATGGTTGGTGGTCGAAGGTTGGTGGTTGATGGTTGACTGCTCAATGTTGGTGGTTGATTGCTGATGATTAATGGTTGATGGTTGGTGGTTGAAGGTTGGTGGTTGGTGGTTGGTATTGGATGGTTGATGGTCGGTGGTTGATGGTTAATGGTTAATTGTTGATAGGTGGTGTTTGATGGTTGGTGGTTGATGGCTGTTGGCTGAAGGTTGGTGGTTGATGGTTGTGTTATGTATTTGACGGTTGGTGGTTTGTATTTCATGGTTGGTAGTTGATGGTTGGTGGTTGGTTGCTGAAGGTTGATTGGTTGATGGTTGGTGGTTGGTGGCTGATGGTTGATGGTTGATGGTTGGTGGTCGAAGGTTGGTGGTTGATGGTCGAAGGTTGGTGGTTGGCTGTTTGATGGTTAGTGGTTTGTATTTGATGGTTGGTGGTTGATGGTTGGTGGTTGATGGTTGGTTGATGGTTTGTGGTTGGTGGTTGATGGTTGGTGGTTGATGGTTGGTATTTGATGGTTGATGGTCGGTGGTTGATGGTTAATTGTTGATGGTTGGTGTTTGATGGTTGGTGTTTGATGGTTGATGGCTGGTGGCTGAAGGTTGGTGGTTGATTGTTGGTGGTTTGCTTTTGACGGTTGGTGGTTTGTATTTCATGGTTGGTAGTTGATGGTTGGTTGCTGATGTATGGTGGTTGATGGTTGGTGGTCGAAGGTTGGTGGTTGATGGTTGATGGTCGATTGTTGATTGTTGATTGCTGATGATTAATGGTTGGTGGTTGGTGGTTGATGGTTGGTATTGGATGGTTGATGGTCGGTGGTTGATGGTTAATGGTTAATTGTTGATGGTTGGTGTTTGATGGTTGGTGGTAGATGGCTGTTGGCTGAAGGTTGGTGGTTGATGGTTGGTGTTATGTATTTGACGGTTGGTGGTTTGTATTTCATGGTTGGTAGTTGATGGTTGGTGGTTGGTGGCTGAAGGTTGATTGGTTGGTGGTTGATTGTTGGTGGTCGAAGGTTGGTGGTTGATGGTCGAAGGTTGGTGGTCGAAGGTTGGTGGTTAAAGGTTGGTGGTGGATGGTTGATGGCTCAAGGTTGATGGTTGATGGCTGATGATTAATGGTTCCAGTTCCATTTGAGGGGACAAACATCAGACAGACAGATTAACATATACAGCAACAGGTTCTGCTGCCTGGATCAGTGTGTTAGCGTGCGTGTGTGAGTTAGTGTTTGTGTATGTGTGTGTGTGTGTTGTTTGTGGGCTTTACTTTGATTGGGGAGTAATTACAACTAAATGCCAAAAAAAGAAATGTAAACACCCCACCCACGGTTGTGTGTGGGCGCACAGTCATTAACACACACACACACACACACAAACACACACACACACACACACACACACACACACACACACACACACACACACACACACACACACACACACACACACACACACACACACACACACACTCTGTTCACATACTCAGTGAACAGATTCCTGTAGGAGCTTCAGGGTAGAGTCAGAAGCTCCTCCTGCTATCTGGTGCTGGACCTAAAGGCAGACAGGCAGGGAAACAGGTTCTCAACGATGTTGTTGTAAAAAAAAAGCTTTCTTTCCAGGAAATATATTTCATTTTTGGTCTGAAATGGAAAGTAATCATCTAAATTAGGGACTTTAGCAGTCCCTAAACCCAGTCCTTCTCTAGGCTCTGCTGAAAATCAGGACCAAGTCCTGCTCCAGGTTCTGCTGTCAATCAGCCGAATGGACTGGAGATCTATCTGATTTTTCTCATGAGCAACAGGAGCTTTTTTACAAAAGACAGTTTTTCGTACATGACTTCATATTCAATTTATGGAGATCAATCAAGAAGATTGCCTGTACAACGCAGTGGATTTGGGGCTTTTCAGGGACATACCCTTGCTGTCGGGGACGACAGCATGTGTCAGGTTTTTATTTTGATGCCCCTCTTGCATCTCAAAAAGAGAGGAGGACCACGCTGATAGATTGACTGTAGACAGCTCTTTGTAGTAAAATATTACTCACACATAGTAACAGATTACTCACACATAGTAACAGATTAACCATACGTAGGAATAGATTACTCACACATAGTAACAGATTACTCACACATAGTTACAGATTAACCACACGTAGGAATAGATTACTCACACATAGTAACAGATTACTCACACATAGTAACAGATTACCCACACATAGTAACAGATTACTCACACATTGTAACAGATTAACCACATTTAGGAATAGATTACTCACACATAGTAACAGATTACTCACACATAGTAACAGATTACCCACCAAAGTAATAATTACTCACACATAGTAACAGATTGCTAAAAAATAGTAACATTGTACCTTATTGTATGTGTGAGTAATCGGTTACTCTAATGGTAAATAAATGATTTTAGGTCTTACCTGTCCATAGACACCAATATGATGCAGATGAACTTGATAGTTGCAGAGATGTTTGAAGGTTATTTTGGGGATGTGATTCAGTCAAACAAACCAATATGGAAAAACAAGTTAATAAAAAAACACACATGTAAATCAAACTGGCAGCATATTGGTTTAGACGGAAATTACACCCAGTGAACTATGTGAACACTCTGATCTGACTTTTAAAAACACTTTAATGCTTAACGTCTAGTACGGCATGTTCCTGAAGCTCTAGATGCAGGAGTAGCTACCTACATCTCTGCTGGTTGATGTGAATGAGCTCATTCATGCATTGGACGCAGTGAAGTTATGAGGAGTGTGTGGAAAGCAAGCTCTGATGTTTATGGATGAGGTTCTGGGAATGAAGACAAAGAGCTGAATGGATGTTGTGGCGTGCCGACAAAGGAGCATTGAAAGAAAGGGCAGCTTTATGCTTCTTACTGCGAGTCACTGAATGAGTGTCTGTTTGAGTTTGATAACGTTCTAACAAGATGTCAAATTATGCTTCTGTTCATTGTTGGAAGGTAGCCTGTTCGAATCCCACCAGGGTCCACTTGTCGTAGGGTCCTTGAGCAAGACCCTGAATCCTTAGCTCCCCGGGCGCTCCACGAGGGGCTGCCCACTGCTCCCTCAGGGATGGGTCAAATGCAGAGAAGTAATTTCACTATGTTGTACTGTGTATGACTCTATGTGACTAATAAAGGATTGTTTCTTCTTTCTTCTTCTTCTTCTATGACTATGTGACTAATAAAGGATTCTTTCTTCTTCTTGTCTCCTCTCCTCAGCTCTTATATACGTTGCTGGCTGAGATCGCAGCCACAAGCAGCTCAGCTCACCAGCCCCTTCTTTCTCTGCGCCACTATCAGCACACAGACCCAGACTCCGGCACTCAGCTGTTCTGCAACAAATGTCCAGCAGGAACCTTTGTGTCGCTCCACTGCTCCCCATCAGCCGTGAGAGAGTGCAGCCCCTGCCCTGAAGGAACCTTCACAAGGGGAGAGAATGGCATTCAGCAATGCCACCGCTGCCGGGTTGCATGTCCTGCAGGCTTGATTGAGAAGGTACCCTGCACGGCCACCCAGGAACGGGTCTGCACATGCCCCCCCACTAGCTTCCTGTCGGGATATGGTGGCACAGAGTGTAAACTATATTCCGGGTGCCCCCCAGGTACCAGAGTGAGAAGGCGGGGTAGTGAAACGGAGGATGTGCTCTGTAAGCCATGTACCAGGGGAACTTTCTCAGATGTTGAATCGAGCGCAATGAAGTGCAAAAGCTACACAGACTGCCAAGCTCAGGGTCTGTTTCTGATCACAGCAGGAACCAGAGACACAGATAATGTCTGTGGACCCCCTTCCACAGCCGTCTCCTCATCTGTCTCTATAACAATCGGACTGGTGCTTGAACAGGAACCCATGACTTCTTCATCTCCTCCATCAATGTCTCTGACAGAACCTGCAGACACAGGTGAGCCCTGAAACCCAGATTCTTCTCTGTTATCTCTAGTGTGGTTGATTTCTCAGAAAGCTCAGGATCAAGTAGTGGCATTAAATCCTGACAGAAGGAGGGGAAGTTAATTTCTTTCTTTCAGTTTTATTCCAGCATGAATCATTCAGGGATAAAGATTGTCTATCTTCTTTAGATGAGCTGATACCACGTGCACGTCTGTGACACTGGTACCGGTGAACCCGAGGGTTCCTTTACCTGACTCTGATCCTGATCCGATCCCACCTGTTACATCCATTTATGGTCCCGGGTATGGAGGGAGTAACATAAATTTGCTTTAACCAGGATTTTCAAAAAAGACGAGAGAAAAAAGCAGATTCTCAGTTAAATAACCTAAATTGTTTATTTAAAGTAAAGCCAAACTAACTATCAACTCCACAAGATGAAGCTAGTCTGCAACAGGAGCAGAAGAATAAGTTAAAATCCAAATTGAACAACAATTGTCTTTAGCTACAGCCACTCTCTGCAGCTGGTGAGGAGGAGGAGAAGCCTTACTTGCAAGGGCATGGAGACAATATACAAAACGCACACCTTCCACCAGGGCCGTAACATCACCTGATACTACTTCACCACAGAATAACTAACTTCTGCTAGTTATGTGTAACCATGGTAACCAGGTAATATATCCCACACACTGACAGGTAATCATAGTAAGCAGGTAATCAGTGGTGTTTCACCTGTTATTATAATTTCTCGGCTGATTGGTGTTGAGTAGAATGAACTACTGAGGCTTTATTGATTAAATGTTTTGTCATGGGACTAAGTGTTCATCAGGAAGCTTCTAAACTCCATCCCCTTATCGACACTGGTGGTTTTTTCCCGTGGGGGTGACTTATGGTACTGAATCAAACCGGTGGCGCTCCGTCTCTGGAATTTTACTGTTTGGTATCAGGAGGAATTATGTCTCCTTTGTGTCTTCTTTCATCACTTCAGCCAAGCATTTCTCAGAACTTACCATCCAGATTGACCCCCACACCTCTAATACTGTAAGCACTGTTTGTGTTGGTATGGGATGGATGGCTGCTCCGACCCGGTCGGTGCTGAGAGAGGGTGGGAGCGTGGGTGTGGGTTGGCGTTACTCATTCATGACGTTTGTTTTCTACCTGCTTGTACTGCCATTGGACCACATGGGAAGACCCGTATTAGACCCGGAGCAGAGGGAAAGTTGTTGTACTTCATCAGAGTGACTTTAATGGTTTTACCAACAATAACAGCTGTGATGGAACACAAAGCAGGTTCTGTATATTTCATTTTAAACCATCCACGACCTTCACAGGCTTTGAGTAACTTCATAAATGTGGGAGAAGCCATAGATGCCACATAAAGAATTATCTGAAAATATTTTTTATTCACCTTGATAGGTAAATTTAAGACGAGGAAAACAAAGACTGTAGCCGGTCAGGATTGGACAGGGCCAATAACCCGACTGAGGAAACCAGTGCGATGTATTCTGCCTCAGGAGACAAAAAAAGAACAGAACCTTAACCCCATGGATTCTTGTTACCTCTGATGAGGAGGTTTTGTTTTTACCTGGGTTTGTTTGTCTGTTTGTTCGAATTAGGGTTAGGGTTAGGGTTAGACAGGATAAGAGATGATTACACATCGGTGATGTGACGTCATAATGGGTGACGTCATAATGTTTTCTTAACCACTTTGAGATAGGACACTTTTGGAGAAACTGATTTCCCTCATATTTTATGGACACATGTAGCCCGGTACTGAGCATCTACCCACTGAAAGAACCGAATCTTGGACTGGACCTGGATTTCATGATGGATTTTGTTGTTTTTTTTTTAATGTTTTATTTTGTTTTTTTTAATCGCAAAAAATAATTTTTTAAATCAATCTGAACAGTTAGTGCTCTGTTGTAGATTTTATAGAAAAAAAAATAATAAAGAGCAGTTACAAAAAGATTACCTTAAAACTAAGTATGAACGTTTAATTGACCACAATTGACAAAGGGCCATTTTTACATCCCATAATAATTAGGGACATCTTGAATAACACACTACCTATGGGACATAAGATTAAATCTTCAAATAAGCTTAATATCTCAATATTATTATTTTGATGGGGGTTAGGGTTAGAGTTAAATAAAGCAATCTAATTGGTTCTGATCACAGTAAAGTCTATCTCTGGTTCTGTTGGGCCTTCCAAGCATATCTTTTCTTTTATTGAAAAATGATAACAAATAAATGAATAGAGGTAATAACAAACTAAAACATCCGTATAAGAAAATGACATTTGGTTTTTATTATGATCTCTTTTGATATGGTCTTAGTAGAAGAAAATAAAGGCAGTGCTGTCTATTTTCTCGTGACTATAAATTTGCGTGTTCAAACCCCAGTGATAAAAGATCCAAGAGCTCATGAAGGATTATAGAATCACAGACGATCCGAACCCAAACCACCAGATTTTTAAGCACCAGCAAAAGAATCTTCATATCTATTGTAAAGAGCAAAAACCGGGCTGAAATAATCTCTCCTATTTGATTTGGTTCCGAGACCAGCAGAAGAGTTCTGAATCGGTCCGTGTGTTTCTACTGATGCTTTGTAAGACTGTAGAAAAGAGCATCACAATAATCGAATCTAGTTGAGGTCATTGTGGGTAGATATTACGATGTGGATCCGAAATTAAGCCTGGACATCTTTCGGCTAATTCACACACGTTTGCTTTTATTTTTTAGAACAACTCCCTTTCATTTTCGTCTTGAATCAGGTTCAAGAAGTTTGGCTTTGCTCAAAATTTTTACTGCAAACGGTAGACCCAGTAATAAGAGAGCGATTTTCATCATCACGTTCCGGTGAAATACGCGACTGCCTGTCAGCATCATCGCCATGGAAACTAAAGCTGCACCCTGACAACGTCACTTAATTGGAGAACACATAGAAAAGGAGGTGGATCAAGACAACTTCAACAAAAGGCACTTCTTATTTCTCAAAGACTTTTCTCGCTGAGATGGATAATCGGTACCGCTCTATAGTGGCACCAGAAAACCCAACCCAATTTTCAAGGTGATGCATTAGGATATCATGGTCAGTGCTGTCAAACGTAGCACTTCTACGGGGCGGCCGTGGCTCAGTGGGTAGAGCGGCTGTCTCCCAATCAGAAGATCGGAAGGTAGCCGGTTCGAATCCCACCAGGGTCTACTTGTCGTAGGGGCCTTGAGCAAGACCCAGAATCCTTAGCTCCCCAGGTGCTCCACGAGGGGCTGCCCACTGCTCCCTCAGGGATGGGTCAAATGCAGAGAAGTAATTTCACTATGTTGTACTGTATGACTATGTGACTAATAAAGGATTCTTTCTTTCTTTCTATCCAAAAGACCCAAGTGATCAGTTGCGCACTGCAGGTGTGTATGTCCAAAAGTTAGAGTAAACTGTAATGGAAGTGAAAGAAAAGTCCTCTTAGTTTACTTTGTCAGTTTGTAGGGAGTCTATTCCATTCAAAGCTCTTCTCCACCAGAAGTTTACCCAAGAAAGAAAGCTGTCCTAAATAATCAAATGACAACTTTTTAAACCCCCCTAGGCATCAGATATTCAGGAGGTCTGCCTCCAGTTTGGTGCACCTTGTCCACCTAAGGGTGGAGTATGTAAGCAGGAGAAACAGATGATAGAGGGGAGAATGAGTGGGACATTCCTCCTGTGTCTCCTCTGTCTGTGTTGTCTCTCATCTATCTTTTTGCTCTTTGTCTCCCTCACAGGCATCCACTCAGCATCCATTCAGGTGTTAAAGAACCTGAATCTGGAAGAACACCGTACAGTCGAGCTACCCCTCAGCTGGCTCGGCACACCCGCCCCACCAAGAAGGAGTATGCCGTGGATCCCACAGGTTCCGGCTTATCAGCAGTTCATGCAGCAGGTTCACAAGGAGGAGAAACCTGGTGCTGGCACTGCGCTAGGCCTCAACAAGAATCAGATGGAGGGTTCAGACATAGTGGGGGGTGGGACAGGTATCAGCAAGTTAGTCGGGCAGGAGAATAGAGATGGTGGACTTGGGGTGTCTAGTTACTATAAACCCAATCGCAGAGGGTCCCCGAGGCCGAGCACCCATGATGACTTTGACATCAACGAGCACCTTCCCTGGATGATAGTTCTGCTGCTCCTGCTGGTGCTGGTGGTGATCGTAGTGTGCAGCGTGAAGCGGAGCTCTCGTGTTCTGAAGAAGGGCCCCACGCAGGACCCTAGCAGCATAATTGAGAAGGCCATTCAGAAGAAAACAGCTGTGCCTCCCCCACAGGAAAAAGAGAAGTGGACGTACTATTACAGCGGACAGGGTAAGGCCAGGATGGGGAGATACTTGGGCACACACAGAGCAATTAGAATTGTATCTTTAGTTTGTCCATCAGCAAATAACGTCCCCTCAGAAACAATTCAACTAACGCTGATGATAGACGCAGGAATTTCATCTCAGAACGGAGGCGTTCATGTCACATGACCTCATGATTCCCGCCTTTAACCTATAAGGTGAAAATATTTCATTTAACTGTATTTTATTGGTTCAAGTAATTTTTCTATATGAATCAACAACTACACTGTAGAAACACAATTGTGGATGAACTTAAAAAAAACACTCCAACCCGGAAGACTCAATTAATTAAGTATAGGGTTAGGGTTAACCCTAACCCTAACAATAACCCTTAAATTAGTTAATCAGATTAATTAAAAGTGAGTCTGTTATTAGGTTTAAGTTAATTTGAGCTGAATTTCTGTTTCATGATTCATGTGTAAAAAATCCACTTTATGTCAGAGAAAATTTAGATTTTAGCTTTATGGTTATAAAATTATATAAATAATAACATAAATGATAATTATAGGGTGTAGAGAATCAAAAGTTTGACCTGGGAAAATATTATAATAATGTTTTAAATAAAATGTCCTCATTTTCGCCTGATCTCGGAGGGTTAGAAGCTCGTGGACGTCATGTGCTCTCTCCAATTTGAAAATATTTTAAAAGTTTTATCCTATTGTTTTTAGCTTGTAATTGCTACTAGATGCTTTTAAAATCTTTTGGTTGTGGATTTACAGTCCGTTCTTGTCTTACTGCCTCAGCGTTTGTGAGGGGCTCTGCTTTTACAGGGAAAGGTGGTGCAAACGAAAGATGGTCCATATACCGGCTTTTTAAACGAGGCATTTCATGGAGATTGTGATCAAAGGGTTTCAGTGTCTCTGAGCAGCAGCAGGATGAATCGCCACATGGGTGATCGCTACTGGTGGTGGTGGTGGCTGATCTTTCTGCAGTGTGGATATGTGTGAATGACGGGATGCTATGAGGGAGAAGTCCGACATGGTAATGACTCCCCTTACCAAACTTTTATCACCTGAAGATACTGACCAATAGTTACGAGACGACTTATTATGGGGTCTTAAAGGAACAGTACACACTGTTCTCTCTATTCAGCCCCATGACGATGCAGGTGAAGTTTCTCAGTCACAAAGTTAAGGAAAGGTGTGATACAGCTCCACAAGAGAATCATCCACGTTCCAACGATATCTACCCCCTCTAAAATCTTCAGCCTCTTTGCTAATAGCTTAAGATTAACCTTTTTTAAAGAATTTTTCACGTAAGAAATAAAGAACATTTTAACTCAGTAAACGGCGAAACACTTCACATTTAACTACACTTCAAAATCAGACGGAATAAGAGCATTTATAACAAAGGAAACAGGTAGTCATCAGTAAAACAATAAACACATTCCAACGACTTCATAGGGGACAAATGCTGGAAGTTGATGCAGTTGATGAAGTTGAACAAAATGCATAATGGTGATGTAACATTATGCATTTTGCTCCGGAGCTCCACCAGGTCCAGAACTTACTTCTGCTGCAATCAATTCCGCCCCACAGCCAGGGTGTAATCCAGGCAGTATTTGACCCTGTTGAGCCCCTGTCACTATAAAACACACAGAGACACAGATATACATACACACACAGACAGATGCACATTCATACACACATACAGATACACACAGATACACACACAGAAGCACAGATACATTCACACATACAGATACACACAGACACACAAATAATCAGAAATACACACATACACACAGACACACACAACAATACAGATTCACGCATACACACATATACACACACACATAGACAGACATACACACACATACACACTGACAAAAATTCAAACACATAGACAGATATACGCACACAGACACACATACACACACATACAGACATACATTTACAGACACATGCCCCCACCCCCGGACTGACTACAGAGAACTGGAATAATCTGGTTGCAGCTGCATCAGGGTTGGTGTGTGTTACATTAGTGGGTCAGTCGGGTCTCTTGCCGAACGACAGGGAGAGAGGGGGAGCCAGGGAGAGGGAGAGAGGCGTTGGGTAACCGCACCAGGGCCTCCCTGCTGTTACCTAGCAGCCCAACAAAGAGACGTCCAGAGATAAAGAGATGAATAAACAGCAACATGTCTGACGTGACGAAAGATAAAGAGCTGCAGGGAATTTTGCTTCAGCAGGACGTTGGACCGTTGCTTACGTGGAAACCAACATGTTTAACAAATAAGCTGCACCAACTAAGATAATGATGTTACACTGGATGTTAGGACTCAGGAGGCATCCAGCTCTACTACACTGTAAAATACTTCATTTCCAGAAAGACAAAAAAGCCTTGTTCCTGGAAATCTGTGTTATTGTTTTTTGTCCAAATCATCTTATTCTAATTAAATCTCTACTCCTTTTTCTCAGTCAGATGTTCCAGCTAACATTGAGCTGGTATAAAAAAGGAACAAGGTGGTGGTGGGGGTAGATGATTTGCCTCCCAGCAGAGGAACAAGATTCTATTCCTGATTTTAAGAAGAGGAAAAATTATTCCAAAACATTTTGTCTTATTTCAAGCATTCATCCATCCATTCATCCATCCATCCTTCCAAACATTCATCCATCTATGGAGGCATCCTGATCACAGGATATTATGTACTTCATTTGAACAAGTAAAAATGCCTCATTGAGAATAAAATTCTCTTTTCCAAGAGTGAGCAGGCCAAGAGAGGAGCAGAACAGAAACTGTTACATAATAATAAATAGACACAGTATGAGACAAACATACACACATACATATATGTAGAACTTTCATACACAAAAATGAGAGATTGCAAAGCATCAATCCCAATGCTTGCAGTGTCATTTCAGAAACAACCACATAGACCAACAGTGTACAGAGATGGCTGCTTAGCAACAAAAGCACAAGGATAAATAGCCCGTTTCTGCAGCAACAGTTCTGTTAAAATCAGAAAAATATTTTCCTTTGCACTAAAAAAAGGATCTATATTCAGTCAAACTAAAAAAAGCACTCGCTTCGACATACCTCCGCCATGACCCAACAGAACCCGAGGTAGACATTGAAATGATGAGAACCCTTTCAGAACAAACTCTCCGATACTTTGGAGCCCCGTTTCAAAAGTTTGGCATTTCCAGGCCTCCATAAAGCCGCTGTAGTGTGAATACGTGAACAAAGTTCAAAGACAGCAGAAACTCACTAACAATGACGTATTGGATGAACTAAAGGAACATGTAGCAGCTAAGGCAGGATAGAACATTACACTCCACGCATTAGAATCGCTTACGATTAATCACCGTTTCAGTCTGTGTCGTATTCACACATAACAAAATATGGTCAGCATCGTTTAAAAGATTGCAGTACTTAAAGAAAGAGCAGCATGTTAGCACATCATGGTCTTTGGGAAGTCACGACAAACATGCTGCGTTAAGCTTTGCCTAAAAAGACACCAGGACTAAACGTTGGTAGGATCAGCAGCAGGTTCTTCGGTTTTTGACAGCAGTGCACTGAAAAAAAATCCCCCTTCCAAAATAAGTAATAAATACTGAATTCAAGGTATTTTGGCTTCCAATAAATAAAACTTTATTTGACTAATATTAGGAAAATGTGTATCAGAATGAGCTACACATGTAATTTTTACCCCTAAAAGTAGCTTTATTGTTTTTGTCAAGGTACATGTCAACTTCTTTATTTTAGGTGCTTTTTACCTTAGTGACACCCTTCCAGATTTAAGACAATCACATTCTTGAAATGAGATAAGAAAATTATATTTAAGTATGTTAAGGTAAAAAAAAAACATCTCTTTAATTTAGCTGGAGAGTATTTGAGATATTCAAGATTTATTCTGTGAAATCATGTCTCTATATCTCAGTGACAAGTACCTGATTGACACTGATATCAGGAGCATCGAGATATTGGGACAAGGAATCAGACAAATAGACTAAAGACGTAAGAACATACCCTAGTACCAAGTACGTTGGTATTTGCAGGTCTAAGATTTTTTGCTTTGTTTTACAGTGCACACATCTAGATTTGAATAAAATCCTAGGTTTATGTCCCAGCCAAAGGTTGGAGTGTGTGCATGAAGCTCCCTCTAGTGGATATATGTGGTATTTTACAGCCAAATCCCTCCTGGGGTCTAAATCCCATTTTTGTCCCATTTTGGGGGTATTGTCTCTACAGCTGGTCCAAATGGAGAGTTCTCCTGGTCCTTCCTGTTTGGTCGTGTGTTTGTGTGTGTGTGGCTCACACCACTCCTCACTCTGTGGAACGTCAAACAGCATCTTAATCCTTCCGAGGGTTGTGTCTGGCTCTATTTGAAGGTTGTAATGCTCCTTTACTAGAACTGTTAAAACAAGCAGCAGTGAAGGAAACATGCCGGGGGAGCCACCGAGGCACGGATCGCACACAGAAACATCTTGGCATTTGCTGTGAGCCAGACAGGAAGTCGTGAAATCTTCCAATCCTCCACAGCAGAGTGGGGTTTTCCAATGCAAGATGTTGACTGCAGAGGAGGGTAGAAATGTTGGTTCCTGTCAAACACTGCAGCTGTCAGATTGCAGGAGAAGGAATCACAACAATGTTCAGCCTGAGGACACCATGGGCCGACCTGTTTCCAACACCGAAGACAGTGAACGCCTCGGCGTGATTCTGGCCAAATGTCGTTCCGATTGTCTGACGGGGTTTGAAACCATCTCACATGAATCAATCACATTCTGTAACATCTGACCAATATCCATATATTCCTGCAAACATTCTGACGTAGGCAAGACCTCAGCTTCTCTCTGAAACTCTCTTTAATTTTCTTTTCAACACAATGTTCATAACCTCCTGTTTGAAAACTATGAATTTCGTCACATTGGGAAACGTGTTTTACTTCTCTATAGTTTTAGTCAAAGATTTCTGAATTTACCATTTTTTTCATCCCAATTTAGAGAAAATGTTACAAATTCAAATAAAGGAAAATGTATATATCCGAAAAGTCCCCAATCCCCTGTGTTGTAAAAGCAACACCCCAGATTGAACTCCTCAAATTAAATGTGAGGTAATGTCCACAGTATTTTTTTCAGCATCAAGTTTGATATGAGGGCATCACGGATGGGCCAGCATGGTTGTGTAGTGTCTTACTCTCTCGACTCACAGCAAGAAGGTTACTGGTTCAAATCCATCAGGGGACCCGGGGAGTTCTTGCATTTTCTTCACATATTTTCATGAGTTCTTACCAGGTTCTCCAGGTTCCTCCCACAGTCCAAAAACAGGGTGTACCTCGTTTCTCACGTGATGTCAGCTTTGATAGATTCCAGCTCTCCAGAGATCCTCCACAGGATAAGTGAGAGCAGAAAAGGAATGATTGATGAAGGTTTTATTCCAGTTGACTTGCACAAAATGTTTTAACTACAGGTCAGGGAATAATGGGGAACCTGTTATTTGTAGCTCACAGGATGTTGATGTTTCATATCAGCCCTGAATTAGCCTAAAGTCATCAGACACTGGCTTCTGAAACATCTGGAACTACTAGAGAAGCATCAGCCTTGTGTCCAACAGTGAACTTTTAAGGAGAACTTTTTCAGGAAATGTTTGCTCACCTACATACTTTGTGTTAATGGAGGTACCGAATGATAATGGTGATGTTCTGGTTCTGGGGTTAGATGACGCAGCAGATTAATGGAGACAAGGGACTCATGGTAATCAGAAACTGTTCAAATGCATGTCCTTATATTAGAAGTATTAAAACTATTTAAGCAGAAAATGATAGGAAAATTGGAAAAAACTAAATTGAAGACCGTAATTCTTGAACTTTACAAAAAAGCCTTAAGGTCAAAACTCAAATCTTGATGTTCTGCGGTCAGATATATTCAATGGTACGGCAGTGTAAAAACACCACAGCGGTCCTTCAAGGTGAGATAAGGAGGAGTACTCAGCCATGTTATTTATTTCATACATCTCCACAGATGTAGGAAAACAACCTTCTACCTGCCCACCATTCTTCCTCGTTAAACATCCACAACTTTAATGACGCCAAGTTCCAGGTCTAAACCCAGCAGGGAACCTCAAGTTCTAGAACCTACCGCGCTCTGCAGTACCAGGGTGGGCCAACACAGCTCTGGGTTTGATTTTGATGTGCACACTGCCTTTGTGAACAAAATCCAACGCAAGCATTTCACACGTTCACTGGAGCATGTTCTCCAACCTGACAGGGAGTAAGAGGACTGCGTGAGCGGAGATTTCAACAATAATGACCCTCACAGCAGCCCATCATGTTTCCCCCATTCAAACTTTACAGTGCACAATACTATATTTAAATAAAGCCTCAGTTTTATGTCCCAACCAAAGGTTGCAGTGTGAACATTTAGCTCCCTCTACTGGACACGGGTGGTATTTTAAAGCCAAAATCCCAGAAAAAAAAATCCCAGTCCTCCTGGTTCTGTCCCACGGAAACTATGTAGAAGAACATGAACTTTGTGGTATTTCTATCAAATGTGATGCAGTAGTTATCAAAAAGATGACTTCTTAAAAAGATTACTCAAGCATAGTAAAAGAATACTCGCACACAGTAACAGATTACTCACACATAGTAACAGAATACTCAAACATAGTAACAGATTACTCACACACAGTAACAGATTACTCACACATAGTAATAGATTACTCACACATTGTAACAGATTACTCACACATAGTAGGCGGTTACAAACACATAATAACTGCCTCCTGTCTTCTAGTCAGAGCCACCATCTCTAAACCATCCAGCAAAGCCGGTCTTAGAGACTTTGTGGAAGACCTCAGCCAAGGAGATGATGGTTTCACCTGCCCTAATTTGGGATACCACACCAAATGTTAAGAAATTAGGCATCTCGTCATGTTATGTGGTACTACCTCCCTCAGGCAGCGGTATCATGTTTTATTTGTCAGTTCGACTAAATACCAGCAGCTTGCAGTAAATTGCTGCTGTTTGACATTTTTATGGATTGGAGGGATTACACACATACACCCCCCTAGTTCCTCATGAAGACACAGAATCAGGTCCGCGGACCGACAATCTGAATCATCAACAGACTTATGTAGTTCATTTAGAAGTGGCCAACGAGCAGCGGGCCATGCAGAGCTGGGGTTTCCCTACTTCTGTGGCTGTGTCTGGTTTTGGGTTTGTGAATCTTCGGTTCTGGTTTCAGGCTTGTCAGTCTTGGACTTTGGTTTTGGGTTTGTCAGTCTCGGAATCTGGTTTTGGGTTTGACAGTCTCGGGCTCTGATTTTTGGGTTTGTCAGTCTCGGTCTCTGGTTTGGGTTTTGTCAGTCTTGGATTCTGGTTTTGGGTTTGTTAGTTTCGGGCTCTGGTGTTGGGTTTGTCGGTTTCGGGCTCTGGTTATGGGTTCATCAATTTCAGGCTCTGGTTCTAGGTTCTAGGTTCATCAGTTTCAGGCTCTGGTTCTGGATTCATCAGTTTCTAGTTATGGGTTTTTTTTGGTTCAGGGTAAGGGATCTTGTTAGGTTAGTTGTGGTTAGGATTTGGTTTTGGAGATGAAGTAAGAATAAAGTTTGGGTATATGTTGGCCAGGCAGTGAAGGGTTTAGTCTTTTGTGTGCAGGCGTCGGGTCTACTGGTATACGCTCCACTAGTCAGCGTGCGTGTGAGTGTTGCATTTGAACAGGCATGAATCACTACTTCTGGCTTACATCCTCTTAATCTCTCTCATCCAGGATTTACAGCAAACAGCATCAGGATTAGAGCTGGTGGCATCAATCCTGTCGTCGCTGTTGATGAGTAAGAGTCGCAGGAGGCTAAAATCATTAAAATACAATTTGTGAATTTACACAATCTGGTAAATCAACATTTTTATCCATGTTTGATGGGAATTTTGTCAATTGTTCAAATTTAGACAGAAAGAACTACTTTGAAATACAACAATATTAAGAGGATGAAACACAGTGACACCACAGCATGGACCACCAAAGACCGGTCAAAGTGACCTCGGACCACTGTCCCCTGCTGAAGGCTCCTCCAATGGACCCATTAGGATCAGAAGTGAACCACAGAGCACTGTAAGACAGTGCTCCGGTCTGATGGATCAAGTTTTTGTTAACGTCACGTGCAATTCACACTCGTATTTACATAACCATATACACATAAACATATATACTCATACACAAATGTAAAAACTTAGATACATTTACACATATACATACACACAAACACACACAAATTTACATATACACACATATGATCACATACATATTTATACACATACACAAACACATATACACACAGAAATACACACATGTACACACAAACATACACATATACACACATATACTTGTACACACACACACGTATACATATAGACTATCACATGCATTTACACACACAAACACGTATACACATATACACACATATAAACACACGTATACACAAATAACATACACATACACACACATATGCACATATTTACACATGCATATATACACATATTCACACATACACATACAAAGAAACACACATATATACACATAAACACATACACACACATATATTCACACATACACATACAAAGAAACACACATATATACACATAAACACATACACACACCACACACATACACAGCGGCTTTGGTTATATATTTCCTATTTACAAACAGAAGAGTCAGCGTATAAATTTCCAGCAGAGTCATCGTGGAGTCACACATTGGCTGTGCAGGAAGTGGATTACAAAGCGTTCAGATAGGCAGAAGTGTGGGAGGGAGGGGCTTCTGATGTGTGCCACCAGAGGGAGTACATTTAAAACACACACCAGTTCAAACCAGTTCAAATATGAAATGGGTAATTCATCATCACAAATCTGCTCAGATGCCAACATGGGCGCCGTCTGCACAGCTCTGACTCGGTTCTGCTCTGTCCAGCATTTGGAAGACAAGTGGAATCAGGTTCCAGCAGGACGGAGTGCTTCTGGTCTGCAAGTCAGAAACACAAACCCACCACAGATGATGTGAAGACTTCTGATGGTTCCTGCAGAGGATGAAGTTCTCCTGGCAGTCACACATCAAACATATTCCAGAATTCTACCTGTTGGTATTTTAGGGTTTTCCTGTTTGGTGAAGGAAGATTGAACGGACATCAGCTGTGGAGTGAGGAGCATAACTTTAAACCTGCATACACATCCACCAAACGCTGACGTGTACCTTCACCGATGTCTCCAATGTTAGAACTTCCATCATCTACCTGTTGCCCACCGAGGGAAGTGGGTTTCATGGACTCTTTTCTGTTCTGTCCATCACTGGAGAACATTCGGTCAGTCGCTGCTCACATTGTCTGGGGAAGTAGGAGCTGATCAAATGATGGAGAAGATCCTACCTGTTGTATCACACGACTTACTGCTCTTGACCTTCAGTCTGAAAACATCAACATGTGTTACCTTAAACCCTATTTATGTTTATATAATTTGTTTGTTTGTTGATGTGTGTTTCAATGTGCATGTGTATGAAAGTGTGTGCATGTGTGTGTGTGCGTGTGTGTCTGTTTGCGTGTGTCAGTGTATACCTGCATCAGTGTGTGTGAATGTGTGTGTCATTGTGTGTGTCAGTGTGTCTGTGTAATTTTCTGCCCTGCTTTTATTTTGGAGGCCGATGAGGGGAGCTGTAGGTAACTTGCTGTTCAAGGTTGAGGGTAGGAGAGGTGAAGCTGAGTTTTAATTGAGTCTCTTTCATGTTTCTTCATGAGACAGACGGACAGCATTGTCCCATTAGCTTAGCGAGGATGAAAAACTGATGGGGCAGGATTCATCTAGACGTGGAGGAGGTGGTTATGATGACAGGAATCCTGTCATTCCACCCTCAGGAAATCAGCATGGAGATGTTTAGAGGATGGTGGTTTATTGTGTGGAGAGCAGCACCAGGACCTTTTCAGTCAGAAATGTGGTCATCCTACAGCTCTTGGTTCCAGGGGGAACACAACCATCACCCCCTTTGTGTTTTATACTGACTAGCTGATCAATGGTTCTTCACATTCTCTCTCCATTCTTCTGCTCAGGGGTGGACATCTTAAGGCTGGTGGCGGCTCAGGTTGGTACGCAGTGGATAGACCTCTATCAGTCTCTGGCAAATGCTACAGAGAGGGAGGTTGCAGCCTTCTCCAACGGCTACCTGTCGGAGCAGGAGCGGGCGTACGCTGCTCTGCAGCACTGGACCATCCGGGACTGCGACGCCAACTTGGCCAAACTGATCAACGGCCTGCACCGACAGCGCCGCATCGATGTGGTGGAGAAGATCCGCTGGGTCATGGAGGACGACTCACAGGTAGGTTGGAGGAAAATGAGGGCGAGGGCTGCACAGTGGTAGTATTGTAGTACGAAATCAGCTCTGACCTTTCCAATGACCACATCTTCTCCATTTTCAGCTCTGTCAACTTCTCAAGCACCAGCTGTACATTTTTACGTTAAATGTCTATCAAAGCGGGTCTTCTGAAAGTCCAGAGCAATCTTATCTTCAACATCCTCTCCTCATCATCTTCTCTTTACATCCCTCCATCCTCTCTTCATCTTCTTCTCCTCACATACCTCCATCCTGTCTTCTTCATCTTCTCACATGCTTTCATCCTGTCCTCCTCATCTTCTCCTCACGTACCCCAATCCTGTCGTCATCATCTTCTCTTCACATACCTTCATCCTGTCTTCATCATCTTCTTCTTAAATACCGTCATCCTGTCTTTCTCATCTTCTCATCACATACCTTCATCCTGTCTTCATCATTTTATCGTCTCATCACATACCTTCATCCTGTCTTCATCATCCTCTCATCACATACCATCATCCTGTCTTCATCATCCTCTCATCACATACATTCATCCTGTACTCATCATCCTCATCATACACCTTCATGCTGTCTTCATCATTTTATGTTCTCATCACATACCTTCATCCTATCCTCATCATCTTCTCATCACATACTTTCATCCTGTCGTCATCATCCTCTCATCACACACCTTCATACTGTCTTCATCATGTTATCTTCTCATCAAATACCTTCATCCAGTCTTCATCATCTTCTCATCAAATACCTTCATCCAGTCTTCATCATCTTCTCCTCACATACCTTCATCCTGTTCTCATCATCTTCTCCTCACATTCCTTCATTTTGTCCTCATCATCTTCTCCCTTCCATTAACTCCATCCTGACCTCATCATCTTCTTGATGGTCCTCATGTCTTCATCTCCAAGGGCTGTCTCCCTCTGCTTGATGCATGATAGTTTCATGGACCAGCGTTTGACATTTGTCCTCTCCTGCTCTCATTTCTCTCTCTCTGATGCCTTCACTGGACGGAATCGGTGTCCATCAGCGACATAGTCTCAGTTTTAACTTCATCCTTTGTTCTTCTTATTTAATTTATCAGCGACGCCAGCCTACTACAACTTTTTATAAATGATCCAAAAGTTCAAAAACATCCAAAGAATTCTTTCACACTATTAAACACTGAACGCAAGCAGTTTAGTGGTTTATGTTAGGGGCTCCTATTTTGAAGTTGTGGAGCGCAAAGTTAAGTTGGCCAGTGTGTTGAGAGCCTTCTGCTGTGAGGAGAAACATTAAGTACGAGCAGTCCTCCTTCTGTTACACTAAATCACCTGTGTGTTTTATTAATTTGTAGTTTCAAAATAAAAGCGCGTGTCAAAAACCTTCGGCTACACATTCAAGAAACTACCAAAATTAAAGCTGCAAGCATCATTGAACAGGCTATTACACCTGGGCTCCTATTGCGTCATGCACCAGTTTCCACTGTGTTCCAATCACAAGCACGTAAACATGGCCTTTTGACCTTTTGTCTATCTTATTTTCTGAATAAAGAAACCACAGGATAAACATCACATTGTTAAAATGATATTTGTCACCATAGGTTTGCTCCCGGTTGTCAGTAGGTGGCACTATCACTGCAATTAATATTTATGCTCAACTAGCATTAATAGTTTTTTCATGGATTGAAAAGTGCACTACAAATAAATTTATTATTTTTTTTATTATAATTATATTGTCATATGGGAGGCTTGAGGGCAGGACGGCTTTCCAACTGGTGAAGTTTAGGACAAAGTGACGATATGGGCACCCGTGTCACACGGGTGCTGGACGGGTTTAATGGTAATGGCCAGATTTAGGCTAGCCAGGCCTTTTAAGTTATGGAAGAACCTATGGGTGACTTTTCATCCTCAAATTTTTGCAATGTTTTTCTCAAGTTGATAAGGTTAAATCTCTCATATGGGTGGAAATCCTGTAATCCACATGTAACCGAGGTTAAATAATTGTGCGTATATAATCTTTAACCAAAAAGTATATGTTATATTAAGAGATTGCATTTAAATTAACCTGTTAGAATGAGAAAAGTTTGAGATAAAAATTGTGATAATTGCACAATTAGGAGTAATGATCAGAGATTCCAGTCTTATAAAAAAAGAAACAACGGACACTTATTCCGTTATAAGTATTAAATTACAGCGGTTTAATCATTTTTGTGTGTTTGAAGAGGCTAGACCAGTCAGCCAATCAGGTTGCAGTCCTGTCTGGTGACCTGGCGAGAGCTGCAACGTTTAATCTCTCTTTGACCTGCAGCAAGGAACAGAGCAGACGGTGTGACGAGCGCTAGCATTAACCATAGAATATAAGCTACAAAAGTGATTAGAGTTCGCTGAAGCAACTCTGATTACTTCTCAAACGTCCCCTTGCCTGTGTGAGTAGGACCAAAGGGAACTTTCGCCACTGTTTTGAGAGGTAAAAATCCGCATTGGTGAGATAACGGTTGATTTCCGAAGCACTCGCGCCAGCCGCTAATGCTAACAAATACAATTGGAAATGCCATTGACTTATGCTAATAGTGTTAGCCAAGCTATTTTTAACTGGAAACGAAACTTTGTTCTATGCTATAAAAAAAGTGAGCCGATATGTGAAGTCCATATACATCTGGACTGGAATGTTCATTTGTGTCATTCCAGGCACATTAACTGTACATTTTAAGGATATTAAGTGGTACTTTTGCCGCTGTTTAAATGTTTTGCGCATGTGACCATAAGCCTCTATTGCCTGGCGCGGAGCACGTGTCTATTAATGTTTGAGCAGGAAACCTCAGACCGCCATATTAAGGCGTAAGGTGCAAAGAACATGTTATACATTGGATGTTGCGGTTATTTTAGAAACCATTATTCCCTTAAACTTGAGACAAACTGTATTGTAGTTGTCGAAGCGATATTGCAATATTTTATTGTTTGAAATAATTATTCTTTACTATAGAATAAAATAAGATTCTTTAACAAGAGATGTTTGATCTTTTTATGGTCCACTATTCCAAATTGGTGGATAGTATGTGAGTTCTCACCTTACCCATTTTAGTCCAGGTTTTTTGATTTACTTGGAGTTTGACCTTGGATACTGGAACTCGGACTGGATGATTATCCGATTTTTGATGATGGCATGCTAACCCAGCGGAGTGGAACTAAAACCTTAAGTGCTTGCAGAAGATTAAGACCCTACTCCGAGGATTTCACCAACACTCGTGTACAATCAATGCACTCTACAGCACGGTAGGACGAATGGTTACCATTTAATACGGGGTACCAATAGCACCAGCAATTACTTCGGGATAAGTGTTGGATGAAAAGGACCGAGTCCACATCAGTGTCTGGATGAAATTAAGCTGTTTCAAATTTGTGAGTCTATAGGTGAATGGTGAATATTTTTTTGTTTTATTTTCAATCAACCGGGTAATACTGAACATGTTCAAGCTTATTTTTTTTCCTGCTTTTCTAAATAGCTTTCAGTAAATTGAAGAGTTCAACTTCCAAAATAGATATTGTGTTTGTGCTGATTCAGGTGTATTGTTTGGTAAATCTGGGCTCTGCAGTCAATCCTTGTAACTTCTGATAATTTTGTCCAATAAGTTACACTCAAACTTCATACCACCTTATAATAATTATGCTCTTTAAGTAACAAGGGTTACACAGAGGATGGTCAGTAGAGGTAAAGGATGATGGTTCATAATGGTAGAGTTGGATGGACCAGAGGAGGATCGTCCATGGAGGCAGAGGACGAGGGTTCATAGAGGCGGATGGTCCTTATCTGTTTTTGAGGGGGAAAAGGAAGATCAGAGAGGAATAATGATTGGTTGAAATAAACCGATAACAATTTCCAGTCTGTGCTTTGAGAAAACCTTCTTGACATGCGTATATAGAACTGGCTGTTTGTCTCACTCTGAGTCAGGAGGATATACAGTAGGTCTACTAGAATGAAGATTGGTTTACAGGGAGAACCGGGACTGAGATTTAGAAGACATTGGGACGGATTTTAGTTTTTGGGTTCCAACGGCAGGAAGAAAGAGAAATCATTTGATATTTAATGCCGCCTCTCTTCTCAGGCCACTCCGCTTGTAGCCATGATCACGATCCTTTTATATATATTAGATGAAGAATGGAGTCTGGTCTTTAGTGATTCAATTATTGACAGCAAAGAGGACAAACACACACATCCAGTGTGTGTCGGCCCCCTTCTCTCCTCCCCGCCTCTACACTTTATGAACCCACAGCAACCTACAACACAAAGTAGTAATTTTCCCTCTCGCCATAATGATGCTCAATCAAATACCATTTCTCTCCTAATTGGCTGTTAATGACTCGGGTCCCATTAGACTCCTTTTCAGTGCTTCCATTGTGAGCCCCTTTAGATGACCGAATCCAACCACATCCAGGATTTTGTGGGGAAATGGACAGAGGTTTCCCAGAAACAGCCCCGGTTCTTTGAGGGAGATGATGTTTGAGTTTATTTGACATTCAGGAGGTTTTGATGTGCTAAGAGCGCCGACTAGTTAAGGTTGAAAGGATTAGGAATGACACCGAGCAGATAAGAAAAAACCCTAAAAATTAAGAATTAAAGTTTAGTCGACCAAAATTCACAAACTCAGTGTCCACGGTCATATTCCATAATCCTCTTGAATATATGGAACATTTGGAAGGATATCTGTATTCATCCATTTGGAATTATATTAGATGGGTTCAATAATTAGTGTCTTAAATTAAGTAATGCAATTGATTCCAATCATAATAATTTCTTGACCTTGGCGGAGGTTTGCTCTCTGAATCTTTTTGGTTCCCGTATTTGTTTGTTCTGTTATACACCTCCAGTGTTGGTTGCGAATTACAGTACCTTTCTGCCGCTGTGACCGTTAGGCCCAGCCAGGCTCATGCCTTGGAAAACAAGCTATACTCAAATTAATTCACCGGCAAAATAGTTACTACTAGTTCAAACTGTAAGTTAATATATACTGCAAAGACAGATTTGAAGGGAGGAGGGTCTAAAATGGTACTGGAGTGAGAGAAACAGGGAAAAATTAACACCAAATTAGACATTTAAATAAAACATTAATGAGGGAAAAGAGGAAGCAAAGATGGAGGTTAGAGATGAAGAATCAGACAAAGATGAAAAAGAGAATCGCGCTGAAAGGATAAGGAAAAATTTAACTAGAAATAGAGGCAAAGGTAATGGGTGGTGGGAAAACAAAAAATTAGAATGACCCACAGTAAAACTCATACCTTCGCTCTGACTCAACAGTTCTCTTTAATTCAGTAACACCTCATCTGAGATCTCTCGGGTCCACGGTAACGTGAACCAGCAATGGACTGCACACACTCGTAGATCCCAGCCCTTTAAATAAGATGCATCCATAATTATTAATCCCTAGAAACAAATCCCAATGTTCTATGGAGCTTAAACACTTCAGGATGTCCATTTTTATTTGGATCTGCACATTGAACAGGATATCTTCTAAAGAAATATCCTCACTCCAGCTTCAGATCAAAATGCAAGAAAGTCCGAGAATTTAATATGTCAGCATGCATTTAGGATCTGAGGATCCAGATCAAAGTAGATTCAAACAGGGTATGTGAAGGTTCTCCAGATGTGTTATTCCACTTGAGGCTAATTTACATATGAAAACAGATCACTTGCACTCGATGTGTCCATCAGCTTCCTCTTACTTCCATAGGTACTTGACACAGCACTGATACCATCGCAAGAGGGCATTGAAGACACACAAAGATGGTGATGGTAGACGAGTTTGTGGTGAGTTGGAAACTGTAAACGCTGCGGTACCGATACACTCCATCACAGATGCCACACGTCTGGACATCCATAGGGATCACACATGAAAAAGGAGAACAGGTGATGGCAGCTGTCTGCGGACACCCCATTTAACAGTTTGAACCAGTGGCTGTGTTAACCTGGGTTAGGACTGCTGTAGATTCGTAGTATTTAAACAGAGTTCACGTTTGTCAGACTGAGGGACAATGTATGTTGATCTCTACATCATCACTGAACTAGGTGCTTTGAATTGCATACCACTGGAGCTTTTATTTGGGTCTCCAAGTAAAATAGTTCATTATCTGCAGTACATATTTCAGCCACCCTAAGGAGCATCTTCAGCTCCACCACAGAGATTTGAGCCAATCACAGCGAGACACTGGAGGCCAAGTAGCCGGTGCCTTGCTCGGAATTAGTTGGGAGACACTAAAGGCTACACCTGATACAACTGACTGGAGCCGATCCTAAAGATTGGAACTACCTCTCACATTAACGACCTGATGAGGTTCAAACATCTGATCCACCCTGATAACCACAATAGGATGACTAACAACATGCCCACTGGTTCTGATAATGGACATGGGCATCAAACTTCCAGCCTGACATAGAGCCTGGTTTTGAATGTTGACTAGTACTGATACTGGTTCTGATTCTGATGGAATTCAGTCTATTTATTACTGAGTTCTGATACTGGGACTGATTGACACCGGCCTGTTCATTATGGAGTTCTGATACCTGTTCTGATTCGCACTGGCCTGTTCATTAAGGAGTTCTGATAATCGCTGCCATCTCCAAAAGTTCTGTTCATTACGGAGCTCTGGTGGTTGTACTGGTTCTGATTGACACTAGTCTGAAGTCGCAAAATGTGTTTATTGTTTTACTGAAGAGTTGCTGTTTGAATGGTTTTGATGTGTATTTAAATTGTTAAACCGATTACTAAAAATATCTTACTTCTCTCATAAAATGTAAACATCTTTCAAGGACTGTCTTGTTTCCTCCAAGTCAACGCATTTTCTCATTTATAAGTAACTAAAATTTTTATATTTTGAGCTGAGGAGATAAAAAAGTTGTGATACCAAACCCCGCCTACATGTGCTTACTTGGTCGCATCTATAAAGTAACTATATCCAGTTTATATTTTCAATAAGCACTCATTGTAGTTGTCAGTTAAACGTTGAAAGTCCGCTTTACCTGTTCAGGATAATCAAACGCAGGGAAGGTGTTCTTTTGTGAACTGATCCTTATTCTTGACATCTATAGTTGAGTTTTATCTGGATTTGTGTCACGATGGTTTGTCTTTTTTAAAATGCAGGTTGTTTGGGAAGCAGTGGTCTTTATAGTGCTGTTAGTGATTAAAATGAAAGGCTCCTTCCTCATCATTGCCTTGCATTCTTTTTCCATGCCCAGTTTGACATCAGCCAGCTGAAGACCACCGTGAATGTCAGCCAGAGCCTCAGCTCCATACACAAGCCCCCCGACTCCCCCACCAGCATGGGCAGCGACAACAACAGTGGCAGAAGCACCAGCAGCTGCGGGAGTGTGGGGGGTGTTGGTGTTGAGCCGTCACCAGTGGACCGTGTCAAAGGCTTCTTTCCTGATGAATCAGAGCCACTGCTTAGATGTGACTCCACCTCCAGCAAAGACTCCGCCCTCAGCAGGACCGGCTCCTTCATTACCAAAGGTGAGATACTTAATAATTTAAGTGGAGATCTGCTAAAAGCCCTACTCTTCCCTGATGTCCAGTTAGAATGTCAGCATTGTGTGAGTTAATAACTCCTAGAGTTTACACCTCAGAACGAGTGAAGATGATGACGTCCGTCTTCATCACATGTAAAAAACTCGAGGCCTGCGGGCCACATTCCAATTATATCCAGCCCGCACAACAATATCTTGTTTTCTGTAATAACTGGCCCGCTTTTAAACAGCACCAACGCCACAGATACAACAAATCCCATAATGCATTGCAATATCCGGCGTGTCAATCAAGAGCGACAGCTCTCTTCTGATGTCAGAGATCAGCGTTCACCCAGTTTCTATAATAAACTTGAAGAAAAAGGTGCTACGGAGCCTGGGAAGAGATATAGGTGAGGAAAATAATGAAACCGATAAATTATAAACGTATTAGTAAGATGCACAAGCGTATTAGTAAAAAGAAAACACGTTTTAATTATGTAGCGCGTGGGTTCACGTCCTCCAGACGTTCAACATGTCAGTGCTGCTGTGTTGAACGTCCTCCAGACGTTCAACATGTCAGTGCTGCCGTGTTAAAAACAAGAAAACGCAACCCTAACCCTGTCGACGCGCCTGGAGACTGTACATACGCCTCACTGTTTTCTGAGATGCAGCTGCTCCTGACTGCAGGAACAGATTCGAGGAACAACAGTCTACTGTTTTATTCTGGCAGATGAATGGAACATCTCAATGGTCATTTAAACTTCCTATTTGTTTATATTGTTAATTTAAACTGATTTATTTTAGATTTAATTTGTAAATGTTGTTTTTTATGCTTTTGAATAAAAACTTTTCATTGAAAACTTTCCGTGAATCTGTACTGATAGAGATGGAGACATAGATATATAGAATAAGCTATTAATGCCGGCCTTTTTTCATATTTTTAGGGCCCATTACTACCTTTTGTTAGGACTTTTAGCAGAATAAAACTGTTTGATCCCTGTGGCAGAGTTTTTTGCTTGATACAAAATAATTATATCATATTAAATTATATTTAGCTTCTGTTTAGTTTGGCTGTTTTTAAAGTCTACTAGCAGTTCAACAATAATTCAGTCATTAGTGAGCGTGATGTAACATCGTGTCCTCGTATGCTGGTACTGATTCAGACTGCCCTGGTGTGGTCACCTTGAGTACTGCCATCAGCTCTATCGTATTAGTAATAATAATAACAATAATAATACATTTTATTTATAATGCAAATACATTTGGATCAAATCTCAAAGTGCTAGTGATAAAGTTGTATTTTCTTCGTAGAAAATAGAAGAATTTCATATTCATTGTTTTTTTGTTTTAACTGATAAAAATTATAAATTTTAATGTGTTTCTATCTATTTAATGTATTTGTACTTTTTACCTGTTTCCCTTCCAGAGAAGAAAGACACTGTACTCCGGCAGGTGCGTCTGGACCCATGTGACCTGCAGCCAGTCTTTGACGACATGCTCCACATCCTGAACCCGGAGGAGCTGCATGTCATCGAGGAGATCCCGGCCGCCGAAGACAGGCTGGATCGTTTGTTTGAGATCGCAGGTGTCAAGAGTCAGGAGGCCAGCCAGACGCTGCTGGACTCAGTCTACAGCCACCTCCCTGACCTGTTGTAAAGGGGGATGGGGGGAGAACATATGGACCGGAGTCCACAACAGAGCAGTGTCGCAGTGTCTCCGTGGGAAGCATATTAATTGATCACATTTCAGGATTAACCCCCCCCCAAACAAAAACTCTGCCATGACATCAGTGGAACTCAAACCCTAACTATTCCTCCACTTTTCATACATCAAGCCTTAATGAAGGTGGTACTCTGCAGGCTTTGTGGATTAAATGAACAGAAAGCACTTATGTGAAAAAAGACTGGCCATGAACAGAACTGTCGCTATCTTGACTGGCCGACGCCTTCACCTTTAAAAGACAACGCTGGTGTAATTTTGCTGGTTGTGCCAATCATACAAGCTTGCTTCACGTTTAACATCGTGTCAGAGTTAGAACTAATTCCACGTTTGTTGTTATCCACACAGACGGGGTTAATAAACTACAGCTCTAGCTGGGATTATTCACAGGCTTAATGCTTCTTCTAGTCGCATCTCTTTTTGGCCATCAGCACTTGCAAAAAGGTTTGAAGTAAGTCTGAAATGTAGCAACAATTCATTCGACTGGAAGACGGTATTCAGAAGAATCCTGAACATGTGCAAGAAGTCTCACTTCATCCTCATCACCAGATCGCTAAATGGGGATGTTAGGGCCTCCTTACTGTCAAAATATTTTATTAAAGATTCTTTGAAATATTGCAATTTAACATACAAGTACAAGAACAAGAGCCACCATCGGGGGCGATGGTGGCTCAGATGGTAGAGCCGTTGTCAACTCATCTGAAGGTCAGTGGTTCGACTCATGGCCACTGCAGTCTACATGTCGAAGTGTCCTTGAGTAAGATACTGAAATCCAAGTTGCTCCCAGTGGCCGTTCCATTAGTGTGGGAGTGATGGCGTGAATGGTCACTGCGCCGGATGAGCATGTGGTGCCTTGCATGGCAGCCTCTATCATCACTGTATGAATGTTTGAGTGAATGGGTGAATGCTGACTCATGTTGTAAAAGCGCTTTGAGTAGTCACGCAGACTAGAAAAGCGCTGTATAAGTACGGTCCATTTACCATTTACTTTAGTAAAACCTGAAATGGTATAAGAATATTTAATTATATTGAATGTGGAAATTAAAAATATATGTAACAGTTTGGGTCAACGGTATATTCAAATTACTCTGAATTTAAAAAAAGACAAAATTAAATGTATTTTGAAAAGATGTATTCAACACATTGTTTGTCTTCCAGTTATGGATTATTTTCTTGACAAACCCTGACAGAGGACTCTTCGTGGGCTAGACAATCCATCCATCTCCGAAATCGTGTTAAAATTCCACGTCAACGCAGCATTATATCTACATTTGTCTTGAAAATCCTGACATGCATGTGGAACATCTGTGGATTTTACTCTACTGGACCAGCAGGGGTCGCTGTTAGAGGAGGAACCCTAGTTGCTGCTCTGGAACAAAAGCCATTTATCAAAAATACTATTAAATGTCGATATATAATATGGCAGTAACATAACCTCTCTGACTATTATGATATACATATATTTTTTTTTAGGGACAAAGGTTTTAAAATCCAGAAGGTGAAGGCACAAGTCTACTATGTTATTTACATGGAATAATGTATTCATTTTATTTCCTGTTGGAGGAGACGTTTTTTTCGTGTCAACTACTGAAAGATTTGATTTTGTTGCTACATTTTCTACTGCGAGTTTGAGTTCTTGTGTCTCATCTCTTTAAAATTTTTGTACCGGCATTCTCATGGGCATTCACACATGTTAGGGTTAAGGTATAGTGTACCCCTAACCCTTTGATCCTGCAGGCATGATATGTATATTCCATACTCTACTTGAACTTGTCTACTTGCCTTACTTGATTTACAAATAATGTACTCTCAAAATATTCAAACTGAAAAGCACCACCAAACAAGATCAGCCACACTGGGAGGGGGTTCTGGTTCTGGACATGCCATGAAAGTAGTAGTTGGACTTTAAGCAGTTTGCCCATCACATGTTAACCTCAGATTGAACAGTTTCAGGTGTTCCACATGGAGTGAGGACCTTGTGTTGCTGTGGACTACGGGATGTTGAAAGTGCAGATGAGAATGTGAGTTCTCCTGGTCGTCATGCAGTCTCAGAGAGGAGCTCCTGGACTTTTGAAGTAAGTCTGAGAAGATGAAGGTCAGAAAAGAAGCATAGTAGAAGATTTAATCACATGTAACCACTATATTTAACAAACTATAATAATACATTTAATTTATAACTATAACCTCTTAACACCGATTAAAGGTTTGTGATAGTCCGTTTCCCTCATTCAGATCTTTGTAAAATCATATTGGAGTTTGCATGTTCTCCTGTGTCTCGTGTGTGCGTGGGTTAGGGTTAGGGTTAGGGTTAGGGTTAGGGTTAGGGTTAGGGTTAGGGTTAGGGTTGGGTTAGGTTAGGGTTAGGGTTAGGGTTAGGGTTAGGGTTAGGGTTAGGGTTAGGGTTAGGTTAGGGTTAGGGTTAGGGTTAGGGTTAGGGTTAGGGTTAGGGTTAGAGGGTTAGGGGGTTAGGGTTAGGGTTAGGGTTAGGGTTAGGGTTAGAGGGTTAGGGTTAGGGTTGGGGTTGGGGTTGGGGTTAGGGTTAGGGTTAGGGTTAGGGTTAGGGGTTAGGGGTTAGGGTTAGGGTTAGGGTTAGGGTTAGGGGTTAGGGTTAGGGTTGGGGTTGGGGTTGGGGTTGGGGTTAGGGTTAGGGTTTAGGGTTAGGGTTAGGGTTAGGGTTAGGGGTTAGGGGTTAGGGTTAGGGTTAGGGGTTAGGGGTTAGGGTTAGGGTTAGGGGGTTAGGGTTAGGGTTAGGGGTTAGGGGTTAGGGTTAGGGTTTAGGGTTTAGGGTTAGGGTTAGGGTTAGGGGTTAGGGTTAGGGTTAGGTAAAGATTAAAACGTGGCATCCTGTGAGGATGCCACGAGGTGCACGGGCACACGAGGACCGGCTGGGTGTGTTCACTTTAAAAGCTTTACTAAAAAACCCCTTTACTAAAAAACATTTTGTGTTCTGGAACCACAGCTCTGGAGGGGAAAAGGAGAGAGAGAGAGATGTTAGGGCTCCCACAATCACTCTTATTAAAACATATTCTAAAAAAAATTTTATTCTAAAAAATGGAGAAGGTGGGTAAGCGGCGAGGAGATCACTCTCTATTCATTTCTTTAAATGCCTATGGCCCCCTACACCTGGGCCCCACTACATATACATATATATATATATCCACATATATATACACATATATATACATATATACACATATACATACACATGGAGACAGACCCACACACACATATATACATATTTACATATAAAACTATGAATAAATAAAACATTTAAAACAAGGAAATTAAGACACCACACACTTAAAATTAATATAAATTAAGATAACACACATAATTAAAATTAAATTAGAATTAAGTATAAAACAAGTATAAATTAAGACCACACACACTCTTTTAAAATTCATAAAATATTAAAATCATTAAATAAAATAAAATAAATATTATAAATATTAACTTAAGGGGAGTGGGTCCCGTGCAGGGGGCTTTGCCCACCGCTTACCCCCAGTGCTCCAGTGTGTGACCTAGGATCCAAGGGCCTCCCCTGTTTGAGGCGATGCTCTCCAGAGGGGCACCCCCTCCCTACCTCCCCCATGTGGGAGAGGCAAAGTGACCAGTTTCATGTCATTTGCCCTGTCCTATTAAAGTGCTTGAATAAGTGCTTAAAAACATGCAATTAAATTTATAACATAAAAACAACATTCCATAAAAGATGGATAGATAAAAACATGCATAAAAATGATTTCATTTGGATTATAGGACAGGGAAAAGAGGACAGTGTGTATGGCACTTCTCTCTCTTTTTTTGTGGGTTGGTTAGGGAGAGGGAGAGTAAGGGGCAAGTCCCCCGAGGGAGGCCGGTTAGCTCCTAAAAAAACTTTACTAAAAGCGAGACCGCGGGAGCCCCAGCTGTTAAAAATATGGCCTCTGTGCATCTTGTTTATTTAAAAAAAAAAAAAAAAAAAAAAAAAAAAAAAGTGTTTCTTTTTTTAAAAAAAAACGGACACGCTAAAATTTTTCGTTGAGGCCATATGGATCTATTGTTTTTAGTAATCTCATCCACTTCCTCTCTCCAGTCCGTCGCTGAGCCGTGGTCCAGTTTGTATTGGACTCCAGGCCCAAGCTCTGGAGGTTGTGTGGGCCGTGGAGTTTAAAATGGGAGTATAAAATATTTGTTCCCTGTCCCCTTTCCATCATGTATTTGTGTTGTTTGATTCGAATTCTGATGGAATTTCTGGTTTCCCCGATGTACAGTCTGTGGCAGGCTCGACATCTAATGGCGTAAACGGCATTGATGGTACTTGGTCGGAGTGTCTGCCACAGACTGGAGCCCACCCCCCCGTACCTGTTAAAAATGTAAGGTAAGTGGATAAAATCAATCTCAGCCGAACGAAGCGCTTCCTTTCTGGACTCATCATTATTGAACGCAGAGTGCACTAAACTGTCTCTGAGGTTCTTGTTCCGCCTGTAAGCGGAGATCATACGGCACCCCCGTAGAGCATCGCAAGCGCTTCTCGCCCCCTCTAGGTTAGATTTTATTAACAATATTAGTGTATTAACACTTTGTGAATATGTAATTACTAGGGGGACGAGAGCTTGTTGGTTGTGGGGCGCCGGTGAGTTGTTGCTCCCTCTTTGGAAGGTGCCGTTGACCTCCGCTTTGATGCTCCTAAGGAAGCGCCTCGAGTATCCCCGCGGCCTCAGTGCACCGAAGAGAACTCCAGTCGCCTCCTCCACATCCTCGGGGTAAGTGCATATTCTTTTAAAACGGATCAGCTGAGACTTGATCAGACCTCTGTAGGTGTGCTTTGGATGATAACTGGATTTGTGTAAAAGCGCATGTCTGTCGGTTTCTTTAAAATGCACTTTTGTTGCCAGTTGCTTGCTGTTGTCCATGGATTCCCTAAAAAAAACCCGGGTGTCTAAGAACTCAATTGACCTAGATTGCAGGTTATATTTTAATTTTATTTTGTTGTGGTGCAAATTTAAGATGCTAAAAAAATTCTTGAAATCTGCTTCTGTTTTGTCCCACAGGCCAAAGATGTCGTCCAGGTAACGGACATACAACAGCGGTTTATCCTCACATTTGGCCAGAGCAGTCTCCTCCCACAGCGCCAGGTAGATGTCCGCATAAGAGGGGGAGTATTTCCTCCCCATCGCGCATCCACACATTTGGAGAAAATGTTTGCTGTCAAATTGAAAGTCATTTCTGGTCAGGGTAAGTTCTAGTAGTTGTAGTAGTTCGTTGTCAGGTCTTGAAGGGTCTGGGTATTTCCGGAAGGTGTGTTTGATGGCGGCAAGTCCGAGTGGGGTTTCAATGTTGGTGTATAGGGAGTCAATGTCTATTGTGAAGAGGAGGGTGTGTCTGGGTACTGTCCACTGTTTGATTTTATTGACAAAGGTGTATGTGTCCTTAATATAGCTAGGGTGTCGGTTGGATAGTGGGTTGAGGTAATAGTCAATGTATTCAGCTATGCGGTATGTTTCTGATCCGCAGTCGCTTACTATTGGTCTGCCGACCGGAACTACAGCAGGGACCGTCCACGTGTCAGGCGGCTTGTGGATCTTCGGGAGCAGGTAGAAGAGGCGAGGTCTGGGTTCATCCGGGCCGTCCAGGTAAGTTCTCTGTTTAGCATTTATATATTTGTTTTTGTATAGTGTCTGTACTATTTGTCTGATTAGTGTTTGTGTTTCTATCTGCATGGATTGTGTGAGTGGTTTGTAATATGTCTTATTGTTTAGCTGTCTGTTTACTTCAAGTATGTAGTTGTTTCTATCCTGTATAACTATTTGTCCCCCTTTGTCTGCGGGTTTGATTATGATGTTTTTGTTTGTTCCTAGTGATTTCAGAATTTGTTTTTGTTCCTGGGATATATTTTGTTTTCTGTCCAGAAGGGGGCGCCAACGGGTGAGTGCTTGTAAATTTGAGTGTATTAACTGGTTTAATTGTAAAGAAATGGTGTCTGAGTGGGGTTCCCATCTGGACGGTCCGGTGAAGGGAAGAGGCTCTCGCCTCTCCGCTGCCCCAAAGTGGTCCAAGAGTTTAAGCCTCCTGTGGAAGTTGTGGAGGTCCCTCCTGAGCTCCGGCCTGGTTGGAGGGTCTGGAGTAGGGATGAATGTCAGTCCTTTCTCAAGTAAGTCCTGTTGCGAAGGGGTGAGGGAGAAGGTGGAACAGAGGTTTGTGATATTGGATGAGTGGGGAGTTGCAGTGAGACAGTTCTCCCCACTCACAAGTTTAACTGCTGTTTCCAATAGTTGAAGATGGTCGTCGCTGTCTGTTTGGTCCAGTCTGCTCTGTCTTTAGTTGTCGTCTGGAAAAGGAGTGAGTTGATTTCTGGTAGGTAATTACATTTTGTCATTATTGTGTTGTTAAGTCTAGTGATGAGGTCCTGTTTCTTTTTGTCCAGTCTGGTTGAGTAGTTAATGATGGGGATGTAAAGGGTGGCGTTGGGAAAGGTGGTTTTGGCTGTCCTCATGGTCTGCTGTAATTGTTTGGTGGTCGTGGTCGGTTCTTGTTCCTGCAGGCAGTTGTTGAGTCCTGCTGAAACAATAACCTGTCTGACGTCCGGGTGTGGAGTGAGTTTTTTCAGTATCGTATGGAAATGATGGAAAGTCGCTCCGGGGGAACTGTCTACTTGGATCTGTGGGTCGGTGAAGGGTGGAATGCGCGATAGGTTGGCATCCCCCAAGAACAGGATGTGTTTGTTGACTTGTAGTGACCAGTCTTGTATTTTGCGGAAGGTATAGGGGTGGAAGTGGGGTTCCGGTCGACCTGTGGAACCGGGGGCTGCTGCTAGGTCACCACTATAGTTAGAAGTGGAGGATTCAGATGGTTTGGATGGTGTATGCATTACGCTTCTCATCACTTGATCCATCATCATGATGTTATCCTCCACTTCAGTAGATTTGTTTGTGGTGCTGATTGAATTAGCATGCCGCCCCGGCTCCATCTGCTGGTCGAACGGAGGGGTACCTGGAGGGGGGGAGGATGAGATTGAGTTACTACAAGGGAGAGCAACATTACTAAAAACCGTTTGCTGTATTGCTATGGGGGTGGTATCCGTTGGGGTGTTGGGTGGATGGTCCGGGCTGTCAGGAAGGCGGTGAAGCATAACTCTGACCTGGCGCCGCGGGTTACGCTTAGGAAGATGGATTGGAGACTGCTGGGTGGGACTGGTGATTTTTACCACCGCTGCATCCTGTTCCGTCACCTGAATGGACAAAGGGGAGCACGAGGGTTTTTCCCTCGGTCCAGCTGTGTGGCCTATAGGGGGAAAGTCAACAGGGGAGACCCGAGGAGGGGGAGCAACCTCCTCCAGTTCAGGGCCTAGGGTTAGGAGGTCCCTCAGTGTTTTGATGGAGGAGGACGTTAACCTCTTCTGGTACCTCGCTCTCCCCCACTGGAGCGCTTTGTCAAATGCTGCCGGGTTAAAATCGGGTAGGTTCTCCAGCTCGGCAGCAATCACCCGGTCGTAATGTTCTCTCAGTATGATCATATTGTGATGCATCCATTGGTTGGTATTGTCGCGGACCTTGTCCGCTGTTATGGAGTTGGGTGAGGAGGGTTTGATGAACGAGGTGAGTTTATTCACCTTCCTCATCATCCCCTGTGGGTAAGTGCCTTGGTTGAATGTGTTATTTAGTATTTCTGAGTGATGGGTAGCCTGCAATAATTTAAAATATCTTTTTGTATGTAGGTGGGTGTCTGCTTGGCATTGAAAAGGTAGGTTATTGGTTTTGGGGTGAGGAGGGGAGGGATGATGGTAAGTATCCCCTCCCAACTCCTCCCCTGAGAGAGGTGTGAACCGGTTGTGTAGAGAGATTGACATGGTGATTGCTGCGGAGACTGGAGCACCTGACAGGGTCCAATCAAAAAACAGCTGATATTTAGAATTATTTCCAGTTGGCCTAAAAACCACTAATGGGATAAAAAATAAACCATAAAAGAAATAAAAATGATTGTTTTTTTAAAAAAATATTTTTTGTTTTTTTTAAAAAAATATTTTTTAAAAAAAAGCATAGCAATAAAATTAGTTTTCAAATGACAATCTTAAAATTTGTATCAAGCTAAAAAGGAACTAAAAGGAAATTTAATATGTTTTAAAAGATCCGGTGGATTTCTAAAAGAGTATACATTTCAAATAATCCACAAAACCTTTTACTAAAACAAATCTTGTAAGGCCTAATCTGAAAACATTAAGGGTTAGGGTAAAAGTTTTAAAAGAAATGCAGCAGTGTCAAGGATGGGAGAAGGGATGAGTTCTCTGTAATAAAATAAATAAATAAATAAATAATTGGTTCCTGGTTAACCACAATCAAAGCAAGTTAAAAACAAGGGATAAGATGAGGGATAAGAGGGTTAAAAAACACTCAGCTTTCTGTGCGCTGTTCCGGTAAAAGCCTAATAAAAAGCATGCTAAAAAGGCATAATGCTTAAAATACACAGTTGGATAAACAATTTCAAAACTTACAGGTTTAAAATGAGGCCTGTGGGTGAAACAGGCCTCCTCTCCTAGGAGAGGGAAGATGGGAGAAGATGGCCTTTTTGGGCCTTGTCCTCCCTCTGGCCCTACCCAGTGTCTTAAAATGTTCTGTTCACCAAAGGGTTGACAGGTGGGTTTAGTGGTGAGCAGATTTTAGTTCCTCTTCCGTGTGCACACGCTTCTTTCCTTATGGATGGTTCTACTCACCACCTTCCAGCACCTGCTGTAGGCCTCTGTGTGTGTTTGTCCCAGAATGATGGTAGTCCTTCCTTCCTTGGAGAATGTTTGTTGCTAAAACCTGTTATTAAAAAATGGCATCCAACCATAAATTATAAAAAAACTCTTTCTAAAAAAACTTTAAAACTTGTTTAAAAGGCATACTCTTATGCTTTCAGCTTCACAGGTGAGTATTTAAAAGGTTTAAAAAGCGGAGAGGGTCTCAACGTTTCGCCATCACTGGCTTCATCAGGAGTATGGGTGGGGCTGCCTCGGGCCTTGGAAATATGGATTCTCGGTCGGAGGCGGAGCCTGACCTGGCACCAGTTGATTGGTCCATGGGAGATCTAGGTCTGTCGCTATGTTCCTCCCAGGTCTGTCTTACAGGTGTCAGTTCCTTTTCACTTTGCGAGGCAACCCCCAGACCCAGGGGTAGGAGAAGAGTGGGGAAGGGGGGATCCCTCTTGGTAAATGTTCTAAAAGAATGAAGTTACCAGAAACCGTTTCATAACATGTACAATAAAAACAATAAAGAAAAAAATATTATCAATAAAAACCAGGAACCAAGAAAAATAAGAAAAGGGGGAAATGACAGAATAAAAATATGGTTGTCTTTGGAGTCTGTCTTTTTGTTTCCATTCCTTTCTGTACACACAAGTATATCCATAAGCCCATACACATACATATACACACACATATACAACATATATCCATATATATATACATATATATATATATATATATACCCATACATACACATGAATACACACACATATATATACATACATCCCCATGTACACATCCACATATATCCACTCTCACATTCCGACCATAACCCACCTGTGTATTCACCCCTAAGGAGTAGATAGGGGTGAGGTGGTTGGGGTTAGGTTCCAGTTTCTGGAGAGGTTAAGGTGGGGATAAAGTACATGGTCGGGCACCTGATAAGGTAAGTGGTTGAGATCAGGACTTATATATGGGTGGGTCCGTGGTGGCGTGGATGGTTGAGGTAAGGATAATTAAACCGATGGGGTGAATGGTTGAAATGAGGAGACCCCTGGGTGGATATGTAATGAGGTAATTGTTTCCACTAAGGATGGGGTTAAGAGGTGGCTTATTTGGTCTGGGAGATCGGATCGGCACAGGTGAAGTCGTATGTTTTGGTATTTGGAGTGGGGTTTGGGTCTGCGTGGCACAGGCGAGGTTAGGTAAAGATTAAAACGTGGCATCCTGTGAGGATGCCACGAGGTGCACGGGCACACGAGGACCGGCTGGGTGTGTTCACTTTAAAAGCTTTACTAAAAAACCCCTTTACTAAAAAACATTTTGTGTTCTGGAACCACAGCTCTGGAGGGGAAAAGGAGAGAGAGAGAGATGTTAGGGCTCCCACAATCACTCTTATTAAAACATATTCTAAAAAAAATTTTATTCTAAAAAATGGAGAAGGTGGGTAAGCGGCGAGGAGATCACTCTCTATTCATTTCTTTAAATGCCTATGGCCCCCTACACCTGGGCCCCACTACATATACATATATATATATATCCACATATATATACACATATATATACATATATACACATATACATACACATGGAGACAGACCCACACACACATATATACATATTTACATATAAAACTATGAATAAATAAAACATTTAAAACAAGGAAATTAAGACACCACACACTTAAAATTAATATAAATTAAGATAACACACATAATTAAAATTAAATTAGAATTAAGTATAAAACAAGTATAAATTAAGACCACACACACTCTTTTAAAATTCATAAAATATTAAAATCATTAAATAAAATAAAATAAATATTATAAATATTAACTTAAGGGGAGTGGGTCCCGTGCAGGGGGCTTTGCCCACCGCTTACCCCCAGTGCTCCAGTGTGTGACCTAGGATCCAAGGGCCTCCCCTGTTTGAGGCGATGCTCTCCAGAGGGGCACCCCCTCCCTACCTCCCCCATGTGGGAGAGGCAAAGTGACCAGTTTCATGTCATTTGCCCTGTCCTATTAAAGTGCTTGAATAAGTGCTTAAAAACATGCAATTAAATTTATAACATAAAAACAACATTCCATAAAAGATGGATAGATAAAAACATGCATAAAAATGATTTCATTTGGATTATAGGACAGGGAAAAGAGGACAGTGTGTATGGCACTTCTCTCTCTTTTTTTGTGGGTTGGTTAGGGAGAGGGAGAGTAAGGGGCAAGTCCCCCGAGGGAGGCCGGTTAGCTCCTAAAAAAACCTTACTAAAAGCGAGACCGCGGGAGCCCCAGCTGTTAAAAATATGGCCTCTGTGCATCTTGTTTATTTAAAAAAAAAAAAAAAAAAAAAAAAAAAGTGTTTCTTTTTTTAAAAAAAAACGGACACGCTAAAATTTTTCGTTGAGGCCATATGGATCTATTGTTTTTAGTAATCTCATCCACTTCCTCTCTCCAGTCCGTCGCTGAGCCGTGGTCCAGTTTGTATTGGACTCCAGGCCCAAGCTCTGGAGGTTGTGTGGGCCGTGGAGTTTAAAATGGGAGTATAAAATATTTGTTCCCTGTCCCCTTTCCATCATGTATTTGTGTTGTTTGATTCGAATTCTGATGGAATTTCTGGTTTCCCCGATGTACAGTCTGTGGCAGGCTCGACATCTAATGGCGTAAACGGCATTGATGGTACTTGGTCGGAGTGTCTGCCACAGACTGGAGCCCACCCCCCCGTACCTGTTAAAAATGTAAGGTAAGTGGATAAAATCAATCTCAGCCGAACGAAGCGCTTCCTTTCTGGACTCATCATTATTGAACGCAGAGTGCACTAAACTGTCTCTGAGGTTCTTGTTCCGCCTGTAAGCGGAGATCATACGGCACCCCCGTAGAGCATCGCAAGCGCTTCTCGCCCCCTCTAGGTTAGATTTTATTAACAATATTAGTGTATTAACACTTTGTGAATATGTAATTACTAGGGGGACGAGAGCTTGTTGGTTGTGGGGCGCCGGTGAGTTGTTGCTCCCTCTTTGGAAGGTGCCGTTGACCTCCGCTTTGATGCTCCTAAGGAAGCGCCTCGAGTATCCCCGCGGCCTCAGTGCACCGAAGAGAACTCCAGTCGCCTCCTCCACATCCTCGGGGTAAGTGCATATTCTTTTAAAACGGATCAGCTGAGACTTGATCAGACCTCTGTAGGTGTGCTTTGGATGATAACTGGATTTGTGTAAAAGCGCATGTCTGTCGGTTTCTTTAAAATGCACTTTTGTTGCCAGTTGCTTGCTGTTGTCCATGGATTCCCTAAAAAAAACCCGGGTGTCTAAGAACTCAATTGACCTAGATTGCAGGTTATATTTTAATTTTATTTTGTTGTGGTGCAAATTTAAGATGCTAAAAAAATTCTTGAAATCTGCTTCTGTTTTGTCCCACAGGCCAAAGATGTCGTCCAGGTAACGGACATACAACAGCGGTTTATCCTCACATTTGGCCAGAGCAGTCTCCTCCCACAGCGCCAGGTAGATGTCCGCATAAGAGGGGGAGTATTTCCTCCCCATCGCGCATCCACACATTTGGAGAAAATGTTTGCTGTCAAATTGAAAGTCATTTCTGGTCAGGGTAAGTTCTAGTAGTTGTAGTAGTTCGTTGTCAGGTCTTGAAGGGTCTGGGTATTTCCGGAAGGTGTGTTTGATGGCGGCAAGTCCGAGTGGGGTTTCAATGTTGGTGTATAGGGAGTCAATGTCTATTGTGAAGAGGAGGGTGTGTCTGGGTACTGTCCACTGTTTGATTTTATTGACAAAGGTGTATGTGTCCTTAATATAGCTAGGGTGTCGGTTGGATAGTGGGTTGAGGTAATAGTCAATGTATTCAGCTATGCGGTATGTTTCTGATCCGCAGTCGCTTACTATTGGTCTGCCGACCGGAACTACAGCAGGGACCGTCCACGTGTCAGGCGGCTTGTGGATCTTCGGGAGCAGGTAGAAGAGGCGAGGTCTGGGTTCATCCGGGCCGTCCAGGTAAGTTCTCTGTTTAGCATTTATATATTTGTTTTTGTATAGTGTCTGTACTATTTGTCTGATTAGTGTTTGTGTTTCTATCTGCATGGATTGTGTGAGTGGTTTGTAATATGTCTTATTGTTTAGCTGTCTGTTTACTTCAAGTATGTAGTTGTTTCTATCCTGTATAACTATTTGTCCCCCTTTGTCTGCGGGTTTGATTATGATGTTTTTGTTTGTTCCTAGTGATTTCAGAATTTGTTTTTGTTCCTGGGATATATTTTGTTTTCTGTCCAGAAGGGGGCGCCAACGGGTGAGTGCTTGTAAATTTGAGTGTATTAACTGGTTTAATTGTAAAGAAATGGTGTCTGAGTGGGGTTCCCATCTGGACGGTCCGGTGAAGGGAAGAGGCTCTCGCCTCTCCGCTGCCCCAAAGTGGTCCAAGAGTTTAAGCCTCCTGTGGAAGTTGTGGAGGTCCCTCCTGAGCTCCGGCCTGGTTGGAGGGTCTGGAGTAGGGATGAATGTCAGTCCTTTCTCAAGTAAGTCCTGTTGCGAAGGGGTGAGGGAGAAGGTGGAACAGAGGTTTGTGATATTGGATGAGTGGGGAGTTGCAGTGAGACAGTTCTCCCCACTCACAAGTTTAACTGCTGTTTCCAATAGTTGAAGATGGTCGTCGCTGTCTGTTTGGTCCAGTCTGCTCTGTCTTTAGTTGTCGTCTGGAAAAGGAGTGAGTTGATTTCTGGTAGGTAATTACATTTTGTCATTATTGTGTTGTTAAGTCTAGTGATGAGGTCCTGTTTCTTTTTGTCCAGTCTGGTTGAGTAGTTAATGATGGGGATGTAAAGGGTGGCGTTGGGAAAGGTGGTTTTGGCTGTCCTCATGGTCTGCTGTAATTGTTTGGTGGTCGTGGTCGGTTCTTGTTCCTGCAGGCAGTTGTTGAGTCCTGCTGAAACAATAACCTGTCTGACGTCCGGGTGTGGAGTGAGTTTTTTCAGTATCGTATGGAAATGATGGAAAGTCGCTCCGGGGAAACTGTCTACTTGGATCTGTGGGTCGGTGAAGGGTGGAATGCGCGATAGGTTGGCATCCCCCAAGAACAGGATGTGTTTGTTGACTTGTAGTGACCAGTCTTGTATTTTGCGGAAGGTATAGGGGTGGAAGTGGGGTTCCGGTCGACCTGTGGAACCGGGGGCTGCTGCTAGGTCACCACTATAGTTAGAAGTGGAGGATTCAGATGGTTTGGATGGTGTATGCATTACGCTTCTCATCACTTGATCCATCATCATGATGTTATCCTCCACTTCAGTAGATTTGTTTGTGGTGCTGATTGAATTAGCATGCCGCCCCGGCTCCATCTGCTGGTCGAACGGAGGGGTACCTGGAGGGGGGGAGGATGAGATTGAGTTACTACAAGGGAGAGCAACATTACTAAAAACCGTTTGCTGTATTGCTATGGGGGTGGTATCCGTTGGGGTGTTGGGTGGATGGTCCGGGCTGTCAGGAAGGCGGTGAAGCATAACTCTGACCTGGCGCCGCGGGTTACGCTTAGGAAGATGGATTGGAGACTGCTGGGTGGGACTGGTGATTTTTACCACCGCTGCATCCTGTTCCGTCACCTGAATGGACAAAGGGGAGCACGAGGGTTTTTCCCTCGGTCCAGCTGTGTGGCCTATAGGGGGAAAGTCAACAGGGGAGACCCGAGGAGGGGGAGCAACCTCCTCCAGTTCAGGGCCTAGGGTTAGGAGGTCCCTCAGTGTTTTGATGGAGGAGGACGTTAACCTCTTCTGGTACCTCGCTCTCCCCCACTGGAGCGCTTTGTCAAATGCTGCCGGGTTAAAATCGGGTAGGTTCTCCAGCTCGGCAGCAATCACCCGGTCGTAATGTTCTCTCAGTATGATCATATTGTGATGCATCCATTGGTTGGTATTGTCGCGGACCTTGTCCGCTGTTATGGAGTTGGGTGAGGAGGGTTTGATGAACGAGGTGAGTTTATTCACCTTCCTCATCATCCCCTGTGGGTAAGTGCCTTGGTTGAATGTGTTATTTAGTATTTCTGAGTGATGGGTAGCCTGCAATAATTTAAAATATCTTTTTGTATGTAGGTGGGTGTCTGCTTGGCATTGAAAAGGTAGGTTATTGGTTTTGGGGTGAGGAGGGGAGGGATGATGGTAAGTATCCCCTCCCAACTCCTCCCCTGAGAGAGGTGTGAACCGGTTGTGTAGAGAGATTGACATGGTGATTGCTGCGGAGACTGGAGCACCTGACAGGGTCCAATCAAAAAACAGCTGATATTTAGAATTATTTCCAGTTGGCCTAAAAACCACTAATGGGATAAAAAATAAACCATAAAAGAAATAAAAATGATTGTTTTTTTAAAAAAATATTTTTTGTTTTTTTTAAAAAAATATTTTTTAAAAAAAAAAGCATAGCAATAAAATTAGTTTTCAAATGACAATCTTAAAATTTGTATCAAGCTAAAAAGGAACTAAAAGGAAATTTAATATGTTTTAAAAGATCCGGTGGATTTCTAAAAGAGTATACATTTCAAATAATCCACAAAACCTTTTACTAAAACAAATCTTGTAAGGCCTAATCTGAAAACATTAAGGGTTAGGGTAAAAGTTTTAAAAGAAATGCAGCAGTGTCAAGGATGGGAGAAGGGATGAGTTCTCTGTAATAAAATAAATAAATAAATAAATAATTGGTTCCTGGTTAACCACAATCAAAGCAAGTTAAAAACAAGGGATAAGATGAGGGATAAGAGGGTTAAAAAACACTCAGCTTTCTGTGCGCTGTTCCGGTAAAAGCCTAATAAAAAGCATGCTAAAAAGGCATAATGCTTAAAATACACAGTTGGATAAACAATTTCAAAACTTACAGGTTTAAAATGAGGCCTGTGGGTGAAACAGGCCTCCTCTCCTAGGAGAGGGAAGATGGGAGAAGATGGCCTTTTTGGGCCTTGTCCTCCCTCTGGCCCTACCCAGTGTCTTAAAATGTTCTGTTCACCAAAGGGTTGACAGGTGGGTTTAGTGGTGAGCAGATTTTAGTTCCTCTTCCGTGTGCACACGCTTCTTTCCTTATGGATGGTTCTACTCACCACCTTCCAGCACCTGCTGTAGGCCTCTGTGTGTGTTTGTCCCAGAATGATGGTAGTCCTTCCTTCCTTGGAGAATGTTTGTTGCTAAAACCTGTTATTAAAAAATGGCATCCAACCATAAATTATAAAAAAACTCTTTCTAAAAAAACTTTAAAACTTGTTTAAAAGGCATACTCTTATGCTTTCAGCTTCACAGGTGAGTATTTAAAAGGTTTAAAAAGCGGAGAGGGTCTCAACGTTTCGCCATCACTGGCTTCATCAGGAGTATGGGTGGGGCTGCCTCGGGCCTTGGAAATATGGATTCTCGGTCGGAGGCGGAGCCTGACCTGGCACCAGTTGATTGGTCCATGGGAGATCTAGGTCTGTCGCTATGTTCCTCCCAGGTCTGTCTTACAGGTGTCAGTTCCTTTTCACTTTGCGAGGCAACCCCCAGACCCAGGGGTAGGAGAAGAGTGGGGAAGGGGGGATCCCTCTTGGTAAATGTTCTAAAAGAATGAAGTTACCAGAAACCGTTTCATAACATGTACAATAAAAACAATAAAGAAAAAAATATTATCAATAAAAACCAGGAACCAAGAAAAATAAGAAAAGGGGGAAATGACAGAATAAAAATATGGTTGTCTTTGGAGTCTGTCTTTTTGTTTCCATTCCTTTCTGTACACACAAGTATATCCATAAGCCCATACACATACATATACACACACATATACAACATATATCCATATATATATACATATATATATATATATATATACCCATACATACACATGAATACACACACATATATATACATACATCCCCATGTACACATCCACATATATCCACTCTCACATTCCGACCATAACCCACCTGTGTATTCACCCCTAAGGAGTAGATAGGGGTGAGGTGGTTGGGGTTAGGTTCCAGTTTCTGGAGAGGTTAAGGTGGGGATAAAGTACATGGTCGGGCACCTGATAAGGTAAGTGGTTGAGATCAGGACTTATATATGGGTGGGTCCGTGGTGGCGTGGATGGTTGAGGTAAGGATAATTAAACCGATGGGGTGAATGGTTGAAATGAGGAGACCCCTGGGTGGATATGTAATGAGGTAATTGTTTCCACTAAGGATGGGGTTAAGAGGTGGCTTATTTGGTCTGGGAGATCGGATCGGCACAGGTGAAGTCGTATGTTTTGGTATTTGGAGTGGGGTTTGGGTCTGCGTGGCACAGGCGAGGTTAGGTAAAGATTAAAACGTGGCATCCTGTGAGGATGCCACGAGGTGCACGGGCACACGAGGACCGGCTGGGTGTGTTCACTTTAAAAGCTTTACTAAAAAACCCCTTTACTAAAAAACATTTTGTGTTCTGGAACCACAGCTCTGGAGGGGAAAAGGAGAGAGAGAGAGATGTTAGGGCTCCCACAATCACTCTTATTAAAACATATTCTAAAAAAAATTTTATTCTAAAAAATGGAGAAGGTGGGTAAGCGGCGAGGAGATCACTCTCTATTCATTTCTTTAAATGCCTATGGCCCCCTACACCTGGGCCCCACTACATATACATATATATATATATCCACATATATATACACATATATATACATATATACACATATACATACACATGGAGACAGACCCACACACACATATATACATATTTACATATAAAACTA
>JBBDHG010000266.1:0-5000 GCA_037951165.1 Lophius americanus | reverse complement strand
GTTAGGGTTAGGGTTAGGGTTAGGGTTAGGGTTAGGGTTAGGGTTAGGGTTAGGGTTAGGGTTAGGGTTAGGGTTAGGGTTAGGGTTAGGGTTAGGGTTAGGGTTAGGGTTAGGGTTAGGGTTAGGGTTAGGGTTAGGGTTAGGGTTAGGGTTAGGGTTAGGGTTAGGGTTAGGGTTAGGGTTAGGGTTAGGGTTAGGGTTAGGGTTAGGGTTAGGGTTAGGGTTAGGGTTAGGGTTAGGGTTAGGGTTAGGGTTAGGGTTAGGGTTAGGGTTAGGGTTAGGGTTAGGGTTAGGGTTAGGGTTAGGGTTAGGGTTAGGGTTAGGGTTAGGGTTAGGGTTAGGGTTAGGGTTAGGGTTAGGGTTAGGGTTAGGGTTAGGGTTAGGGTTAGGGTTAGGGTTAGGGTTAGGGTTAGGGTTAGGGTTAGGGTTAGGGTTAGGGTTAGGGTTAGGGTTAGGGTTAGGGTTAGGGTTAGGGTTAGGGTTAGGGTTAGGGTTAGGGTTAGGGTTAGGGTTAGGGTTAGGGTTAGGGTTAGGGTTAGGGTTAGGGTTAGGGTTAGGGTTAGGGTTAGGGTTAGGGTTAGGGTTAGGGTTAGGGTTAGGGTTAGGGTTAGGGTTAGGGTTAGGGTTAGGGTTAGGGTTAGGGTTAGGGTTAGGGTTAGGGTTAGGGTTAGGGTTAGGGTTAGGGTTAGGGTTAGGGTTAGGGTTAGGGTTAGGGTTAGGGTTAGGGTTAGGGTTAGGGTTAGGGTTAGGGTTAGGGTTAGGGTTAGGGTTAGGGTTAGGGTTAGGGTTAGGGTTAGGGTTAGGGTTAGGGTTAGGGTTAGGGTTAGGGTTAGGGTTAGGGTTAGGGTTAGGGTTAGGGTTAGGGTTAGGGTTAGGGTTAGGGTTAGGGTTAGGGTTAGGGTTAGGGTTAGGGTTAGGGTTAGGGTTAGGGTTAGGGTTAGGGTTAGGGTTAGGGTTAGGGTTAGGGTTAGGGTTAGGGTTAGGGTTAGGGTTAGGGTTAGGGTTAGGGTTAGGGTTAGGGTTAGGGTTAGGGTTAGGGTTAGGGTTAGGGTTAGGGTTAGGGTTAGGGTTAGGGTTAGGGTTAGGGTTAGGGTTAGGGTTAGGGTTAGGGTTAGGGTTAGGGTTAGGGTTAGGGTTAGGGTTAGGGTTAGGGTTAGGGTTAGGGTTAGGGTTAGGGTTAGGGTTAGGGTTAGGGTTAGGGTTAGGGTTAGGGTTAGGGTTAGGGTTAGGGTTAGGGTTAGGGTTAGGGTTAGGGTTAGGGTTAGGGTTAGGGTTAGGGTTAGGGTTAGGGTTAGGGTTAGGGTTAGGGTTAGGGTTAGGGTTAGGGTTAGGGTTAGGGTTAGGGTTAGGGTTAGGGTTAGGGTTAGGGTTAGGGTTAGGGTTAGGGTTAGGGTTAGGGTTAGGGTTAGGGTTAGGGTTAGGGTTAGGGTTAGGGTTAGGGTTAGGGTTAGGGTTAGGGTTAGGGTTAGGGTTAGGGTTAGGGTTAGGGTTAGGGTTAGGGTTAGGGTTAGGGTTAGGGTTAGGGTTAGGGTTAGGGTTAGGGTTAGGGTTAGGGTTAGGGTTAGGGTTAGGGTTAGGGTTAGGGTTAGGGTTAGGGTTAGGGTTAGGGTTAGGGTTAGGGTTAGGGTTAGGGTTAGGGTTAGGGTTAGGGTTAGGGTTAGGGTTAGGGTTAGGGTTAGGGTTAGGGTTAGGGTTAGGGTTAGGGTTAGGGTTAGGGTTAGGGTTAGGGTTAGGGTTAGGGTTAGGGTTAGGGTTAGGGTTAGGGTTAGGGTTAGGGTTAGGGTTAGGGTTAGGGTTAGGGTTAGGGTTAGGGTTAGGGTTAGGGTTAGGGTTAGGGTTAGGGTTAGGGTTAGGGTTAGGGTTAGGGTTAGGGTTAGGGTTAGGGTTAGGGTTAGGGTTAGGGTTAGGGTTAGGGTTAGGGTTAGGGTTAGGGTTAGGGTTAGGGTTAGGGTTAGGGTTAGGGTTAGGGTTAGGGTTAGGGTTAGGGTTAGGGTTAGGGTTAGGGTTAGGGTTAGGGTTAGGGTTAGGGTTAGGGTTAGGGTTAGGGTTAGGGTTAGGGTTAGGGTTAGGGTTAGGGTTAGGGTTAGGGTTAGGGTTAGGGTTAGGGTTAGGGTTAGGGTTAGGGTTAGGGTTAGGGTTAGGGTTAGGGTTAGGGTTAGGGTTAGGGTTAGGGTTAGGGTTAGGGTTAGGGTTAGGGTTAGGGTTAGGGTTAGGGTTAGGGTTAGGGTTAGGGTTAGGGTTAGGGTTAGGGTTAGGGTTAGGGTTAGGGTTAGGGTTAGGGTTAGGGTTAGGGTTAGGGTTAGGGTTAGGGTTAGGGTTAGGGTTAGGGTTAGGGTTAGGGTTAGGGTTAGGGTTAGGGTTAGGGTTAGGGTTAGGGTTAGGGTTAGGGTTAGGGTTAGGGTTAGGGTTAGGGTTAGGGTTAGGGTTAGGGTTAGGGTTAGGGTTAGGGTTAGGGTTAGGGTTAGGGTTAGGGTTAGGGTTAGGGTTAGGGTTAGGGTTAGGGTTAGGGTTAGGGTTAGGGTTAGGGTTAGGGTTAGGGTTAGGGTTAGGGTTAGGGTTAGGGTTAGGGTTAGGGTTAGGGTTAGGGTTAGGGTTAGGGTTAGGGTTAGGGTTAGGGTTAGGGTTAGGGTTAGGGTTAGGGTTAGGGTTAGGGTTAGGGTTAGGGTTAGGGTTAGGGTTAGGGTTAGGGTTAGGGTTAGGGTTAGGGTTAGGGTTAGGGTTAGGGTTAGGGTTAGGGTTAGGGTTAGGGTTAGGGTTAGGGTTAGGGTTAGGGTTAGGGTTAGGGTTAGGGTTAGGGTTAGGGTTAGGGTTAGGGTTAGGGTTAGGGTTAGGGTTAGGGTTAGGGTTAGGGTTAGGGTTAGGGTTAGGGTTAGGGTTAGGGTTAGGGTTAGGGTTAGGGTTAGGGTTAGGGTTAGGGTTAGGGTTAGGGTTAGGGTTAGGGTTAGGGTTAGGGTTAGGGTTAGGGTTAGGGTTAGGGTTAGGGTTAGGGTTAGGGTTAGGGTTAGGGTTAGGGTTAGGGTTAGGGTTAGGGTTAGGGTTAGGGTTAGGGTTAGGGTTAGGGTTAGGGTTAGGGTTAGGGTTAGGGTTAGGGTTAGGGTTAGGGTTAGGGTTAGGGTTAGGGTTAGGGTTAGGGTTAGGGTTAGGGTTAGGGTTAGGGTTAGGGTTAGGGTTAGGGTTAGGGTTAGGGTTAGGGTTAGGGTTAGGGTTAGGGTTAGGGTTAGGGTTAGGGTTAGGGTTAGGGTTAGGGTTAGGGTTAGGGTTAGGGTTAGGGTTAGGGTTAGGGTTAGGGTTAGGGTTAGGGTTAGGGTTAGGGTTAGGGTTAGGGTTAGGGTTAGGGTTAGGGTTAGGGTTAGGGTTAGGGTTAGGGTTAGGGTTAGGGTTAGGGTTAGGGTTAGGGTTAGGGTTAGGGTTAGGGTTAGGGTTAGGGTTAGGGTTAGGGTTAGGGTTAGGGTTAGGGTTAGGGTTAGGGTTAGGGTTAGGGTTAGGGTTAGGGTTAGGGTTAGGGTTAGGGTTAGGGTTAGGGTTAGGGTTAGGGTTAGGGTTAGGGTTAGGGTTAGGGTTAGGGTTAGGGTTAGGGTTAGGGTTAGGGTTAGGGTTAGGGTTAGGGTTAGGGTTAGGGTTAGGGTTAGGGTTAGGGTTAGGGTTAGGGTTAGGGTTAGGGTTAGGGTTAGGGTTAGGGTTAGGGTTAGGGTTAGGGTTAGGGTTAGGGTTAGGGTTAGGGTTAGGGTTAGGGTTAGGGTTAGGGTTAGGGTTAGGGTTAGGGTTAGGGTTAGGGTTAGGGTTAGGGTTAGGGTTAGGGTTAGGGTTAGGGTTAGGGTTAGGGTTAGGGTTAGGGTTAGGGTTAGGGTTAGGGTTAGGGTTAGGGTTAGGGTTAGGGTTAGGGTTAGGGTTAGGGTTAGGGTTAGGGTTAGGGTTAGGGTTAGGGTTAGGGTTAGGGTTAGGGTTAGGGTTAGGGTTAGGGTTAGGGTTAGGGTTAGGGTTAGGGTTAGGGTTAGGGTTAGGGTTAGGGTTAGGGTTAGGGTTAGGGTTAGGGTTAGGGTTAGGGTTAGGGTTAGGGTTAGGGTTAGGGTTAGGGTTAGGGTTAGGGTTAGGGTTAGGGTTAGGGTTAGGGTTAGGGTTAGGGTTAGGGTTAGGGTTAGGGTTAGGGTTAGGGTTAGGGTTAGGGTTAGGGTTAGGGTTAGGGTTAGGGTTAGGGTTAGGGTTAGGGTTAGGGTTAGGGTTAGGGTTAGGGTTAGGGTTAGGGTTAGGGTTAGGGTTAGGGTTAGGGTTAGGGTTAGGGTTAGGGTTAGGGTTAGGGTTAGGGTTAGGGTTAGGGTTAGGGTTAGGGTTAGGGTTAGGGTTAGGGTTAGGGTTAGGGTTAGGGTTAGGGTTAGGGTTAGGGTTAGGGTTAGGGTTAGGGTTAGGGTTAGGGTTAGGGTTAGGGTTAGGGTTAGGGTTAGGGTTAGGGTTAGGGTTAGGGTTAGGGTTAGGGTTAGGGTTAGGGTTAGGGTTAGGGTTAGGGTTAGGGTTAGGGTTAGGGTTAGGGTTAGGGTTAGGGTTAGGGTTAGGGTTAGGGTTAGGGTTAGGGTTAGGGTTAGGGTTAGGGTTAGGGTTAGGGTTAGGGTTAGGGTTAGGGTTAGGGTTAGGGTTAGGGTTAGGGTTAGGGTTAGGGTTAGGGTTAGGGTTAGGGTTAGGGTTAGGGTTAGGGTTAGGGTTAGGGTTAGGGTTAGGGTTAGGGTTAGGGTTAGGGTTAGGGTTAGGGTTAGGGTTAGGGTTAGGGTTAGGGTTAGGGTTAGGGTTAGGGTTAGGGTTAGGAGGTTAGGGTTAGGGTTAGGGTTAGGGTTAGGGTTAGGGTTAGGGTTAGGGTTAGGGTTAGGGTTAGGGTTAGGGTTAGGGTTAGGGTTAGGGTTAGGGTTAGGGTTAGGGTTAGGGTTAGGGTTAGGGTTAGGGTTAGGGTTAGGGTTAGGGTTAGGGTTAGGGTTAGGGTTAGGGTTAGGGTTAGGGTTAGGGTTAGGGTTAGG